>JZKD02S1799592.1:24939-36289 GCA_000966675.3 Picea glauca | reverse complement strand
GCATAATGAATTTCAAATGTAGTTACTTGGAGAAATATCCTTATTTTTCAGACTTCAGATACATCAAAGAAACCAAGGAATCTTTATTTCTCAAACCAATTATATCAGAGAAATGCTAAAGAGGTTTGGAATGGAATATTGCAAACTAGTTGCAAGTTAAAAAAATATGATGATTTGAATTCTACATATCAGAGGAAATACAGGTCAATGATTGGAAGCCTACTATATGTGACAACATCCAGACCATGTGTAATGCAGGCAGTTGGACAGGTGCCATGATTTCAGGCAGCACCAAAGGAGTCACATGTGTTAGAAATGAAGAGGATTTTTAGATATCTCAAAGGAAAAGAAGAGTTTGGATTATGGTATCCAAAAGGAAAGGATCTATCACTTATTGCCTACACAGATGTAGATTGGGTAGGTTGTATTGATGACCGACGAAGCACCAGTGGAGTAGCATTCTACTTGGGTGAGTGTTTAGTATCATGGATAAGCAAGAAACAATCATTAGTATCTTTATCTATAGCTGAGGCGGAGTATATTGCAACAACATCATGTTGTACACAGGTTCTTTGGATGAAACAAACTCCAACAAAGATACAGGTTGAGTATGATGAGCCCATTCCAATATATTGTGATAATACAAGTTCCATCAATATCTCGAAGAACCCAGTGATGCACTCCAAGACGAAGCACATTCTATTAAAGTATCACTTTCTACAGGAGCAGGTTTGATGCAGGAGCATCTCTCCACGTCAGCCAGCCAGCCACGTCGAGCGCGTGCATTCAAGTTGAAGAGAGGCGCAACCTCATTTAAATATGAATTCAATGTAATTTAAATGCTTAGGCTGTAGAGCCATAGAAGCCGTGCCTTTGTGCAGGCGTTAGGTAGATCGACTTTAATGCTAGATCAGCTGAGATCTAGATCCGATTTTGGACTAGACAGCCCATTCATTGTAATTGAATAAGGTATGTGAATCTGGACAGAAGCACTCTAAGAGCCCCCTTAGGTAAAAGAGATTTAGAGATCTCATTTTGGAAAAAAAGTAAGCTAGATGAGATAGATGAGCAGAGTGGAGAAGAGCCAGAGAGAGCTCAGGAACACCATTGTAAATTCAGGCATTTGCCATTGTTAATACAACAGAGCAGTTTTTCCTGCATTTCTGTATGTTATGTGAATGTCTGTGTGTGTTCCATTGTATGCTGTAGATGTATACCGTAGTTGTGCATTTGCAGGGAGTTTGTGTGATTTCAGGTGAAGGTCTTTGAGGCTTCATGCCAGGAGGGTGTGACAGAACTCTGCAGGTTCTGAGAGTCGTGCATAGAGGATGCACTTATGAACATTGCGGAGTCAAAACAAAGACATTTTGCGGCACAAGAGCTAGAATCAAAAACTCAGAGGAAGAAGACCTCAAGGTTGTTAAATAACTTGGAGGCAAGGTTTTGTATGAGAGACACAGTTGCAGACAGAACCTCTTAGGATTTCTGTAAGGCTCTGCCCAGTGGGCATTGAGCATGGGCATAGTGGTGCATTGAAGAAGGAACTCTACTGTGAGTTCAGATAGAAGCTTTGAGGAGTTATGTGAAGCTCTGCCAGGTGGGCATTGAGTGGGTGCAAGGAGTGCACAGAGGAAGAACTCTGTGGTGAGTTCAGGAAGAAGGACCAGAATCACTGAGGATTCTGAGATCTCTTCCAGGAGGGCATCGAGCAAGTGCATAGGTGCACAAGGGGACAGAACTGTTGAACGTTCCATGGAGAAGATACTTCGCCAGGAGGGTGTCGAGGAAGTCTGCAGATAGGCACAGAAGTGAAGAGAAATTTTTGAGTTCTGGAAGTGAGGAAGAATCCACTGAGGGATCTTCACTGGGTTACTGAACACCCAGAGAGACTCAGTAAGAGGTTTCTTGAGTGAACACAGAGCCAGAAAGGCATTTTATTCTCCATCTGTGGGAGAAGGAAGGAAAAAAAAAATCCCTTAGGGGTCTGAGTGTTTGCAGAAGCTCAAGAGGAACATCATTTTCACATGCATGGCGAGGCTCAAGGTTGTGAAGCTTGTAGAGGAAACAGACAATGGTTGAGGCCTTTGGAAATTCAAAATTTCTCCCAAGTATGGGAAGAAAGTACAGAAGCTCAGGAGAGCATGACATTTGTCAGATCGGCTGGAGAAGGAAGAGATCTGGACTGTTGAGGAGTTTACATCCAGGAGGAGCTTAGGAGAAGCCTACAGAAGGAGGAGACCGATAGCCATCGGATCTCACTCAGAAATCCCGTAAGTCGTTGGATCGGGAGAATATGCTCGGAGTTTAGCCTCTGGAGCAAGCGCACGAGGATAAAGGATCTGAACCATCAGATTTGGAGCAGGTACCCGACAGCCGTCAGATTGGACAGGAGCTGCACGAGGTTCATCCATCTGAATATCAGCACTCAAGAAATCAGGATTCTCGAGGCCCTGAGAATTGAGACATCGCAAGTCTCGAAACACCAGAGCAATCTAGACCATCCATTAGCGGAGGCACGTGGTGGAGATCAAGCGCTTTGGCGCATCGGGAAATCGGCATTCCTGTGGACAAGAGATCGGGAAATCTAGGTCAAAAACCTTGGCAAAATCTGAGCCGTCCGATCAGAGGGACAGGTGTCAGAGATCCGAAGAGAGTTGGCATAGCAGCCATCGAGAAATCGGATTTCCTGAGGACAAGGAAGTTGGGACATCAAAAGTCTCGAAATCCGGGAGGAATCAAGACCGTCCATCTGGAAGGGACACGTGCAAGAGATTGGTGTCATCGGGAAAGACTTGACAAGGAAGTCGTCCATCGGGATATCGAAGATCTCATAGACAAAGTGTTTGTGCACTTTGGAATCGTGAAACGTGATACCCCGACGAGTGGGAGCCAACTGTCAGCAAACCGGAGAAGGAAGATAGTGTCGTCGTGAGGGGCCAACTGTCAGTGCTACGGAGAGTCGGGATTCGAGGAGTCGGGAATCCCGTAGGCATATGTATTTTGGCATCGCAAACCCCGAAACCTCGACGAGAGTTATGGATGAGGTCATATGGTAGTGGTCGCATTGGCCAGGGCTTAGCTTGGAGGGCTAAAGCGCGTCGGGAATCAGAGGATCGCAGATCCAAAGGACGTTTGCAACTTGGCAGTGAAAAGTATGAAACCCTGATGAAGAGTATGAATGCGGTCATATACAGGGAGGTCACATGGACCAAAAGCTAAGATAGAACGGGTGCGTATCGGTGAAAAGGAGCTCATCGGTGATCGAGGATTGAAGAGTACAGTGACTCTCGACAGCGGGAATCTAGAAACCCCCAAACCTGATATTGATTGGGGAAAAGTCACGGTAAAGTGCAGAAAGCCATGAGGGATTAGAAAGGACCTGTGGATCAAGTTTTGCAGCAGTGATTCCCAAGGGAATACAAAGAGATAATTCATCTCGTATGATAATTTGAACGATCCTTAAGACCGGGAGGTCAGGCGCAGAAACCCTGCGGGGTATGTAGGAGAATATTTTTCACACCATCAAGTGGTATCAGAGCTAGTTCTTGTCTGTGTATTTCAGGCAAGAAGAGGCAGAGGAGGAAAGCAATCTGATACACACATCAAGTAGTATCAGAGCAGGAAATTCATCTATATATTGTAGGTGAAAGAAGACAGAGCATTGGAGACTCTGTGACGATTGTTTGCAGGTAGGCATCAGTCGAGAAGACAGTCAGGAGGACTCTGTGACAATAGCAGATCTGCCAAGGAGGCAGATAGACATAGCAAGACGACTACTGTAGGTCGTAGGAAGAAGAGAAAAGAAGAAAAGCTTGCAGAATTGGATAAAGAAAGGGATAAAGAGCTCTATGAATTAAAATAAGACATAAAGAAGCTCGAACTGCGGATGCGGTAGGATAGGAGGAGGAGATGGATGCATGAATTTCCCATGGAGAAGGCAAAAGCAAATTGGCTAGTCAAGAAGCTGATGGTCATGAGACAGCGCAGGCTGTTAAAAGGGTGGCTGAGGTATGCTGAAAACCTCAAGGCCACAGAGGAAAAGGTGATTTATGTCTGTGAACTAGAGACTGGGAGAAGTCTCGATGATTTTGAAAATGAATTGGGATCAGCTGAGGATCTCAAGCACTGCCAGGAGGGAAGAGAAGAAACTCTAGCTTGCCAGGAGGGCAATGAATTGAGATCATTGTGGGATCTCATGGACTGTCAGGAGGATAGCCAGGGAATTTCACATTGCCAGCTGGGCAATGATATGAGGTCACTGCGGGATATCGAAGACAGCTAATAGGGCAGTGGAAGCATCTCAGAGTGCCAGGTGGGTAGAGATGAAAATCCAAGACTGTCTGAAAGTCTCCTGGACTCAAAGGAGAGTTCAATTCAGCAAGGAGTGCTGATGAAGATAGGATCAGTTGATCTCATAGTCTACCAAGAGAGCAGCAGAAGCATCCCATATTTCTAGGAGGGCAGGGATGAGTAGATGAGACTATCTGTGGGTCTCATAAACTCAGAAGTGAGTAGGAATCAGCCAGGGGAGCTGACAGAGCAAGTGAGCTCAAATATGGATTTACATCAGCAGATGCAGCTAATAGAGGTGAAAGATTAGGATGATATTCTGATGATTGGGGGAATTGGAGTATTCCTACCATGTGCCCAGGAGGAGGCAGAAATCGGTGTTGTAGATGGTGCAGCCGCAGAACAGTCTCAGCGAATGATGACTGTCAAGGAGGAATTGGAGAAGACTTTGGAAGCTGCCCAAGTAGAAGAAGAAAATGAGCATTCTGAGGAGTGTCTCAACATATTCAGCCAGGAAGCTGAAAGAGTTGTAGCATTGGAGCTAGCAGCAAAGGAAGCCAAGGAGCAGGCAGGTAAAGTTATCACTCCATGGGAGATGGAGCTAGCGATGCTGGAGGATTGGTTGAACAATCCAGGGCTAGAAAAAGAACTGACAGAAGTTGAACTGTCAGGGAAGGTGACTGAACAACAAGTCAGTCAAAGGGAGACTACAGAGCTGAAGTCTGCAGCAGAGTGGCAACTTGAGGCCATAGATGAAGATGAAGAAAGAAGCATGGGAGGTCATGGTGATCTACCCGATTGCAGAAAATTTTTGCAGCTGAGGAGACTGCAACAACAGGACTAGCCACTGGAGCAGCTGGACCAAGTGATAGAAGATATCAGAAGGATGATGGTAGAGTCAATAGAAACTACCATTGAGGAGAGGCTGAGAATAAAGGAAGTAGCAGTAGTGCAACAACAGCAGCAACAGGATGGAGTGGATGAACAGCTCCAGAGAATGATTTGGGATCCAGGAGGATTTCCAACCGCTTAGAGGGGAAGCGCATGAGCAAGAGCTCATGATTTTGCAACTGAGGAGTTTGATGCAAGAGCATCTCTCCACGTCAGCCAGCCAGCCATCCAGCCACGTCGAGCGCGTGCATTCAAGATGAAGAGAGGCATAGCCTCATTTAAATTTGAATTCAATGTAATTTAAATGCTTAGGCTGTTGAGCCATAGAAGTTGTGCCTTTGTGCAGGCATTAGGTAGATCGGCTTTAATGCTAGATCAGTTGAGATCTAGATCCGATTCTGGACTAGACAGCGCATTCATTGTAATTGAATAGGGTAGGTGAATCTGGAGGGAAGCGCTCTAAGATCCCCCTCAGGTAAAAGAGATTTAGAGATCTCATTTTGGAAAAAAAGTAAGCTAGATGAGATAGATGAGCAGAGTGGAGAAGAGCCAGAGAGAGCTCAGGAACACCATTGTAAATTCAGGCATTTTCCATTGTTAATACAACATAGCAGTTTTTCCTACATTTCTGTATGTTATGTTAATGTCTGTGTGTGATCCATTGTATGTTGTAGATGTATATCGTAGTTGTGCATTTGCAGGGAGTTTGTGTGATTTCAGGTGAAGGTCTTTGAGGCTTCACGCCAGGAGGGTGTGACAGAACTCTGCGGGTTCTGAGAGCTGTGCACAGAGGATGCACTTCTGAACTCTGCGGAGTCAGACAAAGACGTGCTGCGGCACAAGAGATGGAATCAACAACTCAGAGGAAGAAGACCTTAAGGTTGTTGAATACCTTGGAGGCAAGGTTGTGTATGAGAGACACAGTTGCAGACAGAACCTCTTAGGAGTTCTGTAAGGCTCTGCCAAGTGGGCATTAAGCATGGGCATAATGGTGCATTGAAGAAGGAACTCTACTGTGAGTTCAGACAGAAGCTTTGAGGATTTTTGTGAAGCTCTTCCAGGTGGGCATTGAGTGGGTGCAAGGAATGCACAGAGGAAGATCTCTGTGGTGATTTCAGGAAGAAGGACCAGAATCACTGAGGATTCTGAGAGCTCTGCCAGGAGGGCATCGAGCAGGTGCATAGGTGCACAAGGGGACAGAACTATTGAACGTTCTATGGAGAAGATACTCCACCAGGAGGGTGTCAAGGAAGTGTGCAGATAGGAACAAAAGTGAAGAGAACTCTTTGAGTTATGAAAGTGAGGAAGAATTCATTGAGGGATCTTCACTGGGTTACTGAACACCCAGAGAGACTTGGCAAGAGGTTGCTTGAGTGAACAGAGAGCCAGGAAGGAATTTTATTCTCCATCTGTGGGAGAAGGAAGGAAAACAAAAATCCCTTAGGGTTTTGAGTGTTTGCAAAATATTAGGAGGAACAATGTTTTCACACGCACGGCGAGGCTCAAGGTTGTGGAGCTCGCAGAGGAAACAGACAAAGGTTGAGGCCTTTGGAAATTTGAAATTTCTCCCAAGTCTGGGAAGAAAGTGCAGAAGCTCAGGGGAGCATGACAGTTGTCAGATCGGCTGGAGAAGGAAGAGATCTGGACCATTAAAGAGTTTACGTCCAGGAGGAGCTTAGGAGAAGCCTGTAGAAGGAGGAGACCAACAGTCGTCGGATATCACTCATAAATCCCGTAAGTCGTTGGATCGGGAGAATATGCTCGGAGTTTAGCCTCTAGAGAAAGCTCGTGAGGATAAGGGATCTGAACCGTCATATCTGGAGCAGGTACCCGACAACCATCAGATTGGATAGGAGCTGCATGAGGTTCATCCATCGGAATATCGACACTCGGGAAATCGCGATTCTCGAGGCCGTGAGAATTGAGACATCGCAAGTCTCAAAACACCAGAGAGATCTGGACCATCCGTCAGCGGAGGCACGTGGCGGAGATCGAGTGCCCTTAGTCACTTTGGCGCATCAGGAAATTGACATTCTCGTGGACAAGAGATCGGGGAATCCAGGTCGAAAACCCCGGCAAAATCTGAGCCGTCCGTTTAAAGGGACAGGTTTCAGAGATTTGAAGAGAGTCATCATAGTAGCCATTGGGAATTCGGATTTCCTGAGGACAAGGAAGTTGGGACATCCAAAGTCTCGAAATCCTGGAGGAATCAAGACCATCCATCTGAAAAGGACGCGTGGAGGAGATCAGTGTCATCGGGAAAGACCCGACAAGGAAGTCGTCCATCGGTGTTTGAGTCATCGGGATATCGAAGATCCCGTAGAAAAAGTGTTTGTGCACTTTGGAATCGCGAAACGCGATACCCTGATGAGTGGAAGCCAGCTGTCAGCAAATCGGAGAAGGAAGACAATGTCGTCGTGAGGGGCCAGTTGGCAGTGCTACAGAGAGTCAGGATTCAAGGAGTCGAGAATCCCATAGGCGTATGTATTTTGGCATCTCAAACCCCGAAACCCCGATGAGAGGTATGGCTGAGGTCATATGGTAGTGGTTGCATTGGCCAGGGATTAGCTTGGAGGGCTAAAGCACGTCGGGAATCGGAGGATCGCGGATCCAAAGGACGTTTGCAACTTGGCAGCGAAAAGTCCGAAACCTTGATGAAGAGTACGACTGTGGTCATATATGGGGAAGTCACATGGACCAAAAGCTAAGATAGAAGGGGTGTGTATCGGTGAAAAGGAGCTCATTGGTGATCAGGGATTGAAGAGTACAGTGACTCTCGACAGCGGGAAGCTAGAAACCCTGAAACCCGATATTGATTGGGGAAAAGTCATGGTAAAGTGCAGAAAGCCATGAGGGATTAGAAAGGACCTATGGATCGGGTTTTGCAGCAGTGATTCCCGAGGGAATCCAAAGAGCTATTTCAGCTCGTATGAGAATTTGAACGATCCTTAAGACCGGGAGGTCAGGCGCAGAAACCCTGCGGGGTAAGTAGGAGCGTAGTTTTCACGCCATCAAGGTTGCAGAAAAAAACATCAGAGTTGAGTATGTGGGCACAAAAGAACAAGTGGTAGACATCTTCACAAAACCACTTCCACGAGAATCCTTTGAATATCTTTGCCAAAGACTTTGAGTTATTTCTACTCCAAAATGAATGATTTTTAAATTCTTATCTTATATGTCTTAGATTTACATGAGGAAGCACCATAAGAGGATAGTTCAGTCAGGGGGAGGAAACTCGGATGGAAATATACCTTTTCCATTGATGACAAAGGGGGAGAGATTTAACAAATGCAGGGGAAAGAGGCAGAGGACAGAGGCATGGTTCTAGGGGGAGAATATTTATCATATACAGAGGATAGAGGCATGGTTCAAGGGGGATCATGAGTGATATGATTTCAGTATTGCATCAAAGTGTTTCCATCAATGCTAAAGGGGGAGATTGTTGATTAAGGTTGGTTATCATTGATGTCAACCCTTGAAGAAAGCCTCGTATCACAACGTTTTCATAATGGACCCAATATCGTTTGATGTAAATATGACTCATTATTGTCTTGTCATGGTTGATAAGGAGTAAAATTGGATGAACTCCAAAGTGGTCCCCTTATGGTGAAATCCCTCATGGAAAGATGCTTTGTGGAGTGAGAGAACCCACGCTTAATGGTCGAATAATGATATTAAGTACAGTTAATTTGTCAGTGAAACTATCCTATATGCATATTTATTGTCACACCATTTCCGGTGGTATGTGGAACGTCACATAACTCCTCACGGTTAGAGAGTTATGTCCATGTGAAGTTGGAGAACCCAGGTTTGGGTAGACCCAAGTTTGTTTGATGGATAACGGTATGTGTTTTGATATATTTGTAGGTAATAATATTTTATATGGATATTTTATGTCATTCCATTTCTAGTGGTATGTGGAACATCACATAAA
Source organism: Picea glauca (assembly GCA_000966675.3). Lineage (NCBI taxonomy): Eukaryota > Viridiplantae > Streptophyta > Pinopsida > Pinales > Pinaceae > Picea > Picea glauca. Next base: position 27,174 of record JZKD02S1799592.1, on the reverse strand, counting down.
TCCTCATGGTTTGAGAGTCATGGCCTTACGAAGTTGGAGGACCCTCATATGCTGGCTTGAAGCCCCAAAAGGTCAAAGTAGTCAAAGTGGTTTAAGAGATTTTACAAGGTAAATAATAAATTTAAGTGATGAGTGTACTATAATTCAAAGTGAATACAAAATAAATTATTTAAATAATAAATATAATCGATAAATTAGAAGTGGGTTAACCCTAAAATAAGGAAAGTGGGCAAAGTGACCTAGAATATGTTTTTAAGGAAGCTACTTGGAGAGTATAAATAAGAGGCAAGACTCTCTCATTTGAATCACACTTGAGAATATTGAATACCAATAGGTGTCTGAGGTAACCAAATGATATAAAATCCTAATTTATGAGGAAAGTGAAGAAAAGAAGGCCAGAATTCAAGGAAGGATAAATTCTTTTGATGATGCTTTCTAAGGTATGTTTTTTTCAGGCCATCTCACCATTTTCGCAATAAAAAATTTTCTATAATGATTAAGACTATGAAATTTCTATTCCATTGAAAAAAAATATCCAAGTATCTGTGCTAAAACATTCATCTTGTGGGTCATTGTATTTTAGGAGTTACACTCCGTGGAAAATAGGGTTTGTGGCCAGTCCGGAAACTAGTCAAAAACAAGTGTTTTGGGTAAAAATGTCATAACTTATTCATAACATATACAAATTAATTGCAAACAAATGTGTTAGTTATATTAAAGTCTCTAGTATGTTGTGTAATAGTTTCAGATCAATTCAACAAATATTCCGTGTGGGGTATTCTCTACAAGGTCGCTCTCTAGAATAAGACAGAATTCAACAAGTTGTGCCATTTTTTCTATAACTCCTTTTCTGAGAGGTTCCAAGTGGTGACACCTGAAGGAATTTCATAAAACACACTGAATAACATTGTATATTAGTTTCAGATATTTTTTCATTACATGTATAAAGTTATGATTATTTCAAGTTAGGGTTGTTGACTAATCCAAAACTAGTCTTGTGAGACTAAAGAAACGTTTGATGAAAATGCTAGTCTCTTGTTGTTAAATTTAAGGAAGGTTTGTAGGTATGTGATAATATAAACCATGTCTATTACAGAGTTACAAATAATATTTGGATTATGAAATTGATGAGGGCTTTTCGTTGAGGTACAAGTTGGGTACATGGTTGAGACAAGTAGTTGATGAGTTGGCACACACATGAGGTGTATAGTTGATGATGTTGGTACATATTAATGAGTAATAGTTTATGAGTACTTGACACATGATTAGTACATACTTGGTACATGGTTGGTTGCACTTTTTTATGGTACAGTTTGATTACAGATTTTTTGGTACAAGTTGGTGCATGGTTGATGCACTTGTTTATGGTACAAGTTGATTACAGGTTGAGGTACAGGTTGATGCATGGTTCAAGTTATTGGTATAGTTTGTTTGGTATAGGTTTACAGTGATATATCTCACAATGATAGTGTGAAAGTGGTTCCATCATTCTACTTCTACTTCAGGGCAGTTGGACAAGGCAAGGAAAGGTGGTTGTAGCCACATTCCAGTTGTAGCCGAAGAACATAGGGGGTTGTAGCCTCCTTCTATTTTTAGCTAGAGATTTGGGGACTTGGATATTCCCTTAGGTTGTAGCTTGATAAAATAGGGGGTTGGAGCCTCCTTCCAGTTGCAGTTGGAAAATAAAGGAAGTTGGTGCTTCCAATGAATGTAATTCTTCAAGACATATAAGATAAAGCATTACATGGTTTTCTCCCGATTTGGGTTTCCATGTAAAACACTGGTGTACTATGTATGTGTGTAATTGTTCATTTATTATTGCTCATTATTGAATAATAATTCTACATTGATATAACACTTGGATTATTTGGAGAAAATGGGTTATAATTACACTATTACTGATTCATCCCCCCTCTCAGTAATCCAACATTTATTTCCCAAGTTCCAAAGCTTATAACATTTCATAGCATCTTTATACCCTATAAAGATACAATTTTCATCATTTATATGTATCTTACTCTTATTTTCATTCAGAACGTGAGAATATGAATCACATCCAAATACCCTAATATGCGTCAGAGAGGATTTCTTACTAGTCCATACCAAATGTGGAGTCTTGTCATCCAAAGTTGATGAATGTGATCGATTGATTGGGTAACATGCACTATCCACTGTCTCTCCCAAAAAGTCATGTCCTAAACTGGCACAATTGAGCATGCACCTTGCCTTTTCCAT
>JZKD02S1799581.1:63522-87884 GCA_000966675.3 Picea glauca | reverse complement strand
AAACACTGGTGTACTGTGTATGTGTATGATTGTTCATTTGTTCATTTCTTATTTACTCTGCATTTATTGGATGATAATGCTTCATTGATATAACACTTGGATTATATGGTTAAAAGGGATTAAATTGCTCTATTACTGATTCACCCCCCCTCTCAATAATCCAACAGGTCATGTATATGTAATCCAATTTGGCTACATGGTTGTTATTTCTTGTGCAAGAGGGTATGATGTTGATTGTGTCTTATGTGTGGACCAAGGTTAGGCATGTAACTTTTTATTCATATTGAATAATAAAACAAGAGAGAAGAATTATCAAAGGAATGTTGGTTTCTCCCAGTTAAAGGTTCCAGGGTAAAATCTCAGTGTATTGTGTGATTGATTGTTTTCATTTGCACTCTTGATTAAATTCTTATTCTCTTGTACTAGGATTAGTGTGGAAGTGTCCTACATTTCTTGACAAGAGAGAGAAGGGTAGATGGGAAGAGAGAGTGATATGGATTTATGAGAGGAATGAAGTGAAACCACAGATTCATAATATTAACACAGAGACACGGTGAAAAATAACAGAGATACAGTAAAACTTGACTTCTATTAAATAAGAAATATGTTGAAAACTGTAAAATGCAGACTGAAAACAAGTTTGCTAGAATGGTGACAGCTTATCTATGAGAAGAGATCTAATGGATACACTCAGTTGCAAGAATATTTTTATTAAAATGAGGCTCCAAAGGCATATTTAACATAAAGAAAATCCAAAAATGTAACCCTAGAAGATGAAAAAACAACAGTTTTGTGGACCCTGTTTTGGGTAGTTTGGTGTATCAATTTATCGAGGGTGTAACTTTGGCATACGATATCCATTTGCGATGCACGATAACTTGTTGGAAAGGTATCAAAGAGGATATTCATTTTGGGGGCTCAATTAGAGCCTTAGGTTATCATTGAGGTGCTTGATCATGAAAAAATCTCATTTAGGCCCTCAAAATGGCCTCGAAAGTTTAGGAGCAGAAAAACTGCTAAAAATAGTAAATTGCGAGAAGATTGTTTTGAGCCAGTTGGAATAGGTGGGTGGCCACTGATATCCACCTGGATCAATCCTCCCTCCTTATGAATCAATGGTCTCCATTTTTTTGAGTTCCTGAGGGAGAGGAGGAAGTGTTTGTTGAATCTGAACCTTGGTGGGATGCTTGTCTTGTTGGATACGTTGCATCGCTTGGCTTGTGGAAGGTTGTTGAGAACCTGATGTTGGAAGGGTTGGATATTTGTAACCAGTCTTGATACATGAGATGACTGTGTGTAGAAATAATCTTTGTGCTTTCCTTAAATCTTGTCGACCTACTTCTATTGGATAGAAAGTGCTTGGCGTGAGGTTGAAATGGTTGCAATTTCCTTCCATTCACCTTTTGAACAGATTATGAAGAAGCTAAATTTTGTAGTATGAGATACTACCTTGTGGCATTGTTTAGGTGGGACAGTAGTGTTGGTTGTAGATCCTGATTATCTTTGTGATTCATAGGTCTCTTTTTTCAGCTGTGTTTATACCCATGAAGACTTTACACCACATAAGAATGTACACTCCTCCACGCGGGGGAGTGCAGGGGGGGTTACCCACCTTGCGGGGTTTGTGGGGCTATCCCCCCAACTGGGGGGTCCAGGGGAAATGGGCCCCCGACAGGGGTTCAGGGGACAACGTTCCCCGATGGGGGTTTGGGGGTGAATCCCCTGAAGGAAAAAATTGTCATGTAAATGTATATTGTAATTTCATAGTAAATATGGATCGTTCATTATAAGGTCCCAGATCTAACGGTAGAAGTTATGTTAGGGTTTTTTTCCCTAGAAGGCAACCCTATTTTATGAGGGAAATGTATTGTGGTTATGCATCATTGCAAATATTGTATTTTGATTAATGATATTGTGAGAGATAGAAGAGGAAGTTACAACAGGCGTGTTGTAGGTTGTATCCCTTCATTTGTTGGATAATAATAAAGGAAGGACCTGGCAATTTCTCTAGTGGATGTATCCCACACTAGGTGAACCATGTATATCTGTGTCTCTATTGTATTATGTATCTTCTTTGTTTTATTTTATTGCTTCACGAGCCTATTTTTCTAACTAGTTGGAACTACCTTTAGTATCATGTAGAGATGACCCGCTAGAGTAACAATGACACTACAGGGTCTAGACTCATAAATATCATGGTGCTTCCACATATATGGCTGGCCAAAAATAACATCGCAGACATCCAACGGGGAAACATCACATAACACTTCATTCTTGAAGGGTTGGATGTCATATGAAAATCGACATTGTTGGCTAACACATATATCTCATCCCTAGCGAAGCCACCCTATGTTGTATGGTGTGGTGTTGTCAACAATCCCAATTCTTTGATGACATCTACTGAGATGAGGTTCTTCTAGCTTCTGCTATCAACAATGAAATTCAACGGGGTCCCCTTCACCCACATGTGTGAATTTAATAGGCACTCCCCCTCTTCAGGATCTGTTGGTTCCTCTGGTTGAATTATTGCAGTCATGGCAGTAGCAGTGGGGTCTGGATCGATGATCTATCTTCTCCAATTATTTTTTGAATCGGATTCTAAATCTAGGTTCAGATATTTTTCTTTGATCTCGACCACTAATCACTATTTTGAGCGACATTCATTGGTGTTGTTCCAGGGGATTTTGTGGAAATTGCACCACTTTTCATTGTCCTTCTTCATCTTTATGTGATCCTTCTTTCCTTGTGGCTTAGACTGGTTTTTGGGAGGTTTTTTGTTAGAGTCATCTTTATCATACTTTGGTTGTTGTGGATTTTCATACCCGAACTCATGTTTGTTCTAGTGCCTAAATTTCTGCTCGATTTTGACAGCATATCAATAGGCAGCTCCCAATGATGAGATGTCCAGAAAATCCATTTCAGTTTGGATGTACCTATGTAGAGCCCCACGACATTTCAAAACCAAATGTTGCTCAAAATATTTGATACCTAACTTGGTCCGCAAGGTATGGAAGGTATTGGTGAAATTTGGCACTGCTTGGCCCCTCTCTTGACGCAGAGTGGTCCATATCATGTATTGTTCATCATAGTTACCAACAGGGTAATATTATTCCTTGACCCCATCCACAAAAAAATCTCAAGTGGGCTCGGCTCCATATATTCCAGACTCCTCTGTGGAACTTTTCTCCCAGTAATTTTCCTACCAATTTTTGGTATGGGAGAGAGCCTTAAGGACTTCGAAAGTGATCCTTTTGATGTCAAAATAATTGTGAATAGAGAAATAACCTTCTAACATATTTAACCATTTTTATAGGGAATCTTCATCTATCTGACCTTCAAATATGGGAATATCAAAATTAACCTGTACCTTGAAAGGAGAGGTGCCTCCAAAATGTTCACTTGATGAAGACATTCATGTTGTTATTTGTAGGTGTTGAAGGATGTGGGAAAAATTCTCCATCATTTTGTCCCTCTGTCGCGTGAGATCTTTCTCAAGCAACAGATTAATATAATCTTCTGCTCCAACGTTTTTCTTTTCTTCCACCATGGAGGGTTTCTTGGGCATGCAAGAGAAATTTTCCTCAAGAGATACAAGCTCGAGACTCAACTAGCTATACTCTGACCTCGTCAGGGACATGCACTGAAAAATGATCAAGATCAACCTACTCTAATACGACTGATCCGGATTATTTTTAGCATGAAATGAGAGTAGAGATATAATAAATAATTGTACATAGATATAAAATATATCCAATAATATAATAGATATATATCAAAGATATAACTATAAAAATAAAGATACAGTAATACATAATTTCTATTAATGAGCGAAATGTACAAAACTATAGAAATACATAGTGAAAGACTCGTTAGAATGGTGGAATCTTATCTCTGAGAAGAGATGTGACAGATAAACTCATTAGTAAGAATATTATTATTACAATGAGGCTCCAAATACCTTTTTAACATAAAGAAAATCCAAAACCCGAACCCCGGACGATGAAAAGCCAACAGTTTTGTGGACCCCGTTTTGGATAGTTTGGTGTGTCAACTTCTCGGGGGTGTAACTTTGGAATACGACCTTTGTTTGGGGTGCATGATATCTTTTTGGAAAGGTATTGACGAGGAGATTCATTTTGGGGGCTCAATTAGAACCTTTGTCTATCATTGAAGTGCCCTATCGCAAAAAAAAAAAAAAATTCGTTTAGGCCCTCAAAATGGCCCCAGAAGTTTAGGAACCAAACAAACTGCTAAAAATAGTAAATTGTGAGAAGATTGTTTTGAGCCAGTTGGAATAGGTTGGTGGCCATAGATATAGGCCAAGGTTCCATCACCCACAAAGAACCCATACACTATTTTAGGAGAATATTTTATGGGAAAATAAGATGAGACGAGTCTGGATCCAAACCCAAATATAACAACCAGTCTTCCACTGGAAGTTTATTCTCAAAAATTAGAAGGTGAGGAAGAAGACTTAGGGGAAGAGGAAAATTGTCAAAAATTCACTCAAGAAGTTATGCAAAAAACAGAATATCCATTTCTAGTGGAACATGTTCCTCCCAAATGGTCATCATGATAGGAAGTTGAGGAGGGATAAATAACACAGGAGAAAACAAGAATATCAAGGATGAGATCACACCAAAGACGCCAGAGAAGAAACAACCAATGAAGAAAAATTATATGGGAAGCAACATTCCATATAAATATCTCTGAGTAACATGGGAAGAAAAGGAGGAAATAAGGGTCTAGATATGTCTGTCCCTATTGGGAGGATCTTTGCAAACCCTAGACAATGAAATTTATCTCCTGGAATTGTAGAGGCTTCAACAACAACTCAAATTTCGAATATCTTATATAAATCATCAAATTATAGAATCCCTCTCTAATCCTCCTCTAGGAGACAAAAATGGAGGAATCAGCGGTACTCTCAAGTGAGAAAAAAGATACGAAAAATGGAGAAGGAATAACTAAGAGCTCAGTAGGAGCATCTGGAGGAATTATGACTCTATGGGATCCACATCAATGGGAACTAGAGTTATATTTATGTGCAAACCACTAGATCCTTATTGTTCTTAGGAAAAAAGAATCTAGTATTAAATTTTCTATTCTTAATATATATTTTCCAAATAGATATTTAGAGAATCTAGAATGTTGGAGATCCTTGTCTGTTGTCAAGGAAACGCTAGATATAAAAAAATTCATAGTAGCAAGTGACCTAACACCCATCTCCATCAACGGAAAAAATAGGAAGGAGTTGTGTCTACAACCCCATGAGAAAAAAGTTGAAAGATATCATCTCAAATTGGGATCTTTGGGATATAAATACAATCAAAATCAAATTCACTTGGAGCAATTAGTGATCTGGTCTTATCCATATTTTCATATGTCTTGACCTCTTTCTTATCCACAGTGATATCCTTCTCCTTCCCCTTACCATCTCTTCTATAATCCTACCCTTTTCCCTTTCTGATCATAATGCAGTCACCCTATCCCTCTCCCCACCCCAGAACTTTGGCCCTATTCCATTTAGTTTCAACACCCTCTTGCTAGAATCAGATTTAGTTAACTCCATTGTGCAAAAGGCATGGTCCTCCCCTATTCAAGGCTCCCCAAATTTTATTTGGGAAAGTGAATTAAGACTAGTGAAACATGCTCTAAAATAATTGGAAAATATTTCTTACATCCCCCCCTCTTTGGAGAGATCTACCCTACTTATCAGAATTAGAAGAAGTCCAACAAGAAATGGAAAGTGAAGAAATTATAGAAGCCACCCTCAAAAAGGAAAAATAATCCTTTCAAAATATTCACTCAACACTACAGAAATAAGAATAACATTGGAGGTTGAAATATTGTAGCCTATGGCTTCAGGAAAGATATTCAAACACCTCCTTCTTTTATAAGCAAGCATAGCAAAGAAAGAAAAAAATGTTGTCACAAAAATGCAATCAAAATTAGGGAAGATGCTTGAAAATTTTTCTCAAATAAAGGAGGTTGCAACTCATCATTTTGAACATCTATATACTCAAAATATTACTGAGTGAGAAGAAGTTTGTGTGCAGGCACTGCTAGATCATATTCCACATTTCATAATAAAATAGGAAAATAACTCTCTTACAAAAGAAATTAGTGAAGAATATATATCTCAAGATCTTTGGGTATTGGAACGAGATAAAGCTATGAGACCTCATGGATTCTCTACTCAGTTTTTTAAACACTTATGGGACACAATTACATTTGATTTGAAGAGGATGCTTAACTATACCTTGAAGAAAAATAAAGTGGGAGGTGCTACCAACTCGACATTATTGGCCCTTATTCCCAAAGAAACTAATCCCTCTAACTTCTCTAGATTCATGCCCATCTCCCTCTATAATACAGCATACAAAATACTAACAAAAATTATAGCCAGTTGTATCAAGCCACTCCTCCATAAGCTTGTTTCAAAAAATTAGGGAGGTTTTATGGAGAATAAAAAAATCACAAATAATATAATTATGGTGCAAGAAGTAGTACACTCAAGCAGGATTAGTAAGGATAAGTGATAAAATTAGACATGGAAAATTCCTTTGATCGAGTCAAGCGTTCCTTCCCATTATCAATTCTTCAAAATTTTGGATTATCGGAAGCATTTATAGAATGGATCTGATATTGCATCGACTCCCCCTGGATCTCTCCAATGATAAATGGAAATCCCACCAATTTATGTAGATCAAGCAGATTTCTTCGACAAGGTTGTCCTCTCTCTTCATCCCTATACATATTAATAGTTGACTCCCTTAGATGGAATTTAGAAGCAGAACACATATTGGGGTGTCTTCCAGGAATTAAAATTTCCCACTTAGTGAAGGAAATCAATCATTCCCAATTCGTAGATGACACCCTTCTACTAGGGGCAGCCTCAACAATCATTCGGAGAAGATTCAAAATTATGGATGACTTGTTAACAGCATTAGGAGGGAAAATTAATAGCAGCAAGAGAAAAATATTTGGATAGAATATAGCATGACATCTTCAAGCCTCCATCTCCAGTATATTTGGATTCCCAATGGTGATCAACTTGTCCTATTTTGAATATTTGGGAACGCCAATTTTCCTCAATTCCTCCAATTCCCAGGAATGGAAAGAAATACTCAGCAAAATGTCATCTCATATTCAAAGTTAGGGAGCCTGGTGGTTAAACCCAGTAGGTAAAATTGTCCTTCCAAAATTAGCCCTTTCATCTCTAACTATTTTCCAATGTGCAGTCATTTTGGCACCAAAAGGATTTCTAGATAAAATATCCAGAAATATAAGAAGTTTTCTATGGGAGGGAGGAAAAAAAATACAAATAATTTTCACTTAATAAACTGGAACACAGTATGCCAACCTATTGATAAAGGGGGTTTAGTTATTAGAAACCCATATTTCATGAATGAAACTTTGGGGGGGGGAATTAGCTTGGTGATTGGTTACAGGATCAACGGACTGGTGGAAATGTTCCCTCATCTCAAAATATCTAATTCCTCCCAGGCTTTGCAGTCTCGACACCTCTCTCCCAAACTCAAAAATATCACATATTTGGAAACTCTTCAAAGTTCTAGCCCCACTTGTCCAATCCAATCTCCCTTTGGCCTCGAGGAATGGATAATCCATCAATATTTTGACTAAGAAACTAATGAGAACGGTTCGTCTAGGAAAAGTTGACGAATTTATGCCCCTCAAAATCCGGTACCTCAGATCTGGCCTCACCAAGCTAGCCATTTTTTCACTTTGGTCTGAAAATGGGAAATTGATTAGATGAAAAAATCTCTATCCACTAGATCAATTAAATCCTTTGGTTCCCAAACTATATAATTCGCTTGCAAGATGCGCTCCTACTGAAACCCAAATGAAAGATACACGCAGCTGGGTGACCTCTTCATACTTATTAAAATGAGGATATCGGCAGTTGGTGGTGGATATGCCCATACCCCCCAGTTCTATGATTTGGTCCTACGTCTGGCATGGTCCCTCTCTTCCAAAATTTAATGTGTTCTACCTGGTATTAGTTCAAGTAAATATTCTTACTATGGAAAATATTCAAAAACGACGAATTGTATTCCCATCTTGGTGTGTGTTATGCAAATCGACAACAGAACTTCCCAACATCTTTTTCTTGAATGTCCATTATCAAAGCACATCTGGGATCAAGTATATTCTCCACTCCTCCCTCGATATAACCCTTCCTCAAATTGGACAAACATGTTCAAAATTGGAAACACAAATATGTCGACATCTTCATTAAAAAACCTCTCTTTGCGAGCTTGTGGAAAATGATCCCTCAATTCATTTGTTGAGAGATTTGGTTGACACGAAACAAGGACATCTTTAAAAACAATCTTATTTCATCATCTAGGGTGCTATCAATAGCCTACATCTTTTTATCAGAAGTATTTTGTGTGAAATCAAGGCAGACAGACTCTCTTTCGACTCTTGATAAAGTTGAACAGGTATGGGTCACAGGAATCCTCAATGCTTTCTTTTTTCAACTCTCTCCTTTGCCTCCTCCCAGTAATTCTAAGAAATTTTGGAATATTAGACTTTATGATCATGATTTTAGCCATTGCAAACAATTGTAAGGATCGATCAATTTTATTTTTTTATGGGGCTCTGGAGGTGAATCCAAGGGAGGTAGGTGTGCGGGGAGTCATCCTTGACTCCGAAGGAAATCATATCTTTGAATACTCCTGGGGGCTAGGTAACAACACCAATAACCAATAAGAGGTTCTAGAAGTGTATATGGGAATTCTTCGCATCCCAACAGACAAGCCTACTCAGGTCCATATATTTGGTGACTCTGATATGATTATAAAGGGGCTTAGGAGATTAAGTAAAAATGTGCATCCTAATCTCATGTGGATCTATCAACGAAACATGAATATGGAGAAAAAATTAAAATATGTGTGTAAATGTGTTGAACTTGCACAGAATAGATCTAGCTAAACAATAATACACACATTTTCAGAGAGAATTGGAGAAAGAAGGAGAGAAAGAATGAAAGAATTATCATTAACCGTTGTGAATAATGAATAATTTACACATGATATACTATGTATAAATCAATGAGTGTGCACTGGAGGAGAACCAATGCACCATAGTGGTGGTATAGAGTGATATAGACACACTCCAACAGTTACGAGAGTGAACTTCCACCTAGTCTAGTCTCTCAGGCAGTTACGGGAGTGAATTGCCACCTAGTTGAGTTAACTAGTCAACTGGTTTTCAATTAACTGAATGAACAAAGAGTAGTGAGGAGTTAACTTAGAGAATCAAGGGTAATGTGCCAGTATGGTGAGGATACCAAGGCAAGTTCGAATTAGCATGGTGATGATCCCAATGTTGCATGGTGACAAAGCCAATGCAACATCTAAACTCAACTCAACTAGTCAAACTGAAGTGTCAACTGAAAGAGAATATTCTCCAGGTGGAATATTCTCCCCTAAAATATAGGAGACTGGATAATGACTAATTATGACTAATAAACAAGGAAAAACCTTAGGAAAAAGAAATCCTAGGTGTGTGTGAAGTAACTCCAACACCCCCACTGAACATCACTATGGTGAAAATAAAGAATGGGTCCCAGCAACGAGGCCATGTTAGGTACCCAAATTAAAAAGATACACTGAAAATAATGTGAGGAAAGAGGGAAAAACTCATGGGAAAAACCCCCCCTCAAGGTACATTGTATGTAAAAATAAAAACTACAGTTTCTAGGAAACTGTGTCCTTCACTCCGAGATGACTTCGTAGAGAATGGAAATTCTTCTCAATGAAGGTCTTGGTGAAGATGTCTCTCATCTATTTTGTTGAAGGAAAGAACTGTAAGTCGATGATCCCCTCATGTACTAATTCCCGGATGTAGTGCATTTGGATCTCGATGTGCTTCGTTCGTTGCCTCTAAAATGGATCTCTGCAAAACTTTAGAGTGCTCTGGGTGTCACACCAGATGACGATCGGCTGATGAAACTGAATACCCAACTCAGTGAGAAAATGTTGTAGCCACATATCCTGAATGGTTATGTTAAATACCCCTCTATACTCTGCCTTAGATGAATATAGAGAAATGGAAGCTTTCTTCTTCCTCGACCAATAGATAGGCCCAGAACCAAGACTGAGTGAGTAACCATATGTGGACTTGCGGTCAGTGCTATCTCTAGCCCAGTCAAAATCAGTAAACCCGATGAGATATAATGAAGAGTCTGTTGCATAATGAATCCCAAAGGTGATGGTTCCCTATACGTATCGAAGGATACACTTTGCAACCTTCCAATGTAGCTCATTTGGCTCCTCCATGAACCTGGAAACTGCACCAATTGCATAGGATAGGTCCTCTATGGAGTGTGTGAGATACAACAATATCCCCACTAGTTGTTTGTAGAGTTTGTTGTCAACCAATGGAGTCTCTACACCATCCTCAAGTTTGACTCCTGGTAGGAAAGGAGTTGGAGAAGACTTGCAGTCTTTCATGTGAAATATCTCAAGGAGATCTCATCCATACTTGGCCTGAGACAGTTTGATGCTTGATGCATCCTGACTAATCTTGAGTCCAAGGAAGAAGTGTAGCGGACCCATGTACGTCATCAAAAACCTATCATGTAGAATCCTCTTGACTACATTAATCACTGAATTCGAGCACCTGGTGATCAACAAATTATCGACATACAGAACTAAAAGTAGAAGTGAATTAGTCATCCTAAGCATGTAGACATTCGAGTCTGATTTACTATGTACAAAGTTCTGTGACAATAGGTAGGATTCCATCTTATCATACCAGGCCCTCGGAGCCTGCTTGAGGCCATAAAGGGACTTCTTTAGTCGATAAACCAAAGATGAGTCCTACAGAAATCCTTAGGGATGCTCTGTGTATATCTCCTCAAAGAGATCACCCTAAAGAAATGCATTCTTCAAGTCCATCTGATGAACTTCCCATCCTTTGGTTGCCACAATGGATAGTTCCAATCGTATGGAATCCATCTTCTCTACTGGAGTGAAGGTCTCATGATAGTCAATACCATGAACCTATTGATAGCCTTTGGAAACAAGCCTGGATTTGTATCTGAAAATTTGTCTATCCAATGCGCTCTTGGTCCTGTAGACCCATCTGCATCTGACAAGTTTCCTCCCAGAAGGAAGGGGAACCAGATCCCAAGTCTGGTTCTCAAGGAGGGAGTCATATTTCCAGTAGCCTCGCCATAAGACTATGGATCTGAAGACTGAACCAAGAAAAGATGCCTGGAGGGAAATGGTTCAGTGGAAGTGATTGCAATAGGATACTCCTCGAAATCAGATCGATTCCTCCTAGTATCAGCTGGATCACCAATGCGATCCCCTGTAGCCTGAAGAGAAGTATGTGCCCACTCGGGCCTATGGTTAGGCTCTGCAATTGCATCTGGATGCTCTGACTCTACATCCAATTGTACTGACTCTGAATCTGAATCATTTGAGTCCTCTGAATGAAAACTCTTGTCTGAAGAAGATTTGGCTTGTGAATTCTCATCATCTCGGACAGGTGGAAGAATGAAGGTGTCTGCATGTGGCTATTGAGGTGCATGCGAGACACTTTCCTTGAATTTGACACTTCGCTCAATGATGAGTCAGTCCGAGGAAATATCAATAATCCTATATCCCTTCACACCGTTGACATATCCAATGAAAATGCACTCAGTGCTCTATGGATCAAGTACCTTCCTCTTTTCAAAGGGAATATGGGCCCATGCACATGAACCAAAAATATGAAAGTGGGTCACTTTCGGTTTGAGGCCACTCCAAGCCTCATAGGGGGTCTTATTCTTGACAGATCTATGGGGAGATGTTTTTTGGATGAATGTTTCACAATTAAGTGCTTCGGCCCATAGTCTATGTGGTAGATACTTTGCATGCAGCATGCAAAGTTTCTACCACAGAGATCTGTTTTTCCACTCAGCAACTTCGTTTTGTTGCAAAGTATAGGGAACTGTGTGATGCAATTGAATCCTTGCCTCATGGTAAAAATTATGGATTTCATGATTTTCATACTCTCCCCTGTTATCATTTCAGAGGAATTTGATCTTCTTTCTGGACTGTGTCTCAACTAGGGCTTTGAAATCTTTGAGGTGTTGAAAGACCTTGGATTTTTGCCTCAGAAAGTAGATCCATGTAAAACGTGAGAAATCATAAAAAAAAATTAGAACAAACCTCGCTTTGTTGATGGATGGATGTGTAAAGGGACCCATAAGTTCACTTTGGATCAGATCTTAAGGTGAAGAAGCTCTTTGAGACTTTCCTTTGTCGAATTTCTCTTGAGGATGTTTTCCAAGAACACAACCCTCACACACTCCCTTGGCGAAATGGATGTCTGGTAGACCATCAACCAATATTTTCCTTCTAATTTGTTTCGTGTATATGAAATTCAAATGTCCAAAACTTTCATGTCATATCCTACTAATTTCATCAGCATGAGTAAGCAGTAAACCAGAATCAGGTTCAATGAATTCAGAAAAAAGTATACAATCTATACTTATGATTTACCTCACCGGTAGAAACCCTAGAGTTGGTTTGCATGTCGTATATGTCCACATAATTTAGTGTGAAGATGACTTTATTTCCGGTGTCATAATTCGTCATCTGATACACAGATATAAGGTTGACAGAAAGTTTGGGAACGTGCAACACATTCTCAAAGCTTCCATTGGTGAGTTCAATCCTTCCTTTGTCAGTGACTTCAACAGAAGAGTTGTCCCCCATTATGATAGGAGGGATATTAATGGAATGGTATTGATTAATGGAGTGGCACCTTTATATTGGGATGGGCCAGGCCGTCTCTATCCTCGATATAGAGCAATTGCAATCTTTAGACTTACTCGTTTCCAGGGTAAGGAGCGACCTTTGCATGCATCCAAAGAATAATATATTTCTTTTGAGGTAGCCATTTGGTTTGATTCTCCTAAATCTACGATCCAAGCATTGGGAGAGGAATTGATGGCAGTCAAGGCATGGCTAAAATTTCCTTTCTTGGAATTTGGATCTTTTGGATTCTTCTTCTGTGAACCCTCAAGGATGTAATCTCCAAGGTTGATTTTATGAAGTATTTGAGACATCATATATTTTTTTGTTTTCATGCATGTGGATTCTGAATGGAATCCTTTGTGACAGTGCGTGCATTTCTCCCCTTTTCTTCCCTTTTCTCCTTTGGATCTGGAGGCATCGGTGAAAGGTTTTGTGTACCCTTCCTTCTTCGTATGTGCATGAGATTTTATTTTATATTTATATTTAGAGTTCTGATATTTGTGGCTTCCATCATGCACAGTGAGTGCATGTGCCCTTGGGCCTTTGATTGTTCCCATGTTGATGAGCTTGGTTTTCTCTTGTGTCAAGGATTCAATAAAGTCCTCAAGAGAAGGCATATTCCAGGTGGCTCCAGAGGTGAATATGATAGTATGGAATGTGGATACAAATATAGAGAATCCAATACCAAGCTTGGAGAGAATTGTGAGAACCATTTTTTTCTCCTCCTTCGATTTATCAACCCCGCAAGATTTGAGTTGCGACAGTAAATCCTTGAATTTTGTAAAGAAATCTTGGATATTATGGAATATTTTTGGATCCAATGTGAGCAGCTCCACCTCCAACATGTGTCCTGTCATCTCATCATGTTTTCCAAAGATCCCTTCCAAGGTGTTCTGGGCTTCATTGGGAGTCTTATAGGAAGATATATAAAAAAGGAGATTGGGAGAAATAAGACTGCAAATTGTTCTGAGTGCCTCATTCATGTGATTTAAGTACTTGTATTTTTCTATGGATAATGTTGGTTTTGTATCTATATTCAAGGTTAACCTGTACAACCCTCTGGTTCGGAGATGTATGGCTATTTTCTCCTTCCATGAAAAATAGTTGTAACGTGTAAGAATGAATTCTTTTTGGAAATCCATCTTTCCCTTGTCTTCAATATTTTGTACCTACAAAACATTTTGGTGTAGATTTTTCTTAGCAGTCCGTCGTCTCGGATACCAGGTAAAAGTGTTGAACATGCTTAGAATATATCTAACTAAACAATAATACACAGATTTACAGAGAGAAATGGAGAAAGAAGAAGAAGGAGGGAAAGAATGAAAGAATTCTCATTAACCGGTGTGAATAATGAATAATTTACACATGATATACTCTGTATAACTCAATCATTGCACACTGGAGGAGAAAAAATGCGCCATAGTGGTGGTCTAGAGTGACCTAGAAACACACCAGCAATTACGGGAGTGAACTTCCACCTAGTCTAGTCTCTCAGGCAGTTATGGGAGTGAACTGCCACCTAGTTGAGTTAACTAGTCAACTAGTCTTTAGTTAACTGACTGAACAGAGAGTAGTGAGGAGTTAACTTTGGGAATCAAGGGAAATGCACTAGTATGGTGATGATACCAAGGAAAGGTCGAATTATCATGGTGATGATCCCAATGTTGCATGGTGACAAAACTAATGCATCATCTAAATTCAACTCAACTAGTCAAATCTAGCTATGACATCCTCCAGGAAGCTGATAATTACTTTGTGAGAAGTACTCCTGGTAGGGGTAGCTTCTATCCACTTGGTGAAATAGTCTGTCGCAGTCAGGATCCATCTGTGTTGGTTGCTTGAGGGAGGATGAATTTCTCCAATGAAGTCTAACCCCCACTACTGAAAAGGTGCCGAAGCTACTATAGGCTTTAATGGCAATGATTTGAGCTGTTGTTTTCCTGAGAACTTTTGGAATTTGATGCAAGCTTTGATTTCTCTGCAAACATCAGCGAATAAAGTAGGCCAGAAATATCCATCCCTAAGGATCTTATGAGTTGTGGTTTTCCAGAAATGATGCCCCCCGCAAAGGCCATTATGGAAATCAATTATAACCTTTTGGGCTTCTTGCGGGTCCAAGCATCTTAAGAACACCCCTAGAGGGTATTTCCAGTACAAGGCTTGGTCAATGAGGAAATATCTTACCGCCTTGAACTTTAAATCTCTCACCTTTCTTTTTCTCATTCCATCAGGAGGCTTCAATTCTCGTAAAAAATACAAGATATCCTTGTATCAGGTGCATGCTACTAGTGGTAAGGCACCCTAAGAATTCTTATTGGTCGACTCAGCTTGCGGATTTTCTGAACAGGCGTTGATGAAGCTAATACCCAAGGCTTTGCAATTGGATTCAGCCAGCAACTTGGCTAAACCCTGCCCCTTTATCAACTTGGTGGGCTTAATCTCCAGATCAAACTCTAGGATCCTGGAAATCCACTTACCTCTTCTCCCATCTATGTCGGGTTGTACAAGGATGTCCTTCACAAAGGCTGAAGGAACGTATGCGGTCACCTTTGAGTGCAAGACATAGAATCTGAAAGCTTTGAGAGCTTTCACTAAGGCATAGGCCTGTTTTTCCATGATTTCATACCTGATCTCTGCATCTCTTAATGCCTTGCTAAAAAAGGAAATGGGTTGTTCTCGCCCCTCCTCATTTTTCTGCAACAAGACCGCCGCTACTGTATCAAAAGAAGCAAAAGAGAAAATTAGGAATCCTTTGGAATAGTCAGGACTGATCAGCACATGTGCCTCAATCAATGCCCTTTTTATTTGGGTAAAATATTCCCTGGGTTCAGCGGTCCAATTCACTTCATTTACCTTCCTGAGCATGGTCGTGATATGTTTCACCAACTCAGCAAAATTTGAGATGAATCTCCTCAAGAAATTAATCTTCCCTAAAAAGGCCTGAACTTCCTTCTTAGATCTAGGAAGTGACAGGGTTTGAATTGCCTCTACTCGACTAGGATCAATCCTCACTCCTTCTTCTGATACTATATGGCCTAATAGCTTCCCCTCCTTCATAGCAAAAAAATATTTTATGGGATTTAAGGATAGGCCAAACCTCCGACACTTCAAAAAAACTTTTCTTAGATGACTGCAGTGCTCTCTGTCAGACCTGGGGAAGACTGTTATGTCATCCAGGTAGATCACCACAAACTTATCTTTCTCCCCAATGAAGGCTATGTCCATGGCTCACTGAAATGTTTCCCCTGCATTCATCAATCCAAAAGGCATTTTGGCATACATGAATGTGCCCCAAGGAGTGGTGAAGGTCATTTTTTCTCTGTCCTCAGGTATGACTGATATCTGATTATAGCCAGAAAATCCATCAATCATGGATATCCTAGATGCACCAGTTACCCTCTGTAGTATTTTTTCCATATTGGGCAGGGGGTAATTGTCTTTCCTTGAGCTCCTGTTCAGGTTCCTGAAATCAACACAGAGTCTGATTTCTCCACTTTTCTTCCTTACTGGGACCAAATTGGCCACCCATTTGGAATATCTCAAGGGGACGATGATTTGGGCATCTAGCAATTTCTTCACTTCCTTCTCCATGATGGGTAGCAACATGGGATTTATCTGTCTCAGCTTCTGCCTGAAAGGCTTAGCCTCTTCTTTCAGTGGGATCTTGTGTTCAATGACAGATGTGTCATAGGTCTTGAAGTCTTCATAGGCCCATGCAAACATGTCAGTGAATTCCTTTAATAACTCGGTATATTCCGTCTTCTGCTCATTGGTCAGGCTGTTTGATAATTTAATAAACTTAAGCTCCTCATGTGTGCCAATGTTGCATTCAGCTCTATCATCATATTTATTTGAAACACCACCCTTTACTGCCACATCATTCTTGTCGAAAAGCCTTTCTAAAGGGACTAGTCCTCTTGGAATTTGATTGCTAGGCAGCTGAATAATCTGGTGATTAACGATTTTATTCAAGAATACCTCAGAGGGAGGATCACCTTCGGAATCAGGGTCCTGATCAATGTGCAATGCCGAAAACTCATCGACGGACTGAAGAAAATTTTTGATTTCGAGATCGTCCTTGAATACCTCCCAATGCTTTACATTGTCCAAGATGGATGGTCGGTATCTTATTTCGACCTCACCATGGATCTTCGGCGGCAAAGGGACCCTGAACAGACTAGCTGAGACCGCTAAGGATTCGGTCGAGGTATTTTCTTCCCTTGGGACAAAAGTAATGTTGAAAGCTAAGAAGAAATTATCAATCAGGTCACATACCTCGTTTCTATAACTCCTGAACCGAGGATGCTTGGCCCGATAAACATCCCTAGCTTTTTGGATTATTAATTCTGCATCTCCGAACACTGACACCTCTTTAATTCCCATTTCTTTTGCAGCCCTCATACCCAAAACAAGAGCTTCATATTCTACCACATTGTTGGTAGTTTCAAATTCCATCTTGTATGACAGAGATATGGTCTCTTGGCAGGGTGATATGAAAATCACTCCAGCGCCTGCACCTATACTGGAGGAAGCTTCGCCAAAGAACATCTTCCAAACAGAGGTGGTTGGAGGAGGTGTCTGCTGATTAAGAATGGGCTACTTTCTTATCTGTAAAGGGACCTCGGGAGTTCCATTTATCTACAACAAACTAGACCCCAAATCGGTGTCAAGTGCAAAGATGGGGTGATTAGTGGGGTTTTCTCCATCACTGACAATATAGGCTAGTTGGGCCTCTCTGTACAACCTCCTATGTTCCCCTCCAAAGACCGGAATGGTGGCATATGTGAGATCCATCTGTAATGTTCCTCCAAGTATTTTAATCCAAGACCTTGAAAACAGCATGCCAAACTTGGGGGAAACGTCATCTACCACGATATCCATGACCACACTCTTCATGGGCAGCTGAAACAAAGAAACCACCAGGTCTTTGATGACTCCTAGACACTGCACTCTCCTTGAATCGAAAGAATACAAATCATGATAATCTTTTGTCACCTCCATTCCCAACTCTTCCATTACTATTTTGGCAATAAGGTTATGGGAAGCCCCTGAGTCCATGAGGTAGTTATGCAGCACTTTATCATGTATGTTTAGGGATGTGTAGAAGGGAGGGGATGAATCATCTCTATCTTCTACCATGGGCCCTAGGACAATTGCTGGATTTTCATCTTGGAGATTCACTGAGTCAGAGGGAGGCTGGGGGGACTCAGATTGTAGCAACTTGGAGAGGGACCTTTTGAAATCTTTGTTTTTAACGAGTTCAGATAGGGATACAGGAATTATAATCTTCTGAATCTCATGCTCAAAATTGAAGGAGGGGATAGGCTTAGGAGCTTCCCTTACTTCAGTGACAGGCTCCTTGGCTGCTGGCGAAGCACTCTGAGTTTTATTTTCTTTAGTGGTGGCTGCTACAGATTTAGTAGGCCTATCTACTATGAGGGGATGGTATTGGATGTCAAAGTCTCCTTCTTTCTTCCTTGACCTGAGATTGTATCTGTTAGAGGTGTGATCGTCCCTTTCTCCCTTACCTAACTCATGGATTTGGATGTTCATTAGGGATTTTTCATATGCAGACTAAGTCAAATGGGGAAAAGGAGGAGCTTCTTCAATACAATGAATTTCGGGGTCGAACTCGTCTATCTCCTCCCTTCCCTCATGAGTAACCAGGTTATTTTGGAGAGGGGTTTGAATCCTTTGATCTTCTCTATCTTTTTCCCTTTATTCCCTTGGGAAGGCATGTGGTCCATTGTTATTAGGTCTCCTGAAACCTCTACCATCAGCATTCTAGGGATTTTTGTACATGGGCTTCCCTTCTAATTCCCACCTTTCCATTCTAGCATAAAGTGACTTTAGTACCCTAGCTGTCTCATCTGTCTGAAGGGGCAAGGTAGAGGAACTGGATGAGGAAGCTTCAGGCCTCTGCCTGGATATGTTTCTACCAGCAGTGTTCCTGAGTCGGTCAACAGCCAATATATTAGATTCTACCTCCACGACTGCATCCTGCATATGGGCCAGAGTAGTGGTTCTTCTTTCCCTCAACAGGAGGCAGAAATTGGGATCAAAGGCGCTAGTATAAGTGATCTTTGCAGAGGCTTCGGAGGGTTTTATCTCAGCAGGGATTTTTTTGTACATTTTATTAAATCTCTTGGAGAAGTCGGAGATAGACTCTCCTTCTTTTCTCTTCAAAGACTCAAACTCTGTCATGTAATACATGAAGTCTTTTTTATCTCCCCACTGTCTTAAAAAGGCATTATCTAAATCTTTGATCCCATCAATAGATCCAGGAGGTCGGGCCTTAAGCCATTTTCTAGCCTCGCCTTAGAGACTATGGACAAAAATCCTCATCCATACGTCTTCATGCATGATGTTATTATCATCTATGAAATTGTAAAAGGCTTCTAGGTGTTCTTCTGCAGTTATGTCCCCCTCACCTATAAACTTGGGCAGTTGTTTGTGGTAAACATCTGTTGGGAGGGCATTGAAAGGCTGAGGTAACACAAGGGGAGCATACCTAGCGGCTATGATGGCCTCCATTCTAGTCATTGGGGGATTTGCTCCTGCCATAGGGATATTATGTGGAGGAGAACTGGGAGGAGAAGGATCTCGAAAAGGGGATACGGGGGATGAGATTCTAAGGGGAGTGGAAAAAAATAGGGGATTTAGGGAGAAGGCTAGCGAGCTTAATTTGGCTGATGTTTCCCTTCACGCAGAAGTGGCAACAGTAATAAGAGGCGGAGCGGTAAATCCAAGAGTGGGGAAATCTTTTGTGGTCCTAGGTTTATGCCAAGGTATAGCTTGAGGAGAAATGGGAGTGACAAGGATTTCTCCCTCTAATCCTAGACCAAGGGGGGAAACCTCAATAGGAACACTCCCTAAATTCAAGAAACGGGAAACTTCAAAAAGAGGTCTGCTAGGAAACTGAGGAGGAGAAAATGGAGTTCTTACAGAAGGAGATGGAGGATTACCTGGTTTAGCGGCAATAGCTTCTCCTTCAGAGGCCTTTCCTTTTTCGAGGGCCACTTCCCGCTCAGTCTCAGGTGTAGCTAGAGGCATCTATGGATGAGACCGCATGTGTCTGCCTCTGAAAGCCACAATTGACACAGCAGGTTCTCCCCAGTGGAGTCATCACAATGGAGTCGCCAGGTGCACAGTAGAAATCTTCAAGGGCTCTGATTCCTAATGCACCTTCAGAATCAGAAGCTCAATGTCGTTCAATCCTAGGGAATATTTTCAACTTCATCTCCGGCAACGGCGCCAGAAATGTTGGCGATGGAAGTCACTCCCGGATTGCAGCAGGAGCAGAGCCTGACACCCATCAGTTTTATGTCACGGTAGTTTTTAATGGGTGATCAAATGGATAGAGACTCAGGAAGATATCACTCTAACTCAGGGGGTAGGTCCGACATGTAAGGAACAAAGGAGTTCTTGGTCTAACTTCAGTCAGTAGGTTGATTTGAAAATGAGCAGGTTGAATACTTGGTGAGAGGAGTGGACAAGCTACCTCAGGCAACAGACCTTTCAATAATTTGTAGAAGAAAAACTCTGAACACAAGATCCTCTGGTTCAGGGCTTCGAGAAACTGAAAGGGGGACTTGAATGGATTCTCCAATTCCAAGTCGTTCAACACTTAAGAAAATCACAAGGACCAATTAGAAACAATGAAACTATTACAGTGATCCAAGCTACATCATCCTATAACAGTTACAACTCGACTGGATTCTCCAATTTCGAGTTGTTCTAACACAGTGTAAACAAAGACATGAAAGAAACTCACATTCATAAGAAAAGAAGTCTCAAAAGCCCATGCATAGCCAGAATAAAAGTGCTTCATTAAAGTTTTACAACCGGGAGCCTTTCTCAACCATCGATCCCTTACAAAATACAAAGACTGGGTTTATATACTCAGAGAAAATCGCCTAACATCGGCGTGCTCAGTTATCTAGGCTTGGTGTCCCTTTAGCCAAATTCGGACGGGTATTCTTTGTCAGACGCCACCTTAACTGCACATGGCTCCTGCAAGGGGAGTAGCTGAGCCATTAAGTGTCGAGATAGCGTGTGCAGACCTCCTTCGGCTGGTCGAGGACTCGGCATGGATTTTTTAGAAAAATGGGTACACGGGATCCTCTCGATCAGACCGCTTTCCAGATTATCCATACCTTGCACTTAATGCCTGAGGAGAGGTTTCAACCACCCGTTCTCATCTTTATTTACTCCAGGCAAAAACCAGTATCGAGGTCGGATCAGATGGCACATGGAGATCACAATGATCCTTTCGATGACTGGACTCGATGCCTTTGGCCCCTTTTTGCACAGCTCCTTTCTTTCCCAAGTGACCACAGGCTGTGACCATGTGTCTATTCCCAAAACGCTTTCGTCATTTGCAAATAGAAGGAGTTAATCCTTGCTTATTCACATCTGCGATGAGTGAAATGCTAAGATGGACTAATTGGGCGCTACGCGTCCCTCCCAGATCTAACGGCCCTGAACTTACTCAGTGATGTTTTGGGCCCGGGTCTTGGACACTCCCGGTACCTCGCACATCGAGAATATGATGGGGCTATTCCTTTCATTTCGAAGTCGCAATGGGCAAAAAGGCGAGGAGCCTAATCGCGCACCAGGTGTCTCCTGTGGATGAACGGTTGAGGCTGCTTCGCGATACTGCGGGCTCGACTCTGGGCACTTTCGGCACTCTGGGGCTCGAGGTTTGGAGATGTGACATGATGAGGGACTTTCACCTTTCAAACTCCCTAATGTCGATATGCCGATTAAATCTCGCACTATGTGTCGTGGGATCGGACGACCCAAATTCAGTCTTGGCATATAGTCACTTTATTTAACGCTATACATCAGTCAACTTGGTAGCCCCAATATCCCGATGATTGTTGATTTTCTCTTATGGATGAATCTGGGCTGTTGACAACGTAATTTCACCCGCCCGCTTGATTGGAAGCCTTAAAACGAGATTTTTCCATGCTGAACTCGGGCGCTTCTCGTGCGACTTGCAGACCCGAATACTCTTGTGCCTAGGACAAGAAATGTTGCTAACACTAAGCATTCAAGTAAGGAAATTAAGAAAAAATTATGTTTCCTTGGTAAATAAATCAACTAACCTAAACTACTTTACCAAACAAAGAAATGAAAGATTTTTTTTTATTTTTTTATGCTTCAAAACAAGAAATTTGAAAATGAATTATTTTATTTTCTTCCAAAGAAAAAAAATGGGGAAATGACGACAAGATAGTACCAAGAAATGGCCTCTGGCCCAATCGCAGATCACAGGGAGTCACTGACAACACCAAATCGGTAGATCAAAGCAAATTCACCAACTTGTCTAAAAACTCTATTAAATAAAAAACAAGAAATATTTAGTCAAAAGAAAGTTATACTGAAGTCAAACCTAGGCTATATAATGTTATAACAAAGACTAGGGATAGATCTAGAAAACCCCTGAGAAGTGTGACTTCTGACAAGGAAGAGGATGACTGCCTCTTCTTTTTAAAAACATTTCTCAACATGCACACTACTAACACTTCAACAACCAACGTATGCACACAGGTTTTCCAAGGGCCGGGCGCGTATGTATGCATGCAGGCCCACTGCAGGCCACATACACCTCTGTAACTCCTCAAAAAACTGAAAACCAACAGTCCAACATAGGCAGGGAGTACTAGTATGGAAGAGAAGAATCCCTTAAACACACAGAAGCTTATAGAAACGCAGAAAACAGTGAACAAATTGATTCAAATCACAGAAAAGAAATATCCCCAAAGACCCTAGAGGCATCTCTAGTACGATCACCAATTATGCTATAGCGGGATTACCCCTCTATGGACTACACCAAGGATCTAAAATGTAGGCATAGCTAATCGTCTAAATTCCCCTACTTTTTATCAACTATCCCGACATTACCCCACAATCATACATAAAAGACAAAGTATAGGGATCCAATAGGCATACCTTAAACTCCATGTCTGGTGTCGATCCCTTTGCGCTTAGTTGTTTTTTGACTACAAGTCTCCTCCCAAGGCTGACCTACATTCATCAAAAGACAAACAAGAAACTACAAGCATGCATTCTACATATGTATTAGTGGGTTAGACATCAAAAACAAGAAATTTGAAAAAATCATAGAAATTTAAGACGTCATTTGGTAGGACGGAAAAAGTACTTCTTTATATTAATCTCACAAAAGTCACTTACAATATGAGACTGGCACTACTCCTCGAACTTGGTCATGGGATCCTCTTCACAATGCACCAACTACTTCCACATATCCTTCTCCTCTTCAGTTCTCTCTGGGGGAATGGCAAGGGCTTGCAATGGAGAAAAAGGGAATTCTGGCTCAAACTCACAATGTGGCTGTCGCATATTAGGGAAAAGGGGGAATACAGAAATGGGTAGAGTTTCTATGCTCTTGTGCTTCTCCTCTTGCAATGGGACCCCAACCCCTTCTTTTTTAGGCCAAAAGAAATAGTAATGGTTGGGGTGACTGGCTATGGGAAGTTAAACGGTTAAGTAACGGCCTGGAAACCTGTATCCTATGCAATTTTCCATTTTTCATGATATTTTGTGAGTGTACACGGGCTTTAGAGGGGCAGTAGGCATGTGTATGTGGGAAGTAGTGGTGCAAGGGGCATACACCTTTAAAGAAATGGGTTTTTGAAGAGCTTGTTCAGTGATGGCTTGGAAAAGATAGCAAGTTATATGGCTTAATGCTAGGTATGCATGTCTGGTGCAATTTAGGGTTATAACAAGTGCTTTAGTGACTGCTTCTTTAACTCCCAATTGCTCCATGAGAATATTTTATTTTTCTTTCTGGATCTGCACTCTATCCTCTGATAACTTCACCTAGAGGTCATCTTTTTCTTGGTGTGCAACATGGAATTTCTCTAGGGCTTCCTCCTTTTCTTGCTTCAATGCCTTTGTGGCCTGTTCCTTTTCCTCCTAGACCCAATGAAGGCAATCCTTTTTTGAATCTGCTAATCAGTGTAGCTGGGCAAGATCATCTCCTACTTCTATGCCCCCTGATGACAATGGTGCAGTAGACACTGCGGGGCTCGAATAAAGAGCTTGTTGTACCCCTTTTAGCTCTGCCTCTATCCTATCAAACATTGTCTCTTGTTTGGCTTCACTTTGCTACAAAATGTCCTCTGAGGTATCTGAGAGAGTTGGAGTATGTAAGAGCTTCAAGTGACCCTTCTCCTAGAAGGAGTTCCCAATGAAACCCTAGAGATGAACCTGCAAGATCCTTTCAAATCACAAGCATACAATAGATAATATGTTGATGTATTGCAATTAAACAACACTTCTATTTAACCCAAACATCAAGATATATAAACCAATAGGCATACGCTCTATTAAGCCTACTTAGATAACACTTTACCTAAGATCTAGTGTTGCAAGAATTTAAAACAATCAAAACAATGTTACCTCCCATGCATAAGAACAATAAGCATGCGCTTTAATCCTCTTGTTGTCCTCCAAAGCTTCTCCAAAATTATATTACTCAAGAAAGTGGTTTTGGAGAGGAATACTCCAAAACCCTAGAGCATAGAATGAAAATGAAATGGAATGAATGAC
>JZKD02S1799581.1:25230-53485 GCA_000966675.3 Picea glauca | reverse complement strand
AGAAAGGGGTTTCAGATTCGGGTAGAAGGTTAAAAGTTAAGTCTTGAGGGTCATGATCTGCGTATAAGCTTAGAGCCCTAGCTTATTATTCCGTAGGGTAGAATACCCCACAACAACTAGCCCCACACGTTTGAGAATAGTATAAGGACCATAAAATTTGGGGGGGATTTTCTGACATTGTTGATATTTAAATGAATTATGCTTGCACAGTTGGAGATAGAGAAACACTTAGTCCCCTTCAGCAAAAACAAATTCAGAAAAACCCTGATCTTCTTGTTGCTTCATGTGGTTCTAATCCATGACCAAATTTTCTTTTAGAGTACGGAGAATGGTAGGATGTAAGATTACGGTCAACCTCATGATCCTTGGATATGCATGTCATGTATGGAAGAACCGATGGTGTCTTCTATCTGTCGACTACTTCAAAGGGAGTCATGCAAGCAGTCGTATGGTAAGAGTTGTTGTATCACCATTTAGCTAAGGGTAACCATTGAACCCTATGGTGTTTTAAGTCGGATGAAAAACACCTCAAATATGTTTCTACACACTTTTTGACCACTTCCATTTGACCATATGCCTGGGGATGATAGGTTTTTCTAAGTTGCAATTGGGTTCCCTGAAGTCTGAATAATTCTTTCCATAAATTGTAGTAAAATTTTGATCACGATCTTAAACAATTGAATGAGGCATTCCGTGGAGTTTGAAGATATTATCCATAAAACTTTGATCCACAGTAGATGTTGTGAACAGGTGTTAAAGTTCACAGAAATGAGCATATTTGGAGAGAAGATCCACTACCACCATGATGACTGGCTCATTTCCTAATTTGGGTAATCCCATAATGAAATACATAGAAATGTCCAACCAAATAATAGGTGGAATCAGAAGCAGTTGGAATGTGCTATGAGTTTTGATATCCTCTCCCTTATTGAAATGACCTATATCACATTCTACCACAAAGGTGTGGATGTCGTATTTCATACCATCCCAGAAGAAAGAGTGTTTGACCCTTTCATAAGTTTTGGTAAAACTTGAATTCCCTGCAGTAGGAGAAGCATGAAACTCAAATAGCACCTTGGATTTAAGGGTCGATTGTTTGCTTAAATATAAACAACCTTTATTATGCCAAAAATACCCTAGAGAATCTTCAGGATCTTGGTGCAGTTTTTGGATGAGTATGTATATTTTGGGATCTTGCAACCATTCCTAGTGAGCATCTTAAAGCCAGTCAATGACAATGAATGATAGGGAAAAAACGGACACTGTGGTAGGAAACAAACCAAACAGTGCTAGAGTTCACTAATGTCCTCCATACCTTGTGCACCAAGCTAGGTATCAAATATTATGAGCAACATCTGGTGCTCAAGAACTGTGATGGTATCCATAGATACATCCATACAAAAATGGATTTTTTGGACATCTCATCCTTGGGTGCGACCTATATATATGCCATCAAAATTGAGCAGAAGCTTAAACAAAAGACATGGTAGTTTAGGTATGGGAACCCCTCATAGAAGAATCAGAGCAAGGGCATCCCCAACCCACAGAAAAAAGGACAGAGAAAATATGGGAAACCTCAGTACAACTAGTCCAAGCCACAAGCAAAGAAGGACAATGGGAAGACAAAGAAAGATATCGGGAAGTGATGTGACTTCCATAGGATCCCTTGGCATAACATTGTTGATTTCCACTCAAAGCATTCATTGGTAGATGAGGTAAAATCCTTTGAATCAGATGTGGGTTTCAACTCTAAGTCAGAACCAGAAAAGGGGAGATGGATCATTGATGTAAAACCTAGTGCCACTATTTTTACCACCAATATCCATCCCAGTGAACCTAATGAGATAGAGGAAGGTGAGTGCCTCTTTCATTCACAGATGTGGGTAAAAGGCACTCTATTTCACTTCATCATTGATAGTAGTATCTAGAAGAACCTCATCTCAGTAGAGGTCATCAAGTGGTTATCCCTATCAACAACGTTGCACCTGCAACCATACACCATCGGATGGCTCTGTCAAGGAAGCGATCTTCACGCTAGCCAACAATGTTGCATTTCATATAACATCAAGCCATTCATATATGAGGTATTGTGTGATGTTTCTCCCCTTGAATTTTGTGATGTTATTTTGGGCCAACCTTATTTATGGAAACATCATGTTGTGTATGCTTCTATGCCTTGTAGTGTTATTATTACTTTGAACAGGAAATTGTACAGGATTCCCGAGGTAGTCCCACCTAGTGTTATTTCCTTGATTTCCGCCAAGCAATGCAGGAAGGTCATTTCGTAGACCAGGAAGTTTGTATTCTTCATGATTCACTCTCAGAGTGAGCAAAAGGTTGCAACAAAATACATGGCCTCCACAGCCAACCCCTCCACATAGTAGAAGCAAGTGGATAAGGTCGTGGAAGAATATAGAGACATATTATCATCACCTATTGGGGTACCTCTGCACTGTCAGTTCAAGCATCCCATCGATCTGAACCCAAGTGCGTCGCTACCCAATGGTCCATTCTATATTCTCTCTCTACTGTAAAATGAGGAAATCAAGTGTCATATCCAAGAACTACTCCACAAGGGGCACATCTATTATGAGGAAAATCACTCTATGGCATGGGGTAAACCACAACAGACAAAATGACTTCAGAAATCAACTCTAATCCCAAGTATACTATATAAATGAAAATTCTAACAAGACAAGATAAATATCCTACCTCATCTAGACATTTGATGAAGACCACCATTGAGCACACAACTCAAAGCTTTATACCTCCACCTTGTCCTCAACAACGAAGATGTGCAAGCATATGGTGATAATATATAATGTTAGCATATAAAATAGCATAATCCATTAACATTCATGAAAAATACGCTCATGGAGTAATAATTAAAATATTTGCAAGATATCAACTGGACGAGAAAAGAGTATTTCTATTAAGATAATCAATATAATTATACAAGTGATGAACTTTTGTGTCAGCACATCTCAGAACCAAGAAACTAAGTCCCTTGCCGCTAGGCCTCCACCACTTCAAACCTCCACCAAAGGAAAGCTCATATATGAGAGACAATGAGGTTCTCCATCAAAGAGGGAAGAGATTGGGGGTTGAACAATGTGTTCATACTTTCAAGGACAAAGGGATGAAGACTCGATGTGAAGTGAAATTTCTCCAAAGTATCTTTTCTCTCAAAAGTTAAATTTTCTCCTCCTCCATGGCTTGGATATGGCCCAATTTATAGTTTTTCAATGGAACTGGAGGGTCGAGTAAGAACGTTTCCAATATATGGAGATTCAAGGATAATGGATCTCATGACGTGACATGGAAACCTGACACAATTTTTAATTTTGGGAAAAAAATATGATGCACGCAAGCTGTAGTGGTGCAACCTGCGTATACGCATGTTGTATAACTAGTAGGGCGTGTATATGTGGAAAAATATAATTGTTTGGCTCTGGAAGATAAAATCAATGGATTTCAAGTCTGCATAGGGAAATGGAAAGGCCTTCTGAGCAAGTTGCATAGGGTGAGGTAAATATTGCTATAAAAACATCTGACCCATCTCATCACCGTGTGCAAGCTCAATCGTGTTGTTGCAGAAGAAAGACAGGATTTGGTGATTGTGCATTGATTATCGGGTCCTAAATAAAATCGCAATCAGGAACCGGTACCTGATTCCCTGAATCAACAATATCCTTGATCAACTCAAGGGGGGCAAATACTTTAGTAATATTGATCTCAAGTCTGGCTACCATCAGGTCCCAATAGAATAGACAGATGTATGGAAAACTACCTTCAAGTCAAAAGAAGGTCATTTTGAATGGTTGGTCATGCCCTTTGGTTTGACAAATTCCCCAACAACTTTCATGAGGATGATGGACATGTGGAATGTTGGCATGTTTTCAGACAGAGGCAGAGTATGCATGTTTGTCATTGATGGCAAAGATCATGACCAGCAGCGCAAGGATAATGGCATGGAAATGGAAAGTTCAACAGTGAAGAGAAACAATGATCATTGGATCCCATTCAGATTTCCCGATGATCGTCGAATCTGAATTCAGATAGGAGGAGCGCGTAGTAGAAGAGAACCGATCTCATGCGTCAGATCTGAGCCTGAAGTCTAACCATTGTTGGATCCAGGAGAACCTGCACGTTCTTTAAAATGCTAGGAGAAGAAAGCCTACAAAATCATGAAAGTAGGAGGACCGTTCATCTTCAGGAGGGACACGTGGTTACAGATCAGCATTTCACTGACTGAGAGGTCAAAGGAAGGAGTGCTCTAAAATCTTGAACTTGCAATATGTGAAATCACGAAATAATATTAGTCGTTGGATCAAGGATTGATCGGGGATGGAAGCGTGGAGAAAAATCAGAGCATGTCAAAGACTCTATTTCAGAGTTTCACAGACCGAGAAATCAAAGATCAAAGGAACTTTAGCCTTTGAAGTAGAAAACCCCGAAATCCTGAAACAGACACATCAACAAACCACGTCAGCTAAGGACACGTGGCACCATTAGGAAATGACAAGTGTCAAACTGTTTAACATTTCAGGCACATGTAAGTCACAAATCAGAGTGACACATGGCAGTTATTCAGCACGTGTCAATTCACATGTGACATCAACGGGTTTACGTCACATCGAAACTTTCTATTTCAGGGTTTTACATATCAAGCAGAAACTCCACCATCATGAAGTCTCAAACTCTAAAATGCCGAAAGGGACTATTGTGAGTCTCGAAAACCCAAAAGGAAAAACTCTAAAATCCTGTCAACCATCCATCTCAGTGGGTTATGTGAACTGTCCGATCATTTCGGAGATTTTGTGATCATGAATTTTATAATGTTGGAGTCACGATGACTCGAAAGGAAAAACGTTGAAATCCTGTCATCCATTCGATTAAGAAAATAAGGGATCAGATTATGAAGTTTTGGGACCGTTGATCTGGCTCCATTTCAGGGATTGTGACTTGGAGTGTCGAGACACTTCTTCACAGAAATGTCGAAATGCCGAAATGTGAAAACACCTTTTGGTGTAGGCTGTGGTCACCGTCAATGGTCTTGTGAGAAGGAGGAGCTAGCACCAAGATAAGCTCCTTTTCGGCGATCGTAACATGAAGAGTCAAGACTCTTCACCATAGGATTGCCGAAATGAAAAATGCGAAAGGCATTTTGATTAGGCCCGTGGTTACAGCCAGTGGGCATATGGAATAAGCGTGAGACCCAGTACTTGTAATCCAATGGTACAGGTGAATTCGAATATGATCAGAGGGATACTGTTTCACCTCACAGTTAATTGATCAGTTTCAATTCAGTTAGCAAAATTGATTCATGATTCTTGATCGGTTGGCGATTCAGTTGCTGAGGCATGTGTGAATAAAAGGAGATATGAGACGACTGTGCAAGGTTGGTTGTTCTAACCAGAAAAATGTGATGAACTATAAGAAGAGTAAAATTACAAGATGCATAGCTTGAGATAAAACTCATAGATGAGTAACAGTTGCTGATCAGACAGCAGCAAGAGAAAAATAGCAGAATAGCATGAAGCAGAGAAGAATTGCAAAACAGTTGTTTTTTTTGAAGCAGAGAAGAATTGCAGAACAGAAAAGAAGGGGTAAGAATTGAGACACATGTACTGTTTGTTTTTCAATCATTTACTCATAATCAGGGTGGTTAGGAGGTTCTAGGGAGGAATGTTGTCCTCAGAGGTTCAAGTGGGTGCTTGAACACAGGGAGTTGTAGCTTCCATCTGGTTACAGCCAGAGAAACCAGGGTGGCAGGGTGGTGCAAGGGAGAACAAGTGTTCTCTGTTATACAGGTTGGAGCCTATGTAACTGGAAGTTGGTGCTTCCATCCAGTTGGTGTTGGAACATTAAGAGAGTTGGTGCTTCCTTCTAGTGGGTGCGAGAGAAACTAGAGAGTTGGTGCTCTCAAACAAGTTGGAGCTTGTAAAACAGAGGTAGTAGTCTCACATTGAGTTGGTGCTCAATTATAGATGATGTACAAAACTTAAAAGACTGCCTATCATTTTCGAAGAAGAAGAGGTTTTCTCCCTTTATGGGTTTCCTTGTGAAAATATGTCTCTGTGTATATCTTATGTGTGAGTGATGTTCATTATTTATGTTGTCCATATGTTGTATAATATTGATGGTCAGTTGGAGAAAGATTAAAAATGGCTTAATTGACTTAAAATTGTTTAAGCACAGTAACAACTGATTCACCCCCCCTCTCAGTTGTCTTAGTAATTTCAACACGGAATTTCACTAATTATTTTTTGGTAGTGTATTTGGATGTCATCCTCGTCTACATAAAGACTTGGGTAGAAAACTTGCAACATATCCAGCAGGTTCTGCACACTCTATGGTAGCACAAGCTATATTCCAACTTGGAAAAATGCTCCTTCGACATGGACAGGGTCCAGTACCTAGGATAATTTTTTTATGTGCATGGTGTGCATGTTGATCCATCCAATATCCAATTCATCTGTGACTAGTCATCCCTAACCACACTCATTGAGCTTCGGAGCTTCTTAGGCCTTACCAATTTCTATTGCAGGTTCGTGTTTGTATTCTTCCATATTGCATGGGCCCTTAGCCAAATAAACAGAGGTGGTGGTAAGGGAAACTTTGTGTGGGGCATCTCCCAAAACAAAGAATTCAATGATATGAAGCACTATGTGTGCTCCGCCCCATTGATTTCATTACCTGACCTACAAAATCCCTTTGAGATTGAGACAGATTCTTTAGACTATGTTTTGGATGCATTCATCACTTAGTAGGGCCACCCCGTGGCCTATCGTAATGAGACACTATCATATGTCATTCATAAGTATCCTACTTCCGAAAACTAAATGTACTCCATTGTGCAATCCTATCGCTAGTGGAGGCATTACATTCTCGAGAAGGAGACAATCATCCATATTGAACATAAGTCGTTGCAGTTCATGCAAACACAAGGAAAATTGCAAAATGATTGCCATCAGAAGTATCCCACATATTTGCAGCAATTCCACCTCAACATCAAGTATAAAACATGAAGTACCAACTGATTCATTGATTTCCTCAGTTGACCTCCAGTTGCGGCACTCGCCACAGTGTTATATTCTTGCAGTCATAAGACCTCTGGATGGCCCCACCTCTATGAGATAGATCTTGACTACACCAACACCTACCAGATGTTGGGCACAAACACAGTTGTCACTAATTTCCATATTTAGGACAGGATGTTGTGCCATCTAGGCCATTGTTGGCCCTCGATCAAGTTTTGGAGAACCTTGGTCGTGTTTGACCATTTTTGGGACTTCAACAGTTTGGTCGAAGAAGGAGCACCTAGGCGAAGCGGAGATCAAGGGATCTCACCCCCTTTTGTTATCTTTTTGGGTTTAGGGTTTATGTAATGGGTATGGGATGTCGTCCCATGGGTTTACCCATGTTTAGGCCCCTTTTGTAATGTATAAATAAGTAGCTAGCCGATGTATGAAGGAGATATGTTTTGAGCTCGAGACCTAGTAGGACAATGTGCTAAGTAAAATAGTTGTGAATGCTTTGTGCATACTATGTGTTAAGACTTTCAGAGCTAAGTGCAAGTGATTGTAAGAGACTTTGTGTGCAAAATGTGTAAAGGTTTGGTTCCTGGACCTAACTCGGGGAAGGAGGATCTGGCGAGGTGCGCATGGATCTCTTGTTCTATGCGGAGTTGGCTTTGTGGCTCTGTGCTTGTAAGAAGATTGTAAGAAGCTAATAAAAGAGGAGAAAATTTGGTGGACGTAGCCCCACGCTAGGGGTGAACCACATGTATCTTGTGTTGTGATTGTTTTGTGCGATGTGGTTAATATGTTATCGATGTGATTTATGCTTAGTGTTGTAATCTTTATGTATGTTAGAATCATATGATGTAGTATCTTAGTGCTTAATAATATGAATGAATTTTAGATCCACTTTGATGTTATGTGTTGAATGGTTATATGTGGTTAGATATTGATTAATATTGTGTTGTCCTATAATTAGGGTTTTTACCTACGATGTGAATAAGGGTCAAAGACTAATGAATGTTAATTGTTAAGTGCTTTGTTAAGTATTGTGATTGCATATCTATGTCATAGCTAGGTTGTATACACTTGAGTCCTACAACCCCTCTACCTCTACCTCAGGTGAGACTTCATCTGCTTCGCAAGTGTTAACAAGAAGGCTAGTAGTTAGGGTTTTGTTGGTTCTTTGTTGAAGCGTTGAACCCTGGGTCTACCCCTGTGCCAACAAATGGTTCTTTTGTCGGGACTGAAACTGTGATTGTTGGGAACTGAAGAAAAGAGAAACCTTTGTGCATAGATCTTTTGTTGTAGTGTGTAGTATTCTACTTGACTTGTGAAGCTCTGTGCTAAGAAGGGAGATGGATCTAAAGAAAAGAGGTAAGATCTTAAAGCTTTGTTCTCTGATAAAGGTAAGATAAGTGGAAAATTATGTTTCAAAATAATGGATCTAAGTATGTTTGATAGATCTTGTCCTAGCCTCAAAACTAGGGCACATCTAGAAGAAATAAGATTTGATATGAATAGATATGATAAATTTAGTGAAAGATATGGTATTCCTATGCATAGAAATATTTTTTGGACTAATAAGTGGATGAAGGATCCTAGAAAGATTTTTTTTGCAGGTCCAGCACTGTGATCCCAGTGTGCAGTACAGGAAAGGTTGGGGATCATTTAAGAGAAAGAGAGGATTGACTCTTTGTTATAGTTGTAGAATACCAGGACATCTTGCTAAGGAATTCCTTTGTAGAGGTCCTATTTGCCTTTGTTGTAAATCTATTGGTCATGAAATTTTGGATGAAATTTTGGATT
This sequence comes from Picea glauca, assembly GCA_000966675.3. Classification (NCBI taxonomy): domain Eukaryota; kingdom Viridiplantae; phylum Streptophyta; class Pinopsida; order Pinales; family Pinaceae; genus Picea; species Picea glauca. Next base: position 44,654 of record JZKD02S1799581.1, on the reverse strand, counting down.
TACCTAGAATGATTGTTGAAGTTGAGAAGATGAACATGAGACAAGAAAACCATGAGGAAGATCAAGAGACTAAGAATATACTAGAGAACCAAAAAGAATCAGAGGCTATATTATTGTAGATGAAAGAAACATTGAATGATCATAGAGACATCAGTTTACCAGAGATATTAAAAGATAAGAAGTGCATAGAAACAAGAATAGGAGACTTCGACATAGACTGTGTATTAGATGAAAAAACACAGGTGAACATTATGCCAGAAAGAACTTGGGAAATTTTGGGAAAGCCTGTGATGATTCCTTCATTGGGAGGAATAGGATTGTTTAAAGGAAATATGATAACCCTATGTGGAAGACTTACTCATGTACCTATGTGTGCTCATGGAACATCGACAAAAAAAGAATTCGAGGTCATTAAGTTTGTTGAGAACAACACTCCTTTTGCACTTTTGTTAGGAAGGACCTGGATTGAGAGAGATCGGATCCAAAGGAAAGAAGAAGAGGAAGATATAAAATAGAAAAATCAAGAATTAAGGGATTTCATGGCTAGGATTCGAAGCAACTGAGGGCCAAAGACCTGGTTGTTGAAATTAAAAGAATGCAAGAAGGCTTAAAGAACTTATCAATGTAGAAGAGAAGAGCACCTACTCCAGAAACAGTAAGCGAAGAAGTATTACCCTCGAACCATGTGAAAGACCATTAGTAGTGTGAAGTTACTATGCTAAGAGAAGATAAGAACAAGAATGGAAAGAGGAATCCAGAGATGCAGATCGAAAGAAATCTCAGTAAGAAAAAAGCAAAGCTAGAAATATTGCAGGAGGTTCTAGAGAGGACTTCGTAGAAGGAAGGCTTTCAGAACTTGAGACTCGTCGGAATAGAAGAACAACGCAGACTGGAACTTCGCCATGGTGAAGAAATATGACTGTTGGAGGCATCCTGACCATTAGAACGACACCCTAGAACGGCTAGAAATGCAATTATTTCTGGAAATATCGCCATTGGACCATTGGGACCTCACCATAAAGGATGGATTAAGGCATTCCTGCCTGTTGGACGAAACCGTTACGACATTGTCTATTTAATCCGTCGAATTTCTTACCAAGGACACTTTTGCAAATTGTGATTATCCAAGCCCATAGAGAACTAATTTTCATCACATTGTGCTTATTGAGACATCGCCACCCAATTTTCTTATCTTGAGTGTTTGTTCTCCTACCCGAGATATCTGATCTAGAGTGTGCATGTCGAATGACCTTAGCGTAGTGGATAAGTCTTTCGAGGAGATCCTAATAGACCTTATGTCTGAGAAGGTCATGTCTATAGGAGCACAGACCTCGTCGACAAGAGGATTTCAAGCATCCTCGTCGACTACACGTCAATCTAGGCCATCCTGAACTGCGACAGAGAAAATAAGTAAGCACCATGACGACCTGGCGAATGTGAATCTTATTTCATCGATCTTGCCCAACTATATACCGCCTCTGTCTAGTGTTGTTAATCGTGACAATGTCCTGAGATATTTTGACTATACAATGATCATTGCGTACCTCCCGAAGGGGATACACGCAGTTGGACCACAGTTGGGACAGATTCTGATGCTCAAGATCAGTGATTTCAACTTAGGAGACCACAAGAATTATGGAATGCTCGCACCAGATAACTAATTGACAAAGAAAACAAGGAATAATTTGAAGATAGTCCCCCATCCATGGACCATGGACATCGCAAGATCAACAATCCTTAATGTGACGAAGATACCACACATCGACAGACATTAGGAGGTTAACAAGTGCATTGACCTCCTCCTGTCATGATTCCATGGTGGGTACCTGTGGTTGGATAGGCACATCACTGTAGATCCAACGTTGATCCACCGAATCATTGTATTGAGCATGTAGGGATCGGACCCTCAATATGTTTACCAAGGGAAGGCTGCAGATTGCGCCCTGGCGCAGTGAATAAAGGACACCTATGGCGATGTGGAGAAAGGGAAGTGGGGATACAAGGTATCCTCCATACAAAATGGCGTAGTGCACCTAGCTTGTCAGCTGATAGCAGGAAAGCTCGTCAGGACGAATAGACCAACGCAAGTCACAGGGTTCGTCATCGACCTCATAGGAAAGTGTGTTGAAGGAATGTAGATGAACTGGATGAGCTACCTCGTCAACCATTTGGAGTAGGATTGTTGAGAAGCATAGGACCAGGGCTATGAGTTTCACTTCAAATAGTTGGTGATCCTCATTGCCTTTGTTTCTTGAGAGATGTCGGAGGGAGCGACCTTCTCGGAAGTTGAGCCGTCTAAACCACTGGCCATGAGTTTCACCACCATTTTGTACTCGAGTGATATAGCGAAGTAGTGGCAGTCAAATGTTGTCTTCCACACTTACTACGTACAGCTCATGCAAACCATTGATTCATTCCCCCGAATGACTCTGAATAAACTCCATCGATTTAGGCCACTAGCAAAGTTCTACGTAGACAGGAACCTCATTTACATCATTGCACGCAGGGATGAAACCAAGGAGGAGATGTAGTCATACTATAAATTAGTTGATGAATACATAGAGGATATAACTAAGGAATGGTCAGTTGAATTCCTTGTATGAGTCGAGAAGACGGATCTCTCTAACCCCGATATCATTGGAAGTCTTGTGGTCACCCGAGAATAATATTATGGACCGAGAAATGCAAGGAATAAGAAGAATAAGGAAGATGTGCAGGAAATAAACAATGCATTGGAGGAAGCTGCATTGGAGTCACCTGGAGGAGGAAGAGATGACGAAGTAAACCAAGAAGAGGAAGGGGAGGAAGACAAGCAGGAACAGGGAAAAGTGACACCGCCTAAAGATCCCCTTATAGAGGTTGATACGTCAAAGAAAATAAATATTTCTCCAAAGAAACCCTCAGCACAGAAAAAGTCACGAGCCAATAAGCATCAATTAAAAATTGTACTTACGATGGATAATATTGACCTCATCATCATAGTTGTATCATATACCTCGAAGGACATTTTGCAGTGAAATGAATCCAAACAGGAGACAATGTATGAAAGGATCGAGGAAGAGCTAAAAAGGGTACAGCAGGCTCTCTACTCGAGTTGTGCAGTGTCTACTACATCATTGTCATCATGGGGTATAGAAGTAGGAGATGAGCCTACCCAACTACGTAGATTAGCATATGCAACAGAGGATCACCTTTGTCGAGTACAGGAGGAAAAATAATAGGCAACAAAGGCCTTGAAGCAAGCAAAGGAGGAATCCCTAGAACAAAGTCGGGTTGCGAAGCAAGAGAAGGATGACCTCCGAGCGAAGTTTGAAGAGGACAGAGAGTAGATCTAGAGAGAGAAAGATCAGTTGCTCATGAAGAAGATTGGCATTAGAGAAGTAGTCACTCAAGCACTTCGCTCCATGATGGGATTGGCACCAATGGAAGAAGAGACAGTTGAGAGCCAAGTGGGGAAGCTCACTGAATCCATTTAGCAGCTCCAAGCAAGAGTAGCAGAACTGGAATTGCAGGCAATGTTAAGCACTCCACAAGAAGTGCGAGATCATAGGGAAGAAAATGCCTAGAGTGCAGTCAAAAGAATCAAGGATTTGGTGTTATAATGCAAGAAACTTAGTAACCGAAGTGCGCATACCTATGAGCACCTAGCAGAGGACCCATAACTAAGAACATTAGGAGCACAGCTCCAGGAGGCAAAGAAATAAGCATTGACAGTGCAAGCGCAGCTGAAACTCCTTTCAGCAGTTGAGAAGATGAAAAGGTCAAAGGAACAGTGTGCAGTTCAGCAGCAGGTCCATGCCATTCAGAGTAGAGTCATGGAACTAACCCAGAGACTACAGCTGGTACAGGACGAGGCCTGCACACTCTTTGAAGAGATCGAGGGACAAGGTGCACAATTGGAACAAGTGGTCACCACAATGGAACACTTCTTGGAAGGACCTGTCATCGAGTCAGTCATTCAGGAGTTCGTCGAGTAGGAGGCTCTAGAGAAGCAGCCAGTCGAGACAGATCGAGACCTTCAAAGAAGAATTGCCTAGATCAAAGTGACTCGGGATGAGTCACATGTGAGTGTTTGGGGCATGTTGGCCCTCGACCAAGTTTTGGAGAACCTTGGTCGTGTTTGACCATTTTTGAGGGATTTTTGGGTTTAGGGTTTATGTAACGGGTATGGAATGTCGACCCATGGGTTTACCCATGTTTAGGCCCCTTTTATAATGTACAAATACGTATCTAGGCGATGTATGAAGGAGAACTATTTTGAGCTCGAGACCTAGTAGGCCAATGTGCTAAGTGAAAATAGTTGTCAATGCTTTGTGCATATTGTGTGTTAACACTTGCAGAGATAAGTGCAAGTGATTGTAAGAGACTTTGTGCATAGACTGTGTAAAGGCTTGGTTCTTGGACCTAACTCGAGGAAGGAGGATCTGGCGAGGTGCGCGCAGATATCCTGTCCTATGCGGAGTTGGCTTTGTGGTTCTGTGCATGTAAGAATATTGGAAGAAGCTAATAAAAGAGGAGAAGAGTTGGTGGATGTATCCCCATGCTGGGTGTGAACCACGTATATCCTGTGTTTTGATTGCTTTGTGTGATGTGGTGAATATGTTATTGATGTGATTTATGCTTAGTGATGTAATATTTATGTATGTTAGAAGCATCTGATGTAGTAGCTTAGTGCTTAATAATATGAATGAATGTTAGATCCACTTTGATGTTATGTCTTGAATGGTTAGATGTGGTTAGATCTTGATTAATACTGCATTGTCCTGTAATTAGGGTTTTTACCTACGATGTAAATAAGGGTCAAAGGCTAATGAATGTTAATTCCTAAGTGCTCCTCTATTAAGTATTGTGATCACATCTCTGTGTCCCATCTAGGTTGTAGGAACTTGAGTCCTGCAACCCCCCTGCCTCTACCTCAGATGAGACTTCATCTTCTTCGCAGGTGTTGTCGAAAGGGTCGATAGTTAGGGTTTTGTTGGTGCACTTTTGAAGCATTGAACCCTAGGTCTACCCCTATGAAAATAGCCATTTATGCATTCCATCAAGCGAGCGAGAGAATTTTTTTTGGGAATCCCACTAAAGTCGGGTGGCAGGACACTTCAGCATGGAAAATATAGTGGCAATGTTTCTACGAAATTTCTACTGATCGAAACTTAGACAAGATTTCAATAGGTATATTTGGTCCTGCACTTCATGCATTATTTCCAAACTGGCCACTAAGAAATAAGGCATGTACACTCCTATGTCTACTCTCAATGGGCTTAAGGAATCCATCTCAATAGACTGCATGTCAGGCCTTTCGTCCACCAAGCGGGGACATGAATGTGTTTTTTTCGGTTGTTGATCACTTTTTCAATATGGCATTTTTGGTCGCCTACAAGAAGAGCATCACAACGGAGGCCACTACTAATCTGTTCTTTGATCGAGTGTGGGTACACTTTGGGATCCCACAAACCATTATCTCATATTGGGACAACGAGTTCCTCGGCACATTTTGTTCGAGCCTATGGTGATCGTTTCACACCAAGTCCACTACCTATAACCCCCAGATGGATGGCCAAACCGAGGTCATCAAACGGATGATTGTGCACATCCTACGCATGTACAATTCCAAGAACCCCCGCACCTGGGATCAGATTCTCCCCTATGTTCAGCACAACTACACTAGAGCCATACGTAGCTCAATTGGCCACAACCCCTTTAAGGTGGGGTTTGGATTTCAACCATTAGGTCCCATGGATGTTGCACTACCCCTTAAATCCACCCAGGAAGACTCCTCGAATTCTCCAACTGGAGCTGAAAAATCCACTTGTTTCATTGAGGGGATCCAGCACATCCTCCAATAGGTTCATGATATTTTATATAATTCCATTTCCAAATACTAGAATCGTCATGATCAACACTAGGTGTCGCACCAGTTTCAAATGGGAGAAAAAATTTGGTTGCACTTGCAGAAAGAATGCCTTACAGGGCCTCATCAGAAGCTTAATCCACTTTGTTATAGACCTTACACCATCATCAAGGTTGTGGGTGACAAATCTTTTGATATCAACCTTCCCCCCTTCCTTGGCTTGCACCCAGTGTTCAATGTGGACCTCCTTCAGCCTTATTTTCCACTATTATTGGACAACTTGAATATAGAAGAATAGTTGACACCAATGGAACTCAACCAGGGATGATTTTAAGGATGGAATTTTTTTTTAAATGTATAAACCTTGGCGAATCTTACTAATCCTTCATATGCCAACTATAAATGTTTGGCAATATTTTTGTAAAAATATTCAAATTTCTAATTATTTTATATAGTTTTTATAAAATTTTGGCAATTTTTAAGGAAAAATAATTTTATCCTAAAGAATTTGGGCGAATCATTTTTAAAATAGTGAATCTTGTTTTTGGGAGAACCATGGAAAATTAGCCCATGAGTGAAATTTAGCCCCTAAAATCATCCATGAGTTACTCAACCCTAACTGCATATAACAGTCATACACTGATCAAATCATGGACATATAGGTCAAGGTCACTCGTTGGCATAGGATCCATCTTTATCGAGTTGTCAAAGGAGGGCAGCTCCTGCACCAAGGAAAGTGGTTCACCCGGGGCCAAATTCAGCAGCAATTTCCTCATCTAATGGGGGAACTCAATGCAATGGAGATAATTGTTTCATAATGGGGGAGGATTGATCTAGGAGGATCTTAGTTTCCACCCACTCTTTCCAACTTTCTCAAAACAGTTTTTTGGCAACTTACTATTTTTAGCATTTTTTTGGTTCCCAAACTTCTGGGGCCATTTTGAGGGCCTAGACGATTTTTTTTCAAAATCGGGAACCTCAATGATAATTGGATGTTTTTATTGATCCCCCTAAATGAATCTCCTCGCTAATACCTTTCCAACAAGCTATTGTGTGCCCTAAATGGAGATCGTATGCAAAAGTTACGACCTCAGGAAGTTGATGTACTAACTTACCCCAACGGGACCCACATGAATTTTGGCGCTTCATCTCCTAGGGTCAGGTTTTTGGATGTCTAGTGTTTGGGCATTCATTTTTATTGTAAAAAGGCCTTCAGAGCCTCATTGTACTCATGTTCTTGTGAATGAGCATAGTCATCACATCTCTTCTCAGAGATAAGCTGCCACCATCCTAACAAGCTTGTTTTCAGTATGCATTTTATAGTTTTCAACATATTTCATATTTAATAGAAGTCAAGTTTTAATGTATATCTTTTATTGTTCACTATGTCTCTATGTTAATATTATAAATCGGTGGTTTCATTTCGTTATGCTCATAAATCGGGATCAGTTTTCATCCCAAGGGTTAGGTTTTTCAGGGTGCCTATAGACAAGGATTTTCCCTATGCTATAGTTGATCCAGGTGGATAGTGGTAGCCACCCACATTTTCCAATAGGCTCAAAACAGTTTTCTGGCAATTTTGGTAATTTATTATTTTTGGCAGTTTTTCGGGTCCTGAACTTTTAGAGTCGTTTTGAGGCCCTAAACGATGTTTTTTGGGCATCAAACATCCGATGAATATGACTCTGTTTCGGGCTTGATATTCGTTGTTAGCAGTTGTAATCCTCAAATATATCTTTCTAACGATGTATCGAGCGCCCCAAACGGAGATCGTATGCAAAATTTACGCCCCCGAGAAGTTGGCGTATCAACTACGCCCATCGAGGCCTGCAAACCTTTTGGATTTTCATCTTCCAGGGTTAGGGTTTTCGATTTTACTTATGTTAAAAAGGCCTTTGGAGCCTCATTGTAATAATCATATTCTTGTGAATGCGAGTAGTTGTTACATCTCTTCTCAAAGATAAGATGTCACTATTCTAGCGAGTCTTTCACTCTGTATTTTTGCAGTCTCTGTACATTTCTTTCATTAATAGAAATAATGTATTATTGTATATTTGTGTATATGGTTGCATCTCTGATACATTTTTGTTATATTATTGGATATCTATGATATCATTGTGCATTTCTTTATTATATCTTCACTCTCATTTCATGCTGAAAAATAATCTAGATCAGTGGTATCAGAGCAGGTTGTTCTTGATCATTTTTTCAGTGCATGTCCCCGACATGGTCCGAGTATAGCAAGTTGGGTCTCGAGCTTGTCTCTCTTAAATACAATCGATCTCTCATGCTCAAGAAACCCTCCATGGAGAAAGAAAATAAAAACAATAGAGAAGATGATCCTATCAATCTATTGATTGAGCAAGCTCTCACGTGACAAAGGGACGAAATGATGGAGAATTTTTCCCACATCCTTCAACGCATGTCGATAGCATCAAGTGCATCTTCAGCAAACAACCACTTTGGAAGCACTTCTCCTTTCAAGGTACAGGTTAATTTTTACATTCCTATATTTGAAGTTCAGATAGATGCAAATGCCCTAGACAAATGGTTAAATCTGTTAGAAGGTTATTTCTTTGTCCATAATTTTTCCAACATGGAAAATATCACCTTCGCACTCCTTAAATCTCTCCCCCATGTCAAACATTGGTGGGAAACTTACTGGGAGAAAATTTCCATAGAGGAGTCTAGAATATATGGGGTCGATCCCACTTGGTATTTTTTTGTGGATGTGGTAAAGGAACAATATTACCCTGTTGGAAACTATGAGGACCAGTACATGAGATGGACCACACTGCAGAAAGAGAGGGGCCAAGTAGTTCTGGATTTCACCAATATCTTCCACACCTTGCACACCAAGCTGGGTATCAAAGACTCTGAACGCCATTTGGTTCTAAAATATTGTGGGGCTCTACATAGATACATCCAAATTGAAATAGATTTTATGGACATCTCATCACTCGGTGTTGCTTATCGATATGTTGTTAAAATCAAGCATAAATTTAAGCACCAAAACAAATGGGATTTTGGGTCTGCAAATATGCAACAATCAAAGTATGATAAAGATGATCCTAACAAACAGTCTCCTGAAAACCAGTCTAAGCCACAGGAAAATAAGGGTAATGGGAAGACAAATAAGGACACCAAAAAATGGTGTGATTTCCACAAAATCCCCTGGAACAACACCGATGAATGTCACTCAAAATAGTCATTGTTGGTCGAGATCAAAGACAATGAGTTGAACCCTGATTCAAAATCTAATTCTGAAAATACTGGTAAAAGACGGATCATCGATGCAGACCCCACTGTTATTGTTGCGATCGTATCAATTCAACCAGAAGAACCAACAGATCCTGAAGAGGGGGAGTGCCTTTTTCATTCACAAATGTGGGTGAAGGGGACCCTACTGCATTTTATTGTTGATAGTGGAAGCCAGAAGAACCTCATCTCAGCAAAGGTCTTCAAATAGTTGGGATTGTCAATAACACTACACTCACAGCCATACCACATCGAGTGGCTTATCCAGGGATGAGATATCCATGTCAGCCAACAGTTTCGATTGACATACGACATCCAACCCTTCAAGGATGAGGTATTATGTGATCTTTCCCCATTGGTTGTATGTGATGTTCTCTTGGTCCAACCATATATGTGGAAGTGCCATGTTGTTTATGAGTCTCGACCCCGCAATGTCATTGTTTCTCTAGGGGGTCATATCTACAGAATACCAGAGGTAGTTTGGACTACTGTTCCACCTAAACAGTGGCACAAGGTAGTATCTCATACTACAAAATTCATCTTCTTCGCAATTTGTTCAAAAGGTGAACAGAAGGATACTGCAACAACTACAGCCCCAGCCCAAGCACCTTCTATCCAATAGAAGCAAGTCGAAAATATTGTAGCAAAGTGTAAATATTCCTTCTTCACACAAGAATCTCATGTAGCCATATTGTTTAAAAAGGTCCAACCCGTCCAGCCACATATTTGTGACAACCTTCAATAAGATAAGCAACGCAACTTCTCCAACAAGGAAAGCAGCTCATCAAGATGTAGATTCAGCAAACGCTTTTCCCTCTCCGACGGGCACTCAACGTGTTGGTAGCCAACTCACCTTTTCTTATCATCTATAAGCTGCCTACACCTGTGTCTTGCAAACATCAAGTTTTTCATCGCATTTTTTTTAAATAGACGACACTTTCATTTTTGCGACATTTGCAAATTTGTCTTCATTAAGTTTTCACGACTGTAAGCGTGAAAACTTCTCCTTTCGAGGTCACATTTCGATCACTATCTGAATTGTCATGATATTTTTATTTATCGTTATGTGGCTGAAAGGACTTTTAAACTATGATCATTGGACATTTTTATATTGATTGCATAACTTGATTTTATTAAGTTTGTGAGACATTGAGCATATGGATTCATAATTTTTATGACTTACCTAATCATTGATTATATGAATTGCATAGGGGTTATGATTTATTAATTGTTTTTATATATAGGATATAGTCCTTATGTTAATCTCTTTATAATTTTTGGCTTGTCAACTATATGATTATCAATCGACACATTGGTTAAACATTTATACAATGGCACATGGCTAACATTTGGTGTTGGTTTCATATTGAATGTCGATGGTTTAAAAACTATACTCTAAAGTTGATTTGGCACGTTGGCATAACACTCACCATTTGATTCTTTGGTTGGCCAAACGATATAGTTTTTGAGATATGATTGTTTGAACAGATGTGTAAATCGGTGGTTGTACTTTACCATAACTATCGTGCATGGCAGTGAATGACTCCACCACCCTCGCATGCGCGCATTTATGCTTACCCCTTTTGTCTTGATTCATTGTTGTTGGTTCAGGTAGCTTTGTTACTATGTATTGATGAATTCAAGCCCTTCCCTTACCATGCATTCAACTCCATGTCACCAGTCGTGCGAGTTGAACCTAATGGCAAATAGGCCCTGTTAATGTTTGATAATGCCCGCCAAGATTTAGCAGATAGTGGATGGCTTACCTTTGTGGAACGTTTCAAGGGTTTTAACCTTTGTGTGGCTCGACAGTTTTCCATGACCTTCGATGGTTGTCGAGCCAAGGTCGGCGATATATAATTGGAAATTGATGAACAGTTTATCAGTCTTGCTACGGGTTTGCCTGCCACTGGACAACGATGGTCCAAGAATTGCAAAGTCGATGAGGTCCCATGGACACTGCTCTTCCAGTCGCGCAAAATCACCTCCTGTGATAGAGGTATGCCAATAACTATGCTCAAACAACGTTGGCATGATTTATTGATGATAATCAAGCAGTTTGTGACCTGCGAAGGTCGCTACGGATTGGTGTTCCTTCACCACCTGCGTTTTCTTATGGTTTTTATGGGATACTCTCTCAATGTGCCCTATTATTTGCATCAAATCCTATTTAAAATGTCGAAGAAGTACAAAAGAAACAAGGTTGATAGTAGTATTTTTCATTACGGGCTTGTTAAGCTTATCATTTTCTGTCATTTGAGTCTGCACGGGGATTGTTGGAGCAGTTTCGTAGCTCGGAATGGTTTCGAGGATTCGAATCCTACACAGGTTGACAAACCTATAGTGAGCGAGGTCAAGATTGTACCCCCAGTACCCTACCATGTCCTTCTGCCTAAACCCTCGTCCGAACCTCCTATCGACTTACCCCACACTGTGACTAAGAGTGTTGAGACTGTTAAGCCTATGGGCAAAAATCCCAAGGCAAACCTCACTGCAAATGCCAAAGGGAAAAAGAATGCACGTATGATTTCACGAATAGCAAGAAATAAGCCAAAACCCCCTGTCGAGCCAAACCCCATCGTGTTGAGTGAGGAATCTTATTCGAAAGTGGAGCGTTTCTTGGCTAGAGAATACCCCTATTCGCAAGGTTTGTGTGCCAAACCCTCGTATGACTTTGTGTCAAACCTACCCCCCTGCCTACAGGATGACCCTAACTACCCAGGCATTAAGTTGCCTTGTGAAACCCTCGGTCATCTGCCCAAATCCTCTCTTGCTTTGTGTAAAACTACAATGTCACCCTGTGATCAATGCAATTCATGGTTAGAGCGATATTATAATGATGTGTCGATTCTCCAGTCAAAGATACAATCTTTGGAGGACCAGATTGCAACCCTAACCAGTCAAAATTCCAGACTACAAGCTACAGATAAGAAACAAAAGACGACCGGCTCCATCCTGTTTAAAAATGTGGAATCAACCACGGCTATTGTGAATTCCAAGCTGGCATAATCAAGTGGTCTCCCCACTAAATAGGTATGTTATTCATATCATTTTGTTTTGTAAACAATCTAGTTTGCTATAATGATTCGAATTCAGTTTTTAAATGGTTCTGTCTTGAATCACTCTGTTATAACCATGTACATTCTATATATAGTTTTGTTTTGAAATGTCGATCCGATATACAATCAGATCATGTCCAGTATAGAGATCGATAGATTCCGATTGGATTTGAGTGGTATGTGTTTTGATTTGATTGACTAGTTTTCCTTATTTAGTTGACAAAATTAATAGTGTGTTTTTGAATTGTTTGGTGTGTATCCGATTTCAAAAGGGATTTTTCATACTCAGTTTAGAACACAATCGTATTCGGATTTGATTTTGTTATGATCTATATGCTATGATTGGCAAACAATTTGATTTAACTAATTGTTACGATATATTCTTTCTTACGATGTTCAAAACTGAGATATTGCTATGTTCGACTCTAATGTGGGAAATGAACTACTCTGTTTTTAGAAAAAAATATGTACAGTTGTGCCCGAATCATGGAATTGATTCGATTCGTGACAACTATGATAAACCTCATGCCAATTGATACGTTAATGAGAACTATTTCATTTTGATCAAAGTTGATCAACCCTGTTTTCCCGAATTGGCCACAATGAATTAGGAATTCTACCAAGCCTGTTATGATTTTGTATTAAACTGATTTGCACACCGAATTTTAATTAATCTATTCCTGGCATAGACCGTTTTCTGTGTCAACTCAATCATAATGATTGCAATGATCCTGTCGAATTATAATCGTTTCAAATTGATATCAAAGGTTACAAAAAATGTTAGATTCGGGTGGTTATGAAACGATTTTATTGACTGTGTTATTTTGTTATCAAATTCGGTTACGATTCATTGAATGTAATCAATCTTGCTTACCTCAGTTTGCAAAAACGTGATCGGGTATCTCTTACGCACTATGATACACCTTGTTTTCTATGTCATTACAAAGAATTGCAAACGATTCGATTCAATTTAATTATATCTCCTGTTGGTATAACGGCATAACAAATGCATTAGATTTGTTTTTATTGGTTGCACTGGTAATTAAATGAACAGAGTTGAATGATTTTATGATTCTGTTTTGATTTCGAATACTCCAATCAAATAAATCATTTTCAAATGGTTTTTAAATGATAATTGAATTAAATCTCATTCAAAGATTCGATTTGATTTCAATTCTGATTCTGTATATTATTTTAGACTAGCTACAGAATCAGATGATTCTGTAGCTAAGTCTATAGAATTTAATTTTTATTATTTTGCTAATAAAATATCTCTCTAACTTGTTATTTTTGGTCCATTACAGGTCAATTTGAAATTGCATTGGATTTTATGAGCAGTTAGAAGATATTTGGATATTTTGATTTCATTTTAGTTTCTTAGTTTAGTTGATCTTGGGAATACCTTCCCAAATTTTGTAAACAGATTGATAATTTCCACAGGGAGGTTTACCCTATGGAGAAACTTATAAATACTCATTATTTTTGTAATAATACAATCCTCATTGGTGGGAGAACAAGGATATGGAATTTTAATACAGACTGAGACAAAATTTGATATTCTGCTACAGCTTTAGCTTTTCATAATATCAATATTTTGTTTTATGTTTATGTGTATCTATTTGCATTTGGTTAATGACTACTTTAGCTATCTTAGTATTTTGCAAATGATATAATTTAATCAATATAATTCATATCTGATTTCTTCCAGTGTATAAAAAAAACATAGCAATTGCTTGATTTAGTTTGTGAATGACAGATTTCTCTTCTTCATAAGTTGAATTATTAAGTATAAGTTTTTGCATAACAGGTTTCCCTTATTGCAGAGATTTATAAATCATATAATTGTTATGATTTTTTATGTCTTGTTTGTCCTGTAAACAACTCAAAGAGCAGTGCAGCATATCGTTTACGAGAAGCTTTTGGATTATCCGGTGCGAGTTTCCTTCCTCCGACCAACTTCGAAGTCATCATACACATGACAAATTTGGAGTGTTTCCAGGTCAGTTTGTCATTTTTTTGTTTACATATAAGTTTAGTTAGATATATATGTAGAATTAGTATATTAGATTGCTTAATTTCAATAATTTTTATTTCTTGTTTATAAAATTATAAAATCAAAAAGACATACCTTTCTCTGTCTTAGGGCAGAAAGCAAATTACAGGTTTTATCTAAATTTGTACTTTGTAGATATTGTATATTTTGTAGATAAGTTACATTTCTGATAATATATTAGTATAATATTAGTTAGTAGTTTATATATATAGATAGTAGATTAGTTAGTTTGTTTAAATAGTTAGTTTTGATTAGATTAGTATTAGTTTGTTTTATTGTTAGTTAGTAATAGTTTGTTTTATTTATTGTTAGTTATTTTAGTTTCGTGTATTTAGTTTTAGTTAGTTTGTTTTATTTAGTTTTAGTTTAGTTTGTTTAGTTTTATTTAGATTAGTTAGTTTAGATTAGTTTTCTCTTTGGTTTCCTTAGGACCTTAGAACGACCAATGGAGTCGTTAAACCCATCAGGGTGGTTCATTCCAAACGGCTTGGGTTATTAGACAACCCCGGACCAGTTCCACTCTCTCAGTTGACAGACGGTCAATTTCACCCGTCAACAAATGGCGCTAGAAGGAGGGCTTGAACTTAATTAATGGCACGAGGCGGTCGCAGGACTCCTCCCCCCCCTAATCCCTCACCTATAGTGACTACAAGCCGTTCACACGATAATATTCCCCTTCAAACAACAACTACTTCAACCGAAGATCCACAGATCACAGTTGAGCCAGCAACCCTTAATCCTACAGGTGGTGATGCACAAGATATTATTCGTCAATCTCTTATTAAAACACATAGTGCCTTATCTCGTCTTAGGCAACCAAACCATCCATGGGGTCAACCTATGGATTTCTCTGATATCAAAGAACAATTAGGTGACATTAACCTCACTGTGAATCCTACAGATCCAATCACAAATATTGCTCTAGGAGGATTTGGGATACCTCCTTCACCACCTCCCTCATCTCCCTCATCTTCTGGAGGAGATTCCTCTTCAGACGAAGGCAAATCACCTTCTCAGCCTTCCACACCCACTACCCCAATGGTAAATCAGAACAACCCTGCTAGACCCTGGTTGGACCAGGATGTTGTAGCTGTACCTGGAGCCCAGTACCCTTTACCTAAGCACCCAGAGAAATGGCTTCCCAAGTTTGATCCTGATTCAAAACATAGTTGAAGATCATATCAAAAAAATTATGTTAGCCATCAAACTCCGCAATGTTGAACATGAAGACGTTGTCTGTAGGTTGTTCCCTTATACATTTGAGGATAATGCATCCACTTGGTACTTTGCCCAACAGCCCCATACCATAGTGTCTTGGGAAAAGTTTGAGTCATGCTTTTTGGAAAAATTCGGAGATGGTAAACCTCCAGAAGTCTTAGTCATGGATCTTTCAAGCTTAAAAATGAACCCAAAAGAAAAAGTTAAAGATTTTAATCAAATATTCTTAACGCTTAAAAATCGAATCCCTGCAGATTCTATGCCTGCTGAGAGTCTTGTAATAGCTTACTACACTAAAGATTTACATCAAAATATAGCTATTTGGGTTAAATTATCTAAAAAGGCCACGTTGTTAGAAGCATTCGAGGAGGCTATTCAAATTGAAAAAGACATGCTTAGTCTTAAAGACTCTTCTAGCAATGAAACTGAAACTAGTTCTTCTTCCATAAAGAAGATTGAAATTCTCCCCAGACCTACTCAAAGTAAAACACAACCTAAAAACTCTGATTTGGAAAATTTAACTAAAGTTGTTCAAAAACTATCGAATCAAGTTATAGACTTAAAAAGGTCGACTGAAGAAGCTTCCTTGAGTAAAGGACCCTACAAACCTCCTTTCCAAAAGCCTTTTCCTACTAACAGACCTAATCCAAACCCTGAAGGCTTGAACCTAGAAAGTTTGCAATGTGCTCTTCAAACAATTTTAGAAGCCTAAGATAACTTGATGCCTCCTGAGATCCCTCAAGAGGAAGTCGAACAGGAAAAAGTTCAAGAAGAAGAGTCTTCTCCAAACATCTTTGGACACTTCTCAGACAACATCTTTCAAGCTAACTTCGAGATTGTTCACCCTTATAACACTAGGAGTAAGACAGTAGACAAGCCTTCCACCGAGAACACTACAACTTCACCTTCAAAGCCATCTAAATCAGCAAAAACTAAACAGAGAAATGTCAGCCCTAACTTAGATTATGATGTTGTTGAAGATCTTAAAAAATTAAGGGCTAACATTTCTATTTATGAGTTGTTGAAGTTTCCATTTTTGTTACAGAAAATGTTGCAAAATATTTCAGAAAACGGCAAGAATGGTAATTCAAATGGTAACAAGGTTGTGCAAAGCAAAGTTCCACAAAAGACTTCCACTAAAAATAATCTTGATCCTCAAGATAAAGGAAGCCTTCCTGTAGTTCCTATAAATAATTTAAATAGTGTAGATAAAGTAGCAGTAGAAATTGCGAGTAAAATGCCACAAGCTACTACTCTTAGTACTCGCAAGAATGTACCTCCTTTTCTTTTAACTTTCGAAATTTTCAATATAAATGTGCATGATTGTATGGTTCACTCAAGAGCATCATCTAATGTGATTCCTTGGTCCGTCTGCCAGAAGATTAACACTGAAGTGGAACCATCTACTTTGAAAATCATGCAACTTGATTGGACAAATGTTAAAGTTATAGGCGAACTAAAAAATGTATTGATTAGATTATCGTCTAACCCAAAGGTTCATCAGGTTATTGATATAATTGTTGTGGATATTCCACAAGTGTATGGTCTGTTTTTGAGCAGGGACTAGTCTGAGCAGCTACATGGTTACTTCGCAACAGACTGGTCTCACTTATGGCTTCCATAGAACGGTAAGCCTAACAAGATCAGAGTCAATCGTGAGTGTTACCTAAAGTTCATGGTCACAGATTTGAACGATCCCAACGAACTATATACACCTTCTGCTAATTCACCCGAGGTCCAAGGGATGGACACCTTCTTCGGCAACTTCATGGCTAAGGTTTCACCTATCAACAATCCAGAACAGCAGTCTGAGATCATAGCATATATGCAACCAACAGCTTCCATGCAACAGTCCCATGTGCCCGATGGAAACCAAATTTGGTCTCTATATTTCGACGGTTCCAAGTCTAAAGAAGGAGATGGTGCAGGCTACATCATTATCGATCCGGCAGGTAAAAAGACTTTAATGGATTACAGACTAGAATTTGAATGTACTAACAATACTGCAGAATATGAGGCTTTACTGCAAGGTCTCAGAAAAGATTTGGATATGAACATTCAAAACCTGGTTGTATTTGGCGACTCTGAAATAGTGGTTAGGCAGGTAAGAGACTCTATACACTGTCTTTCCCCACATCTCAAAAGTTACCAGTCTGAGATATGGAGTTTAATGAACAAATTTTCTACTTACAATATAAATTCCATTCCTAGATTAAATAATGTTGAAGCAGATCTTCTAGCTAATGTAGCCTCTAAACTTCTTCCTGCAGAAGGCTTATCCCCAAATGCATTCTTCGTTGAGCTATTGTTTTGATCATCTGTTCCTGAAAATATTACAAACTGGAGAGTATTTGACGACGATCAACAGATCATTAACTTTCTGCACATGGAAGAAGCCTTTCAAGGCGCAATGATAGATGAACACACACACGATGACAATTTGCACGATTTTACGGTAATACCTGATCCGAAATCTCCTGAAGTTCTATCGGACATGGTAAATTTCATACCCAAATCCATAGTTAGATTAGAAAAGTTTTATGATTTTGAAGATAAATTTAAAAAGACGGTCAATTGTAAAACCAATAGTTCCTCATTGTCTTATGAAAAAGTGAATTTAGGAACTAGTGAAAATCCTCAGTGCATTAATCTAGGCTTGGGATGTTCTAGACAAGAAAAAGTTGCTTTTGTTAAATTATTCAAAGAATTTAAGGATGTATTTGCATGGACATACGATGATCTTAAAACGTTCGATCCTAATATTATACAGCATGTCATCCCGATGAAGCCCCAAACCTTACCCTTCCAACAGAAACTGAGGAAAATGCACCCTAAACTAGAACCGACCGTTCAAAAAGAATTGAATAAACTCCTAAGTGCTAAAATAATTTTTCCTGTTAGACACACTCAATGGGTGTCCAACCTTGTCCTAGTTCGGAAGAAAAACGGGAAAATTCGACTTTGCGTCGATTTCTGAAACCTCAATAAAGCGTCTGACAAAGACAATTATCTTGTCCCACCCATGGAACAGATCCTGCAACATGTATCTAGTTCTGAGAGGCTATCTTTATTGGATGGTTTCTCCGGATACAACCAAGTCCTGATGTCTCCACCGGACCAACTCAAAACCACCTTTCCGTACCCCGTGGGGCACTTATGGTTATCGCAAAATGCCTTTTGGATTGATTAATGTTCGTGCTACCTTTCAGAGAGCAATGGACATTTCTTTTCGAGGCTTAATCAATCACTGCATCGTAGTTTACTTAGATGATGTGACCATTTATTCTAAAAATAAATACGATCATCTAGCTCACTTACGAGCCGTTCTGCTACGATGTCGTAAATACTGCATCTCCTTGAACCCCAAAAAGTCCATCTTTGCAGTAGAACAGGGTAAATTACTAGGATTCATTGTGTCTAGTGATGGGATGATTATTGATCCCGAGAGGACTCAATTCATCGCTAAACTTCCCCCTCCTACATCCAAGAAATCCATGCAGTCTTTCCTAGGCCAGATTAACTTCGTGAGAAGATTTGTCCCCAGCTTCTCCGAAATGGTCAGGCCTCTACAGAACCTGATTAAGAAAGACACCCAATATCACTGGGGACCCACAGAAGATCAAGCTTTTAATTCTATAAATAAGGCCATAATAGACGCTCTGTCTCTCATGAGCCCTGACTTCTCTCAAGATTTTACACTCTATACTTTTGCCTCTGATCATTCCTATGTCGCAGTCCTAACTCAGAATAATCCCGAGAACAATGAAGTACCCATCGCCTTTATGAGATCTGCTTTCAAAGGTGTTGAAATTAACTACCCAGCGGTTGATCGGAAAGCCTACGTTGTTTTCAAAGAAGTTAAACGTTTCAGGTCCTATCTTTTGAAGTCAAGGACGAAAGTCATTGTCCCCTACCCTGCCGTAAGGAACTTGTTAGTGCAGAAGGAGTTAGGAGAGAAGAGAGCTAACTGGGTCACCTCCTTGCA
>JZKD02S1799559.1:76535-98639 GCA_000966675.3 Picea glauca | reverse complement strand
ACTCTCTAACCGTGAGGAGTTATGTGACGTTCCACATACCACCGAAAATGGAATGACATGTACTATCCATATATAATAGTATTACCTTCAAATATATTAAAAATATACCATTATACATGAAAAAATCTTGGGTCAATTACCCAAACCTTTGTGCTACTGGAATTCACTACCGGACTTTCTTCAAGGGTTAACATCAATGAAAACCAACCTTAATTAACACGCACATGCATTTTAGTGTTGGGAAGAGATAAGGTGGTTGGTACACCAGAGCTCTTGTGGTTAATGGAGTGTTACATAAAAGAAAAGAAGGGAGGGGGTCATGTGGTGCTATGAGCCCTTCCACGTCAACCTCCTTAAGAGCACGAGCATGATGTTTAATCAAGTTATTCCTACACCATGCTAGCATTAATTAAACAAGGAAAACCCCCATTATTATAAAACCCCTTTTTTAATTATTAAATTATTAAATTTTGTTTTGTTTAAATTTTTATTTAAATGTGAATTATTTAAATTTAAATCCATTTAAATAAATTTTAATTGGAAGAATTTTAATTTGTTTTAAATAATTTTGTGTGTTGGTGCAAATAAAAATGTTAACCGATGATGCCATTAAAAGGAGATTTTGATGCAACTTAGCATGAATTCAAAGGTCCATATCTTCCTCATGTGATGTTCGATTGGGGTGTTGTTTTTTGTGATGTGGAGAGAATAGAGAGAGGATTCTAGTGAGATGACTTATCATTTCATTCAATCATTTCAGTGATATCATGGTTATTGAGGTCAACATGTCGATAAATCTTTGGTGATCATTCTAGCACTTCCGAGCCTCAAATTTTGATTATGTTAGTGGAATTGGAATCGTAATCCTGCAAAACATAAAGTTAGCCTATTCCGGATGCAAAAAATCCACTTTGATGAGTACCCAAAATTGCAAGCAAAGGATTTTTTTAATTAGGATTCAAACCCCGTTCTCGCTCCTAATGTACCTAAATTCAGTTCTGTAATTCCTGTGGAATCTATGTTATACAAGTTCTTAATACATCCATTTTAATTGAGGTCATCTATCAGTGGCTAAGAAATATTATCTTGTGAAAACAACCAACTAATGTTTGGGGCACCTAACACTGAGTATATGACAAGAATACCAATTCTTCTTTGAGATGCAATTCAAATCCAACCTATCTCTTTTGGATGCTGCAATTAACCCACCTAACAACAAATGATATGTTCATGATCAACGTTAGTCATAAATCAAGAGGCACAAAACACATGCTTATGTTGTACGTGTAAGGGAAGCTCCTAACGACACAAAAATATTTGCCAAGATTATCATAATACTCAATTGGGACTGCAACATTATGTCAGTCAAAATCAATAGGAAATAAACATCAATCATCTAGTTAGACAAAAGATTCTTAACCATTTAAAATCAAAAGAACCTAACTAGAGGGTGCAATGAAGAGGATCTGAGTTGGAAGAATTTAGGAGAGGCCTTGAGATGCGAGTGTCTCACCTATGTAGTTTATTTCAGTGAGAAAGAAATTTCATTGCTAATATGCCTAGTGTCAGTGAGGGATGGACATATTCATGTTGATGTATCAGTGGAAGAAGAGGAAATATGTGTCGACGAGAAGTGTATTAGAGAAGATAGAGGAAGCTCGTTGATACACTATGTATCGATGAAAATAGGGGATTCTACACCGATGTATCAATGGTCGAAAGGGGATTGGTCTCCAACATATCAACACACAAAATAATATTGGCCTTCATTGTATCGACACCGAAAAGAGATTTTCCTCTGCTATACTCAAAGGGAGCAAGGAAAATTGAAAATTTCTAAGTGTTTGGAGGCTTCAAGTGCATCGACAAGAAAAAGGATATGTTGTCGATATAGGTTGTATAGATGTTGTCGATATAGGAAGAGATAGAGGATTCTCACATATACACTTTGTATCGGCGGGCAAGAAGGATCTTCAAACTTGCTCAACTTGGTTGAGTTTGGAGGGTAGGAAGACAACATTTGCGTGAAAGTGTTTTGAAAGTTTTATCATGGTCATAAAATATACAAGGGGGCCTTATGTCTCCACTTCTAATGAATGGATTTGAAGTCGAAGTTAAGAAATTAAGGGAGGGTGTTGTGCTATCACAACACAACCATTTAGCTAAGTGAATATTGATGAGATTATGCTTGCAACTAGGGTTAATAGAAACAATGAACTTATATTTATGAATGCATTCATGAACCTGTAATATATAGTTGCCACATGAAAATAAACCCTTGGTGCTCCCTTTACCATCCTTATTAGGATGAGACCATCTATCTAAAGTATTTTTTCAAATGATTCATCTGAAATTTCCATCATCTTGTCATGGTTAAATGACCTCCACCATAGGAAAGTGTCATCTTTAAAACTTATATTAAAATTTCACTCATTTTCCCATGTTGAATTCCTTTATTTTATATATTTTCAATAGTAATATCATCATCTTTTCCTATAAAATAATACATCTTTCCAGGTATAACACCCCCAAAATAGAAATAGGGTTTATAACTTACTTTTCAATGGATATCCTTGAGGTAGCTAAATTAAAATGGGCATAAATATTGTTATACTTCTATGATTGGATATTTTAAACACAATATGAAATTCCATGGCCACCCTACATCTACTGGTAGTGGTTTGATTGAAATCTGGTCACTTTGTCAAAAAATATTTGATCTGCAAACCATGCTATCACCCCCCCAAAACCCTAAAACAACTTATTTTAAATCAACAATAAATCCACTTTTTGGATTTCGATTTGACTGTTTTTATTTTAACTTGGCTATTTTTTCGAGAGGAACTCAGATTTGTAGATGAATTCTTCATATTATGCACAAAAGTTTTTAGAAATTGATTTGAATTCCACCATCCTCTTTTTCCTTTGAAGAATGTGCAAAAAGAAAAAAAAAAACATCTTCTCTTTTTTGGCCCAAGAAAGAGATTTGATACCAATTGTAGTGTAACTCAATAGATAAAAAAATTGAAGACAGACATTAACTTCAAAAATACACAAAATCATTAAAAAAATAATGAACACACAATAATTGTAGAGAAAACCATCAAGGTAGGGTAACACCATTAATTATTCCTTAAGGAATGCAGTCCTCAAGTAATGCTTGTTACAATTACAATATTCTTCACTATACATCCCATTACATTGGATCTACTTATTTATGTAGTATTATCTACCTTCTAGGAACATTCTAAAAAAGGAAATTTCTAGTAGGTGGAATCTTATAGTAAGCCTTCTTACATTTATTTCTTTCACACTAATACATGGGCATTATTTACTAGAGATGGCCTCCATGTATAGAAATACATAGCCACCTATCTATTATTACCCCCCTTGGGTACCTCCATGGGTACCCCATATTATCCCCCCTAGTTGCACTACATAAAGTCTTTGATTCACTATATAGACAAGGTTGAACCAAAGGATAACGTTTTTTCGTGTGCAAAGATATTTGTGGAGGTAGATCTAGAAAAGGAGCTTCTAGAAGCAATTATTTTAAACCTAGACAACTCGAAGCATGTTCATCCTCTAGACTATGAGCATATTCCATTCAAGTTTAAAACATGCCATGAATATGGTCATTTTGCAAAATATTACAAGAAAAAATCTTAGGCAACACCTCCATATGTAGATAAATATTATCATTGGAAAACAATCAAGAAAAAAATGAACCCTACGTAGCCATCTATTGTCCAACTAAATAAATTGGTTTCATTAGCTCCATGCCTCTTTTTTTTCTTCGGGTTCTAAGCAGGCGTAGTTTCATTTACAACTAGTAGATCTCCTCACTAGTCAAAATAGTGAACAAACACTAAAATCTCCAAAGTGGGTTAAAGGAGGCACTTCGTCTCCTCACCCAAACAAGTAAGAAATTCTCTCTCAAGAGGAGTCAATTTAGTTTTTTGAGATATTGGAATTTTCTATTCCAAATCCTACTGCAACAAACCTTTCCAGCATAGATGCCCCAAAGGAGAACACTGAATCAGTCCTTCCAACAGGCAATGAGGAAACCCTTTGATTGGCTTGAAGAAATAAAGAATCCCCATAAAAAATACTTCATTTCTATAGGTATTCTCACTAGGAAAAAATCCTAGCAAATGGAGGAAGAATATAAAGAGGAGGATGACAATGAGAAAAGGTTACCCAAGAAAATTGGAAGGAAACTAGCCAAACAAAAATGTGAAAATGTTGCAAATAGAAAAAATATGTTGGAAACCCAAACCACTCTAGACAAAAAATTAACATACAGTTCTAGAATAATCAATAATCTTGGTGTCAACATGTCATCACAAGGTGACACCCATAAAACCCAAGGTAAATAATGAACATTATCTCTTTGAACAATAGGGGATTGGGTAATCACTACAAAGAGGAAGAAATGAGGGATTTAATCAGATCTGAGGAAACCATCATCCTCCTTCTCTAAGAGAAAAAGATGGAGGCTTTCGAAGCCTTAAATATATGTAAGAAACAATGGAAAAAGTGTGATGTTTTAGCTTCAAGTTCAAGAGGAGCCTCAGGTAGCCTCTATACAATATGGAACAACTCTCTTTTGTAGATAGTCTTCACTTTCGAAACCCCACATTGGATTCTCACTAGTTTTATTCATCAACAAATAGGGAAGAAAATAAATATTTTTAATGTATAATATATATATTCCAATACCCTATAAAGGAGAATAATGTTGTTGGAATTCTCTTCTAACCCTAAAATATTCAGAGCACTCTCATCATAGTATAGTAGGAAGGGATTTCAATGTGATTCTAAATAATAAGGAGAAGAGAGGAGGGAGTATCGTTACAGACCCGTTCCAAGAAAAGTTGGAGGATTTTTTCGTTGACTCGGATCTGGTTGATATCAAACCAAGTAAAGGCAACATTACCTGATTGAATAGAAGAATCATACCAAGAAATATTGTAGTGAGACTTGCAATATTCTTAGTACAAAGTGACTTTCTCCTCCAAGACTATATCGTCACCTCCAAAATTATCCCATATGTTTCTTCTTATAAAAAATCCATCATGTTGAGCATGAAGGATTCATATGACTTCGAGATTCTTCCACTATGGTTCAATCCTTTGTGGCTCAAAGACCCAAAGACTATGTATATAATTTTTGAGCCCTGGTAAACTTAGATCACAATCTCCTTGGTCTTTATCTAGGAAAAAAATCTCAAGGCAGTAAAGATAGATATCAAAAATTGGGATTTTTTTTTCTCTTCTATAGCTATTGAGAGAGAACATTTCAATTCCTAACTTATATCGATGCAAGCCAAAATGGAATTTGAAGAAATTTCTTATGAGATGCAATAATAAAAAATTATGACATACCAAAAAACTCATTAGGTGCTTAGGGCCGAAGAAGAAATGTGGCAACTTAAGTTGAGAAGCCTTTGGATAAAGTCCAAGGATAGAAACACAACATTCTTACATTTTCAAGACAAAGCAAGAATGCACAAGAATAATGTTAAATAAATCACCATGGAAGATGGATCTAAAACATCTAACTTTCATGAAATCAACAAAGCATCTAAGAATTTTTTTGAAATCCTATACTAGGAGCAAGAATCAACAAATCCTAAGGAAAACGTAGCTATGTTAAGTAATATTCCAATGGTTATGTCCTATAAAGATAACATGGCACTCTTAAAAGTGATTGAAGATCATGAAATACTTAAATAAATATAGAGTTTAGATCTTGAATAGGCCCTAGGTCTAATATATTCACCATATATTTTTCCATAACATGTTGAATTTGACCAAAACATACCTGAAACAAATGTATCAATATGTCTAGAAATCATGCAGGATGGGAGACAATTATAATACATATTTTCTAGCTCCCATATCAAAGGAATCCAACCATCTTCCTTCTTTGGGTTTCAACCAATATCATTATGAAATGGTTCATATAATATCATGACAAAGATATTGGATCTTGGGATAAAAATCATTATACCTAAAATCATTTCTAAAAATCAAGAGGGTTTCATGCGAAAGAGACAAATTGTGGAAAACATAGTTGTGTTCCATGAAGATGAAAGGATATCAGGAAATCTCCCAGGAACAAAAATTGTTAAAGGTGTCAAAATCCCGAATCACTCCCAATTTGTTGATGATACTCTTCTTCTAGGAGACACCTCCACCATCATCACTGCGCATTTTAAGCAAATGTTGAATCTCTTTATTATCACCTTTGTAGGAAAATTCAATAACCAAAAGAGTCGAAATTTTGGTTAGAATATTAGCTATCATATTTTTCATTCTATCTCTATAATTATGTAGGTTCCATGCGAAGAGACATGGTCCTCTTTTAAATATTTAGTAATTCTATTGTCTCCCATCAATCCTTCGACCCAATCCTAGAAAAGAATTATTGAAAAAATCAAATCCAAGTTTCAACAATGGGGTTCACAATGGATGGATCCAACTAGTAGAGTAATTCTAATAAAATATGTCCTCATAGCCCTCCCTATCTTCCAATGCTCATTTATGCTAGCTCCAATAGGGATCATGTAGTAGATAGCTCAAGAAATCAAGAAATTTACATGGTAGGGAGGGAAACCCAACTCTAAAAAACTTATTATTATCAATTGGAAAGTGGTCAAGGCTCCTAATGATCCAACTCTAATGAATTTAGCATTAGGTGCTAAATTTGGAGATTAATTATGGGGAGGCTAGACTAGTGGAATAAAATTTTATGTAGAAAATAATTCAGGGAAAATTAGAAAAGGTGCATCAAAGGATATTTGGAAAACTAGAGAAGATCACATATTTGGAAGATTCTCAAAATGGTAGTCCCTCTAATCCACTCAAAGCTTACCTGGATTCTTGGAAATGGAAAATAAATTAAAATCTAGAAAGATAGTATAATGGGTAATCAACCTCTGGAACAGAGCAACAATCTCCTCCCTATGAAAGCATGCATGGATGTAAGGAATCAAACCACCATTTTTGACATATCGAAATGGTTTGATCACTTTGGCTACTAGACAAATTGGTTGATCGAATCACCCCCATATCATTTGAGTCATCTAATCTCGACTCTGTTAGACAAAATTAGAGGTTGTAATACACATGAGCTTCATGTATCATACCAAATGGGTTGGGGTGCAACTGATTAAAGAATGAAGGAAGGCTACATGCATAAAATTCTCTCTCTTCCCTTCCCCTTGTGATCTCCCATATGGAATAAGGTATGGCATAATGATGGGATTCCCAAAATAAACGTAATTTTTTGAATCATGGTGCATTGTAAACTCCCAACAACATATAACCTTAAAAAAAGTGGAATCCAAGGACCTTCCAAATGTGTTTTATGTCAATTAGAAGAGGAAATTGTCCATCATATTTAATGTTATTGCACTTTAACAAAACGAGTATAGTGAAGCACCTTTGTTGGGTTTAGCCATCGAATATACAATCCCAACACTTGGAGAGACATGTTCATCCTTTGGAGTAAAAATTATAGGGGGTATCTCAAGAACAAAAAACTTTTAAGGTGGTTGTGGTCAAATCTTCCAAACTTTTCATGTTAGAAGATTTGGTTAGCTCACAATAGGGCTATTTCTAGCCAGGATCTGGACAATCCTAAATCTATGGAAGCTAAGGGTAAAGGCATTGTGTTGAAATATTTCAACTCTAAAGGAAGGGGAATGTAGAATAAACAAGCGTTGGATAAGGATGAGAAAACATGGATTCATCGATTTCCTTTATCAATCCAAGGCTCCAACATGCTTATGCATAGCCAAACCAACATCACTTCATGGAAAATCCAACTGAATGAGTGGGACTTTCTTGATTTCCAAATAAAACATAAGTCTCACATTCTTTTCTTTCATGGAGCATCTATGATCTAGGTGGATATCGATGGAAATCCACCTCTTCCATTGAATCAACATTTTCAGTCCCATGGTTTTGATAAACCATGGTATATACCCATGGCATTTGAAAGATGGAGAGAAATAAAATAAATATCAATAATAAACTGATAAAAATATGTTTGCATGGTTATTAATTAGTTTTTACCATTTATGGTTTATGAGCCCATGGTTTTGTAACCCATGGTATTTTTAAAATAGAATAAAGAAAATAAAACATATAATAATATTAAAATAATTGAAACGATATGTCTCTTGAGGGAAAGGCATACATAAGTACTATTTATATGGGCCCTCTCATTTGTAAAAGAATATATTTTTTATCCTTCATGATATAGACAATAAAGTCACCATGTTGGAAGCTATGATGACTAGTATACGAGATGGATGACTTTGTGTTAGGAGAGAGACCAGATAATGTTATTGTATACCAACATCTTCCATACCCTGCGTTCAAAGCTAGGAATTCAAGATTCTAAGAGGAACCTAGTTCTAAAGTACCACAATGTCCTACACAGGTACATCCAAATAGAGATGGATTCCTTGGACATATCCTCATTGAGATCCACTTATCATTATGCTGTCAAAATCAATCATAAGTTCAAGCAGATAAATAAGCAGGATTTTAGTGTAAAAATATGCCACAACAAAAGCATGGTAAAGGAGGTCCTAACTCACAAAAGAAAGGACAGAGAAAGGAAAGATAATATCAAGAAAACTAGTCCAAGCCGTAGGTAAATAAGAGTGATGGGAAGTCAAAGAAGGACACCAGAAATTGGTCTGAGTTCCATAAGAGCCCTTGGAACTACACTGATGGATATCATTGAAAACAATCATTGTTGGATGAGATCAAAGAAAAATAATCATACCCTGGCTCGAAATTTGATTAAGAGCACAATAAAGGGAAACAAATCATTGATGTAGAACTTACTGATACCATTGCGTGCACAAAAATCCAACAAGAAGAACCCTAGGAACTCAAGGAGGAGGAGTTCCTCTTCCACTCATAGATGTGGGTGAATGGGACCCCGCCACTTTTTATTGTTGACAGTGGGAGTCAGAAGAACTTGATCTCAATCGAGGTCATCAAAAGAATGAAGTTGTTGACGATGCCACACCCCCAACCATACACCATCAAATCGTTAATCCAAGGACAAGACATCTGTGTCAACCAACAATGTCGCATATCTTATGATATCAAGCCCTTCCAAGATCATGTATTATGTGATGTTTCCCCACTTGAAGTATGTGATGTTATTTTAGGACAACCATATATGTGGAAATGTCACGTTCTTTATGAGTCTCTTCCATGTAGTGTCATTATTATCTTGGGGGGTCATCGCTACAGGGTACTAGAGGTAGTTCTGACTATTGATCTCGAAAAAACAGTGTCGCAGAGTAATTTCTCAAACCTAATTTTTTTTCCTCTTCTTGTTCCGATAACAAAGTGAATGGAAGGTCATTGTGACCACGACATCTTGGCATGATACCTTTCCACACAACATAAGTAGGTTGACAAGATTGTAGAGGAGCACAAAGATATTTTTGCTTCACCTACAAGGGTGCCTCTGCACTATCAAGTAAATAATTCCATTCAATTGGTATTCGATGCTCCCTTATACAATGGTCCAATCTACAAATTTTCCCTTCTGGAGAATGAGGAAATAAAGCGTCAAATCATGAGAAAGGTCTCCATCTGGAGAATACGATATCCATTTGGGGCACTTGGTACCCCGTTAGAAAGGTCTAGACAAGAAGTACACATTATGAATATCCCAATACATCCAAAAAAAGATATATTAGGCAACTCCAAGTCAAAAAAACATCATCCACGGCCTCAAAATGGACCCAAATGTTTGGGACTCGAAAAACTATAGAAAAACTATCAAGATGGAAACTGTAATTTGACATAGTGGAATAGGTGGGCGACCAACAATGTCCACTTGGATCAATCCTCCCCCCTTAGGAAGAAATGGTATCCATTACATCAAGTTCCTCCATTTATTCAGATGGATATTAGTGGCCACCCACCTATTCCACTAGCTCAAAATAGAGTTTTCCACCTTGGCAGTTTTTCGACAGTTTTTCGGGTCCCAAACTTTCGGGGTCGTTTTGAGGCCCTAAAATATTTTTTTTGGGGGATTTAGGGCCCATGATAATATTAAATTCACTTTCCTAGGAAAATCATAATGTTTTCTTCTCGGCCATACCTTTCCAACAGTGTATCGAGCGCCCCAAATAGAGATCGTATGTAAAAGTTACACTCCCAAGAAGTTGATGTATCAACTACCCCCATTGGGGCCCGCAAACCTTTTGGATTTTAATATTCCGGGGTTAGGTCTTTGGATTTTGATTATGTTAAAAAGGCCTTTGGAGCCTCATTGTAAAAATTATATTATTTCAAATAAGCGTATCCATCACATATCTTCTTAGAGATAAGCTGCCACCATTCTAGCGAGTTCATTCACTCTGTATTTTTACAATATCTGTACATTTATTTCATTAATAGAAATAATGTATTATTGTATTTCTTTGTTTCTGGAAATATTTATGTTTATTTAATTTTAATATCTCTTCTTTCATTTTGTTCTAAAAAATAATCTGGATCATCCATCAGATGGGGAAACTTTTGTTGAATTTGACTCCTGGTGAGCCACATGCCTTGATGAAGAAACTGCCTTGCTTTGACGATCTGATAGAGTTGGATGTTCTGTTGGCAGGTTCCCTTCATCTTGGTGTCCATGATCCGATCAATTATCACATTTTTAATGTAGTTAGGATTGTGTTATGTAGGGGCCAAGTGCTTCACTGCGTTTGAAGTGTCCAGGAGAGGTGGAAAATATGGTTGAAATAATTCCACATTAAATATTAAGTGCAAGCCAAGGAAATGAGGAATACTTAATTCAAAATCATTCTCACCCACAACATTGGTGATGGTGTAGGGCCCATATCGGAGTGGGTGTAGCTTCCGATGGGGTCCTATGAGGCACTCTTTCTGCAAATGCAACCATACTTTATCTCTCGCTTGAAAATTGTGTGGTACCCAATGTTGATCGTGGCGCTACTTGTACTTGGCATTGGATTTCTACAAAACATTATGAACTTGTTGTTGGATGTGCTAGATTAGCTCATTTTTTTTTTATTCTCGATCAACCTAGGTCTGAGAATGGGAGGAGTCTTCTTGTGCATATAGAATGGGCAGAGCTACATGAATGAGGGCCAATGACTAGAACCATCAGTTTGTGGGTGGAAAGCAGTCGATTTGGTTAGCTTGGTGTCTATCATTGACCATAGGCTGGACCAAAAAGTGCTCTAGAACCTACTGTCTCAATCTGAGACAATGATTCATGGGAGCCAAAAACGAACCCAAACATGTTAAATAAGAGATTGGCAGTGGCCTCAAATGTGATGCTCTTCTTGGAGGGTGCAAAAACTGCCATCTTAGAGAATCGATCAATGACCACGAAGACACAATCGTTCTCATGCTTGGTTGAAGGTAGACTGAACATTGAATCTATGGAGATGGACTCCCAAGGAATATATGGAGTAGGAAGAGGGGTGTATATCCCATGTTTCTTGATGGTGGGCTTGGAAATGGCATAGGAAGTGTAGGATATGATGTACTTGTAGACATCTTGTCGAAGCTTAGACCAACAAAAATGATTTTGTAATACTGCCATTGTTTTGTCTACACAAAAATGTCATGTTTCCCAGCTGTAACGAGCTTCCCAGATCAACTTCACACACTCACTTGAAGGAACAGAAAGATGGCTCAGATGGCATAGCAATCCATCTTTGATATGAAATTCTGGAACTGTTTTTCTTGCACTCAATGTTTGATAGGAAGCAACAAAGTAAGAGTCATTATTGTATAATCATGGCCACCTAGACGTCTCATGCCCACATGAGTTAAGAACAATGGTTAGCGTCACAACCAGTGGTTGACTGAGGAATTGCGAGACATGATTGGTGTTGCCCTTATTTTAATTGATGTTCAAGTGTAATTCATACATGTATGTGGACCACTTTTGATGGAGGTCATTCTATAACTTTCCTTCTATCTGCATGAATTCTATAGGTCCATGATTAGTGTGGATGATTGTTTCCTTCCTTAGAATGTAATTCTTCCACTGTCGACATGCCTGCACAATGGAGTACATCCATTTTTCGTAGGTGGGGTATTTGCGAACAATATTAGATATTTTTTTAATGTGATAGGCTACCAAATTCCCATGCCGAGTGAGGACTGCACCGATAACATAATCTGAAGCATTTGTCCCAATATCAAATGACTGTTGCGGGTCTGGCATAATAAGGATTTGTGCTGAGTAGAGGCATAATTTAAAATCCTTGGATTCTTTCTATTGGGATGCATTCCGTACAAACATTGCCTTTTCTCCACGCTTGGTCACCTAGCTTAAGGCCTAAGTGATATGCGAGAACCCCAACACAAATATGCGGTGGAAGTTGGCGAGGCCCAAGAAGATGCGGAGCTCGGTCATTGTTTTCGGGGCCATCCAATCATGAATGACTTGGATCTTGGCTGGATCCACATGCATACTCTCCTCATCCATGATGTATCCCAAATATTATATTCTTTGCATGCCAAAGGAAAACTTCTCCAAATTGGCATATAACATTTTTTGTCGTAGGGTTCCCAAGACCTACTAAATATGCTTCAAATGTTCCTCCCAATTTTTTTTGAACATGAGGATTTCATCTAGATACACGACCACAAAGGAGTTTGTGAATGGCTGGAACATGTCATCCATCATCTGCATGAATTTGGCTAGGGAATTGCTCAAGCCAAAAGGCATGACCAACCACTCGAAGAGACCTTCTTTAGACTTGAAGGATATCTTCCATACATCAGTTTACTTAATGAGAACTTGGTGGTAGCTTGAATTTAGATCAATATTACTTAAAAACTTGTCTCCCTTGAGCTGATCAAGAATATCATCAATACAGGGGATTGGGTATTGTTTTTTTACTATGATATTTTCCAAGGATCTATAGTTAATACAAAGTCTCCATATTACATTCTTCTTTTGTACTAGAACAATTAGGCTCCTGCAAGGTGATGAGATTTGTGTTGGATGCAGGTCTACTCAAGAGAAAAGGATATTTTTGGAGGAGAAGCATGTAAGGAGGAAAGTACAATTGGAAGGAAAAGCAACACATGTAAGGGAAGCAGGCGAGGCACGCATACAAGGAATACCTAACGATGCTAGGGTTAGGGTTTTTGTAATGTATTGTAATGGATAATGAGCCAAGAATATAAATAGGTGGTACTTAGAGGAAGAGAGGGAGATACGAACTAATCGAGGAAGATAGAGTTGTAAGAATTGTACTAGTTGGTAAGCTAGTGAGAGAGGGAAGTAGTGAGTGAATCGATCCTGAGGGTTAGATCACAGGTTGAGGATCTTGGTGTGATTTAGTCAGCCTCACAGGGATTGAGGAACCTATTAGAGGGAGTGAGATCTAAGATTAACAAGCGCGACGTGACATATTACTGAACCATAATAAAGAGCTTGAGAGAAATATATTTGTGGATGTATCCCAAGAGGGTGTGAACCACTGTAACACCTGTGTTATGTGAATGAATGTATGTGTATTTATTGTTGTTAAATGGTGAATGTTAGATGAATGAATTAACTAGTTAGATATGGTATTTCACGTGCATGAATAGAATGACTATTATAATCATATGTTAGAACGAATAAATAAAGATTGCAAGATATAACCGCAGATCTCCACTCATTCCCGGGTTGAAAACACTTGAGTATTGTAGTCACCCATAGAGATATCTCGGGTGAGACTACGTAGTAAACTCTGTGTGTTGCGTTGCCTTCTGGTCTACCAAAGGGGTCGATAGTTTTAGAGGGATTTTGTTGGGAGCTTATCAAATCTGAACCAGGGTCAATCTATGATAGTAAGATATGATCAAAATAACTAATAAAGAATCCTAAATAGAAAATACAAAGACCAACAAATGGTAAAATTCAACAAATGGTTTCGTTGTGGGTTGGTTGGAAAATAATGGGATTGAGTATATGAGATTTGTGGAAGACGTGACACGTTGAGAGAATGAGAATCTAAAAGGGGATGTTGAGAATGTGGAATCCAATGAAGGCAGAGATAGAGACCTGGTTGAAAACAAAGGAGCTGGAGTTTGTGTAGAAATATAAAATAAACCCGAAGTTGACACCACACAAATATTTGGACAAGTACATATTCAACGACTTGCATGAAGAGTTTTTCTGTGATTTTCCACATGTATTGCATGAGTGGATAAAAAGGTTGAAATACAACCATCCCACAAACTGGATCATACAAATAGAGTGGAATCCTTAAGAGATCACACAATTACAATGTGTTGATAATAAGTTTACGTGAACAGTAGATTTCTGGTTAGACAACATTGTTGCAGGATTTATCACATAATTTGTAGTAGATACAACGAAGTCTTACAGTTCGACAGAACAAGATTTCTTGAAGGGACCTCAAGGTAGGTAAATCAGATCATTATATACTTATATTAAGATATTACTATATAACAAAGGTGTAATGACAATGGATTCAGATAGCTAAACTTCCCTGCGTGCATGGGGGAAGGGGGGAAGCACTGATTGGAGAAGGAGGAATGGAGGGAGAAAGGGATAAAGAAAAGGAGGAGGCCTTGGACCCAATTATGATGGATGAAGACCAGATCAAGCATATCATGGAAACAGTTGGAAAACCGCGCAATGGAGTACCCTACCAATATAAGGTGAACACCAAGAAGAGAGTTATAACCGCGAGGGGAGGCTTAGAAAGTGATGAAGAAGAGGTAGAGGTTCTCCGGGATGCGGAGTAGATTGAGGAAATCCTGTGCGTGACATATGAGAGTAAGATGAGAGGTCTAAGAGCGAGAATAGAAGGAATCACTCCTATCCATATCAGTGTCAATGTGGAACCCATAAACCCATGTGCGATTAATACACCAAGAAGAACGCCACCATTTAGACAACCAAATTTTGGGAGAAGGAAGATAGTGGGACATACATCTACACAAGGAACAACAACTAGCGGAGCCAGTTCAGGAAGCATTAGTCAAGTATATACACCACACAGAGGTAGTAGTTTGGCATTCAGGATGATAGGACATGATCCCACCATCAGGTTACCAGAATTCAAAGGAGAGGCGTTGGAGGACCCGAAGAAGCACCTGTTTATTTGTGGAAAGATATGGGAAGTGAAACATATCACAAGTGAGGACACTAAAATTGCGCAGTTAGCTATCATGATAAGTGATCGCACACTGGATTGGTACATGAGTTTATCTGCAAACAGTCCACTAGGGACAACCTGAACGATTGGAGATATCAAAATGCTCTTGATAAATGAATTCCATAAGCCTAGTTCAGAGGATCAATAAATGAATGAGTTGATAGAGATTAGACATAAACCATGAGAATTTGTATGGGAGATTGAACATAGATTCAAATGATTGAAGGGAAAGCTAAAGTACGTCATGAAAGATATGTAGCATATGCATTTATTCGTCAATTCACTGCTACCACACTTGAAATACCCTTTGCGACAACAGAAGTTCCAGACATAGGCAGAGGCTCTACAGGAAACCCTACAACTGGAAGAGAATCAATATTAGAAGACAGATCCATCCATAGAGGAGTTGAAGGAGGATATGAAGAACTTAACATTCCAGCTAAACCAGAACAAAGGTAAAGACAAAAGAGAAGTTTTTTGGTGTACCACATGTAGAATAGTAGGACACCATAAGAATGAATGTCCAACATTCACGCAGTACATGGCAACAAGAATGCCAAACCCATTGCCAACGAGAGGATTATGGTGTGAGATATGTAAGAAATAGGGGCATGATCCATATCACTTCCCAATATGAAAAAGTACCAGACAGTACCTAAGATCTCATATTGCAACTTTTGCAAGTCAGTAGGCCATGATGACAAAGATTGCATAACCATGGACCTCATGAGGGAAAGAACATTAGATTCTTATGGGGTGTAGGAAGAAATGATGACCAAAAAAGCCGCACCATAGTTTAACCAATTACCAGCCCCATATAACACTATGCAACAACAATATAATATTGTGCAACAACAATATAACATTGTGCAACTGGAGTAAAATATCGCGCAACCACACTATAATCCCACGCAGTATAACTAGACGCCTTAGTACAATTCACCACAAGGGGATCGAGATGGCCACAGATAAGGAAGAAGAGGAAGAATAGTCTTTGGAAGAGGCAGAGGACCAGTGGTATTCCACAATTGTCAACAACCAGAACACTATGCAAGAGAATGCCCACTTCCACTTGCTACGTGTATGTATTGTCGCGCATCAGATCATGACATAGAAGAATGTCCTACACTATTAGGGAAGATCTAGGAAAAGAGAAATCAAAACAATCAGAATATTCAGTGGATTTTGGCAGAAGCAATAGATGAAGGAAGAAACATCAACATAGTTATGCGGGGAGGAGCTAAGATAGGAAATGACGCAGTAATACAAGATCCAACACAACACCATCGGGTGAAGAAGAATGTTGAACCAAAGAAGTAGTTTGATGTGCATAACGAAAAGGAGATATTCAAGAAGGCCAGAAAAGAATTCGTGAAGCCAGAAATTGCATCGACATCAACCGCGTAGCCTAATAAGGAAGTGCCAATGTACGAGATGCCTCCATCGTTGGATCACACCAAAGAAGCACAACCCCTGGGACAATTAAGTACGATTAAGGATTTTTTGCAATCCTATGTTAAACTACTAAATGATCCATCCTCTGTTAAAGTATTAGAAAATATGCTGGAAATATGTAGCATAGAGGCATAAGGAGAGCTAGAATAGAAAACAATTAATCATCTACATACAAGAAGGTAAACAAACAGAGAATTCAGATTGAATGCCAACATTGGATATTTCAACATGGGAGATATTATACTGGATTTAGGATCTGAAGTAAATTTGTTACCCAAGAAGACATGGCAATGTATGGGAAAACCCACATTAGGATATTCACCTATTCAGCTGAAACTAACAAATCAACATAGATTTCTACCAATTGGAAGACTAAAATGAGTGACAATAGATCTGGATGGAGTGCGTACTAAACCCGACTTTGAAGTAATAGAGATAGTGGATGGAACAACACCTTATCTGACATTGCTTGGCTTGGATTGGGAGTCTGAAAATCAGGCCATAATCAACTTAAATACGAGGAAGATGACATTCGATTCAAGAGAATACAGAGTCATTGTGCCATTGGACCCATCTGAAGGGGAAAGGTTTGTAGAACCTACTTTCTTAGACCTAAAGAAAATTAACCACTTGTACAAAACAACCGCGCAAGAAGAAGATTATGTGAACCCAACTGCAGATGGGGTACTTAGTTGGAGAAGCATCACCTCATGTATGTTAGACTCAGATATGGGCTTAGATAATTGGCAGCAAAGGTTACACAGAGTCTCCACAAGAAGATTCACAAGATTAGACCTTGCAATAAGATGGGTAGGTATGAATATAATGGAACCTCCCAGCTTCCATGGGGTGAATGAATTAGAAGAATTCTTAACACGATATGAAGATGAAGTGTTAGAAAATCAGAGTCTCTTAGCCCTGGATATAGCACTCAAGGCAACACCTGCAAGATGGTGGGGTGCATACAAATAAACAATTAAGGACTGGTACCAATGTAAGTAGTTACTGCGCATTAGGTTTGGCGAGGAACAAGGAAGAAACCAACTACAGAAATATGACGGAAAGGGGGGACTAGAAGAACACTTGGAGAAGTGAAGAACACTATGGAGGATGACACCACCGAAGGAATGGATTCATCACTTTTTTCACACATTATAAGGGATTCCATCAAACTGGTATACATACCAAGAATTGCGCAGAGGAACTACAAACTGGACAATATTACAACAGAACTTTACAGTCACTTTCTCATCTGAGCATGAGAACCCTAATATAGACTCAACACTGAAACAAATCAGAGGGATGATATTCATTAAAGAACCAGAAGTTGAACTCGTGATAGAAGAACAACAACATAACAAATAGATAGTAAAAGAACTACTGTCATGTTACCATGTGCAGGAAGAACCACCAGATGAAGATAACCCGCGAAACATTCAGATCACAGAAGTTGAAGGTGAAAGATAAGTGGAAGGTCCACCTCTGGAATTGAAAATATTTTCTATGTCGATAAAGGTGAAGAAAGTCAACATTGGGACATTTGAGAATCCCAGAATGGCCAACATTGGAGACTATTAGGATGAGAAAATAGTGGAAAGCATAACAAATTTACTGCGTGAGTACAACAACATGTTCCCAACAATGTTCACAGAAATGAAAGGCGTAGCAGGAGATCTCGGTGAAATGAAGATACCTATTAGATATGAGGAAATACCAATGAGACAGAGACCATACAAACTAAACCCTATATATAAGCAGAAAGTCGAAGCCGAAATTGATAGAATGTTGGAGGCTGGAATCATAGAACCTGTAGAGGAATCTGAATGGATAAGTCCTATGGTAGTTTAGGAGAAAAAACAGGGAGGGATAAGGATATGTGTTGATTTGAGGAAGCTAAATGATGCGTTCCTACATGAACCGTTCCCTACTCCTTTCATAGATGAGGTGTTGGAGAACGTAGGAGGACAAGAAGATTATTCATTCACTGATGGATTCTCAAGATACCATCAGATCAAGATAGCTCCAGAAGACAGATGCAAGACCAGTTTTTCCACTGAATGGGGATTCTACCAATACACAGTCATGCCATTTGGACTGAATAATTCCCTAACAATAGTTTCTAGAGTAGTCATAGCTGCATTCAAAGAATTCATCCACCAGTTTCTAGAGGTCTATCTGGATGATTGGACAGTCTATAGCATGTTGAAAGACCATGTAGGGGTATTGAGGCTGATGTTAGAAAGATGCAGGCAGTTCTAGATATCGTTAAACATCAATAAGTACATCTCCGAAACACCCTTTGGGATACTATTGGGCCATATAGTATGAAAACAAGGCTTGCTAGTAGATCCTGCCAAGATTGTAGTAATTGTAAATCTAGCACCACCAAAATCAGTACATCCGTTAAGAGAAACATTGGGACACATAGGATACTACATGAAATTTATAAAAGGGTATGCACAGATCACTGTGCCAATGGAGAAATTGTTAAGAAAAGACAACAAGTTTCAGTGGAATGAGGACTGTCAACGAGGATTGGACACCCTGAAAGAAAAGATGGTAACCACACCAATACTAGTATTCCCAGATTGGGAAAATACATTGCATGTGCATGTAGATGCATTGACCATAACACTTCAAGCTATTCTTGTGCAGCCAGAAGCAGGAGAATTAGACCATCCTATAGAATTTGCTAGCAAAAAACTGTCAAAATCAGAGCAAAATTACAATACCACAGAGAAAGAAGGCTTAGCTATGGTCTATGCACTTTATAAGTTTAGACATTATTTATTGGGAAAACGTTTCAATATGTTTACATACCATTCAACTCTCAAATACCTCGTAAACAAGCCAATGTTGGGGGGGGAGAATTTGTAGATGGTTATTGTTGTTCCAGGAATTTGACTTCGAAGTGATAGTCAAACCAGGGAAGTTGAATGCGGGACCTGATCACCTGTCGAGGATCATTAATGGAGAGGAACCTACGAATGTAGAGGACAACTTTCCTGATGCACATTTATTTTCGGTCCAAGTAGCCGATGAATATTTCACAGACATCATTCAATACTTGAGTACAGGGATTGCACGACAAGAATTCAACACCACGCAGAAGAAAAATGTGGTAGTCAGGGTTGAAGACTATCAATTGATTGCAGGACATTTGTACAAGATGGGTGTAGAAAACATCTTGAGAAGATGTGTACTAGAACATGAAAGACCTAGGATTTTAGAAGAAGCCCATGAGGGAATAGAAGGAGGAGATTATGTAGGCAAAGCTACCACGCAGAAGGTATTGCACGCATGACTATGGTGGTCGACTGTTCACATACACTCAAAGGACTACTGCCAGAGATGTGATGTATGTCAGAGGATTGGAAAACCAAATAGATGAGACGAGATTCCTATAAGACCACAAGTAAACATGTAGGTATTCAACAAGTGGGAGATAGATTTTGTGGGACCAATTAACCCACCAACAAAAAGGTCAGGAGCGAGGTACATTATTACTGTGACAGAGTACTTAACAAGATGGGAAGAAGCAACACCAGTAAAATATTGCAGCATAGAGACAACAACACACTTTTTGTTTGAACAAGTGATCACTAGATTTGGATGCCCAGGTATTTTGATGAGTGACCAAGGCATTCACTTCATTAACAACACTATTAAGGCGATGGCTGAGGAGTTTGAAGTTTATCATCAAATGAGTACACCATATCATCTGCAAGAAAATGGAACAATGGAATCCTTTAATAAGATCTCAAAAATGCACTGACAAAGATCTGCAATGTTAATAGGGATGATTGGGACCTGAAGATACCAGTAATACTGTGGGCATACATGACCACATGCAAAACATTGACTAGGAAAACACCATTCATATTTGTGTATGGAAAATAAGCAGTGGTGCCATTAGAGTTTCTGGTACCTAGTCTGCACGTAGCAGCAATTACCAACATGACAGAGCGAGGCGCAACACAGGAAAGGCTAAGTTAGTTGATGATCATGGAGGAAGATAGGATTCTATAAGGGTTTCACCAAGAGGTACAAAAATCAAGGGACAAAGCTTGGCATGATAAACATATCAAGAGGAAAAATATCAAGGAGGGAGACCTAGTCTTGGTGTATGACAACAAATCTCTTCAACGTCCAGAAAAACTACGAATGCATTGGTTAGGTCCATATGAAGTACAAACTGTCATAGATGGGGGAGATATACAGTTGAAGGACTTGGGAGGAACATAACTCAGAGGGATGATCAATGGGAATCGACCGAAGCTGTATAGGGACAATCGACCTCCTAACACTTAAAAGAAAAAATAATAACAAAATACTGTGTGCAGCGACAAAGGGGTTACCACGCCAGACATCAAAAGGAAACAACTGATGAAAGAAGATGTAGCATGCCAAAAAGAGAATGTTCATGCGAACTCGGAAACATTAGCATGATAGAGAAAGGACCAATGATCAGAAAAAGGTGGAAATTGAGGAAATGGCAGGTATGACAAATAGGCGCCAACTAACGACGTCTACCAAAATTGAATGTTAAGAAAGATTGATGGGAAGCCGCATTAATCGCACCAACTGGTGACATCAGGGGAAGTCAATGGAAGGTATGTGGGAAGATCTAGTTCATTCAAAACACAACTTGGGTAACATATCTGATAAGTTTCACACGATTCCTATATAAGGAAAGCACGCAGGGATCATAAGGGTTATTGTGAAATTGAGAAAATGACAAAGCGACAGAGTATACAGACCATAGAGAGATTTTGCAGGAGTTACAGAGTGAACTAAGCTGGGGGAGACCCTTTTCACCACCATGGCACCACCTAATATAGGAGCGTTGATCTAGGCCTTCATACGACCTCGAAGCAACCTCAGAGCACCTCAACAACCACAAGGAAGTGAACAACAACCACCTCGGCCTACAAAATTCGTCAACTAATACGAAATTTCGTCGCCCAATATGGAACCAGGGAGCCCCACACCAGTGGTGGAGGAAACCCAACAAACAACAATAGTGGGAATGGATATTGATATGACAGAAGTAGGACAGAGCCAATAGGCCAAGGATTCAGGAAATCCTTCGCGCCCTGAAAACCCTGAAGAAGCCTCGAGGGTTAATGGGACGATCCCAAACGAGACAGAAGCGATCGCCCCAGAAAGGTCACACACAATAGTGTCGGAGCAACCACAAGATGGCATAGTAGAATATGTCATGGCCAGGCAAAGGCGTATAAAGAGGAGATAAAAATGGATTTTGGAACCTCGAGTCATCCACCACAATGGAAGGGAAAGAAACCAGTAGCAACATCACCGTGCAGGTAGGATGTGTTGAAATAATGTAACTGCGAAGAGCATTCTTATTATTTTGTTATTGGATTAAATCCCCATTGTGGATTAATCATGTCATTATTATTATTTTTATTGTTAGGTTAATC
>JZKD02S1799559.1:28965-41230 GCA_000966675.3 Picea glauca | reverse complement strand
TCTCCCACCTGAAACTTGTGTGGTAGTCGATGTTGTTTGTGGCGTTGCTTGAACTTGGCATTAGATTTCTATTAAATATCATTAAATTGTTATTGGATGTTATGGATTCACTCAACAGATTTGGCTACTCAATTAGCCTCGGTCTGATCAGGGGAGGACTCTTCTTATGAAACTACACTGGGAGAGCTATGTGAATGGGGCCAATGTCTGGAACCCCAGACACACATGAAAAGGGTTGTGGTCAATATAGTTGTGG
Organism: Picea glauca; assembly: GCA_000966675.3. NCBI lineage: Eukaryota > Viridiplantae > Streptophyta > Pinopsida > Pinales > Pinaceae > Picea > Picea glauca. The sequence goes on along the minus strand of JZKD02S1799559.1, from coordinate 40,974 downwards.
TGGGATCTATTGTAGCTATGTTGAACATAAGGAATGCTTTCATCCCATGTTCATGGATGTTTAGAATTGTACATCCTTGGGATATGGACAATTATCCTGTTGACTAACTATGTTTTTCCATCAGTCTGTGGGTGGAAGGTAGTCGATTTTGTCAGCTTGGTGTCCATCATCGACTATAGGATGGACCAAAAAGTGATTAGGAACATATTATCTTGATTTGAGACAATGGTTCATGGGAGCCCAAAATGAACCCAAACATGTTCAAAGAAGAGCTTGGTGGTGGCCTCGGCTATGATGCTCTTCTTGTAGGATACCAAAACTACCATCTTAGAGAATCAATCAATGACCACAAAGACACAATAGTTCCCCTGCTTGGTTGAAGGTACACCATACATCTAATCCATGGATATGGACTCCCAAGACCTATCTGGAATAGGAAGATGGGTGTATATCCCATGTTTCTTTATGGAGGGCTTCATGATGACGTAGACAGTGCCAAATTTGATGTAATTGCATACATCTTGTCAAAGCTTCAACCAATAAAAATGATTTTACAATACTGCCATTGTTTTTTCTACACCAAAATGTCATGTCTCATGGTTGTAATGAGATTCCTAGATCAGCTTTGCACACTCTCTTGAAATAACACATAGATGGATCATATGGCATAACAATTCATCCTGGAGATGAAAGTCTAGAACTATTTTTCCCACGCTCAATGTCTGATAGGAAACAACAAAGTCAGAGTCATTATTGTATAATTGTGGCCACTCGGATGTCTCATGCCCACAAGATTTAAGAACTGTGGTTATCACCACAACCAGGGGTCGACTGGGGAAATATGTGACATGGTTGGTGCTATCCTTCTTGTACTTTATGTTCAATTGTAATTGTTGTAGGTACATGGACTACTTCTGATGGAGGTCATTCTATAAATTTCCTTGTGTTTACATGAATTGTAGAGGCTTGTGATCAATGTGGATGATCATTTCCTTCCCTAGAATGTAATGCTTCCATTGTCGACATGCCTGCACAATGGAGTACAACGCTTTGTCATAGGTAGGGTATATATGAATAACATCGAATAATGTTTCACTGTGGTAGGATATTAGATGCCCATGTTGATTGAGGATTGCACCGATAGCATAATCTGAAGCATCTGTCTCCATCTCAAATGGATGTTGCACGTCTGGTAGAATAAAGACTGATGTTGAGTAGAGGTGAAATTTCAAATCCTCGAATGCTTTTAGTTGGGACGTAGTCCACACAAACTTGGTCTTCACTCTATGCTTGGTCACCTCACTTATGGCCCAAGCAAACTGAGATAACTCCAACACAAACATGTGGTAGAATTTGGCGAGGTCCAAGAAGCTGCAGAGATCGGTCATTGTCTTTGGGGATAGTCAATTGTGGATGACTTAAATCTTGGTTGGATCCACATGAACACCCTCCTCATTGATGATGTATCCAAAATATTGGATTCTTTGCATGCCGAAGGAATACTTCTCCAAATTGGCGTATAACTTGTGTTTTCACAGGGTGCCCAAGACATGTTGAATATCATTTGAATGTTCCTCCCAAGTTTTGTTGAAGATGAGGAATCCATCCAGATATATGACCAAAAAGGAGTTTGTGAATGGCTGAAATATGTCGTCCATCATCCGTGTGAATGTAGATGGGGAATTAGTCAAGACGAAAGGCATGACCATCCACTCAAAGATACCTTATTTAGACTTGAAGGTTGTCTTCCATACATCAATTTTCTCAATCAACACTTGGTGGTAGCCTAAATTTAGATCAATCTCACTGAAAAAAAAATTCCCCTTGTGCTAATCAAGAAGATCATCAATTTGATGGATTGGGTACTATTTCTTGACTGTGATTTTTTTCATGGATCTGTAATCAATTCAAAGTCGCCATGTCTTGTCCTTCTTCTATACCAAAACAATTGGGCTCTTGCAAGGTGTGGAACTTGGTATGATGTGGCCCTTCAAGATTATCTCTTGGATTTGGTGTTCGATTTATTCATTCTCCATAATAGAACGCTTGTACACAGGGTCGTTAGGAAGAGGAGAACCGAGTGTCAAATAAATTAAGTACTTTACATGATAGTGCATAAGCACCCTAGTAGGTGAGGAAAATATGTCTTTGTGCTCTTCTACTATCTTGTCCATCTACTCCTGCTTTGTAGAGAGACCCCGTGTAAAGGTTTTGGCAGTTGCAGTGACCATCCATTCACCTTCCAGATGAACCATAAAGAGGAAAAATATCCCAATCTAGGATACCACCTTTCTGCACTGTTTTGCGGATATCAAAGAGACCACACTGGTTGGGATTTCCTTTGGTACCCTGTAGAGTTCATCTAACAAAGTAATAATGAAACTATGGGGCCTAGATTCATAAACAACATGACACTTCAACATATATGGTTGTCCTAAAAAACATCACAAACTTCAAGGGGGGAAACATCACACAATACCTCATCTTTGAAGGGTTTGATGTTGTAGTGCAGGCGACATTGTTGGTTGATGCAATTGTCTTGTCCCATGATAATCCAACCGATGGTGTATGGATAAATATGTGGAGTTGTTGTAAGGTTCAACCTCTTGAAGAGCTCTACCAAGATTAGGTTCTTCTGACTACCGCTGTCAACAATGAAATGGAGTGGGGCCCCCTTCACCCATATCTATGAATGGAATAGGTTCTCCCCTTCTTCAGGCTACTCTGGATCCTTTGGTTGGACTTTTGTGATAGCAATGGTGACATTGGGTGATGTGTCAATGATCCATTTTCCATTTTCTGGTTTTGAATTAGATTTAGAGTCAACATCGGACCTCCAGGCTTTCGTCTCAACTAACAATGAATATTTGGAATGACATTCATCAGTATTGTGCCAAGATTTTTCGAACTCACACCACTTTCCAATGTCCTTCTTTGACTTCCCATTACCCTTCTTTGTTGATGGCCTGGACCGGTTGTCTTGGGACTAGCTGTCTTTTCTCTGTCCTTTTCTCTGGGAGTTAGGGCCACCCTTACCAGGATTTTTCTGCGATGGGTTTGCAGAACCAAAATATTTCTTATTATTTTTCTTCAACTTCCACTCGATCTTGATAGCATATCAGTAAGAAATTCCCAGTGAGGAGATGTCCAAGAACTCCATATATGTTTGGATGTACCTGTGTAGTCCACTGCGATACTTGAAAACCAGGTGCCACTCGTAATCTTTAGTACCAACATTTGTGCGCAAGGTATGGAAGATGTTGGTGTACTCTGGCACCATCTGGTCTCTCTCCTGTTGTAGATTTTTCCATCTCGTGTATTGGTCATCATAGTTTCCAACATGGTAGTATTGCTCCTCGAGGGAATAAAAAAAATCCGTCCAAGTGGGTCCTGGCCCAAAAATTGCAAACTCATCCTCGACAGGTTGCTCACAGTAAGTCTCCCACCAATATATGACATGGGGAAAGGCCTTAAGGATTTTGAATGTGATATTTTCAATATTGGAAACATTTTGGACAGAGAAATAACCCTCTGGCAGACTTAACCATTTTTCCAAAGCATCTACGTTTATTTGGCCTTCAAATAAAGGAATATCAAAGTTGAATTGTACCTTAAAGGGCGTCACACCTCTAAAGTGATTGCTAATTTAAGGTTCCTCCGTTGTTGTTGGTAGGCGTTGAAGGATCTAGGTGAAATTATCCATCATCTCATTCCTCTATCGCACAAGCGATTCCTCGAGAAATAATTTGATAGGATATCTTGCTCCGTCGTCCCTATTTTCTTCCACCATGGGAGGTTTCTTGGGTTGATGAGAGAATTTTTCCTCAAGAGAAACAATCTCTAGACCCAACTCTCTATACCTTGACCTCATCGGGAACATCCACTAAGAACAACAAGGAGCAAGCTTCTCTGATACCATTGATCTCGATTATTTTGAAAATGAAATGAAGGTGGAAATATAACATAGATATAAAAAGAAAATACATATAGAAATTGAAAGGAATATAGTAATACAATAAAACTCAGATTCTATTAATGATTGTCTGGAATACAAAAGACTATAAAATGCAAACCACACAAGCTACCTAGAATGGTGGTAGCTTATCTTTGAAGAGAGATGTGTCGGCTACACTCAATCAAAATAAGATGATTGCAATGAGGTTCTAAAGGCATTTTTAACATAAATAATAAATGAGAAAACCATAAACATCCAAAACCCTAACCTCGGAAGATAAAATGCCAAAAGATTTGTGGGCCCCAATGGGGGTAGTTGATACGCCAACTTCTTTAGAGGGGAAATTTTTGATACGATACTTGTTTGGGGCACTCGGCACCCTATTGAAAATTTCTAGCCGAGGAGTACACATTCCAAATGGCCCAATACATCCCACTATGGGGCACTGCTAAGTAAAAAAATGTCTTTTAGGGCCTCAAAATGGCCCCAGAAGTTTGGGACCTGAAAAATGCCAAGATGGAAATTGTAATTTGATCCAGTGGAATAGGTGGGTGGACATTGATGTCCACCTGGATCAATATTGACTACATTGAGAAAGCTACATTGTATCCTATCATGGATATCCAAATGAAATCCACTCGCCAACAAAACATACAACTCTATAGGGTTGTCAAAGTAGGACACCTACTTCAACAAGGAAAGTGACTCGCCAAGGTTTAGATTAAAAAAACAATTCCCCATCTCCCGAGGGAACTTGATGCAAGTTGGACCATTGCTTCCTAAGGGGGAGGACTGATCCAGGTGGATATCATTGGCCATCTACCTCTTCCACTAAATCAACATTTTTGAGCATGTGGTTTTGATAAACAATGGTATGCACCCATGGTATTTAAAAGATGGAGATAAATAAACTAAATAATAATAATAAAATGATAAAAAAAATGCATGTACTGTTATTAATTAGTTTTTACCATTGGTGGTTTATGAGCCCATGGTTTTGTAACACATTGTATTCACCCATGCTATTTGTAAAACTGGATAGAGAAAATAAAGCATATATTAGTATTAAAATAAGTCAAACGATATGACTCTTGAGGGAACGAGAATTTGTAATTTCTATATATATGGACCCTCTCATTTGTAAAAGGACACATTCTTATTCCTTCATGATATAGACAGGTACAAGGTCACTCTTTGTACTCTTGTAATATGTTTTTGTGAATGAGCGTAGTTGACATCTCTTTCTCTTCAGATATAAGCTACCACCATTCTATCCAATTTGTATTCTATAGTATTATACTATTTGATTCATTAATAAAAGTTTGGCTTCAATATACTTATGTGTTCTCTGTTATAGTTTTGTTTGTATCTCATTTTATTCTCAATATAATCTGGATCAATCTAAAGGAAATCTATAGGTGGCAGGTGCAAGAAGGATCATCTTTGATCCCAAGGGAAGAAAGGAATCAACCTTTTCATAGGGATTAGGAACATCAACTAATAATAAAATTGAATCATATACTCTATTCCACGGCCATGTCCTTTCAATACATTCTAATATAGAATTGATGATCATAGTTGGACATTCTAGCATCGTTATCAAATCATTATTTCTTCACACAACTTTGAAGGATAGAAAGCTAGCCCCAATCATTACAAGATTAAACAAGGTAAACCAAAATATGAATAGACTTTCATTATATCAAGTTCTGAGAGATCTCAATGCCTAGGGAAATCAATTAGCTAATGAAGAAACCTATCCCTCATAAGGGGTCATGATAAAAAAATGGTGGCCATTGATTTTGTCATATCCCCTAAAGTTTTCAACCCACTTGGACTTCAAGCCATGTCGTTCCTCATTTAATTAACATATGTCATGGAAATAATCATACCTATTTTCAAGTGTAGGGAAATGACTTGCAAGAATTCCAAAATATGTTGCATGTGAGAATTAATCCTTGCTCTAGTATGTGTTTCTTTCATTATGTACTATCTTTGGTGAGGTGGGATAATGGAAGGAGATTTTGGATTTTGAGGTAGTCCTGGTAGCTCCAATCTATTTTAAGTAAATATGGGTCGGAGATTTGGTTATTTTTGGCTATGAAATCCTTCTAGTATTTTTTTTTCGGCCTATGGTTTTGGGTGTTGGGCTTGGGGGAGTGTTCTCCTTGTTTTTTTCACCTCTATTGGTTGAGTTTGATCTCTCTAGTTATCTTGATTGGAAATTGATCATTGGGATTTATCAATCCAGGTATTAGAAAATTTTGGAAGTGCAATGAATTTTGAGCTAACTTGGTAAGATATTTCCTAATACTTTGGATGTTGTGTCAAAATCTTGGTATCTGGGTTGCAAATATTTGTTTTTTTCAAGATTTAAGCTCCAGTTATTTTTGGTTGTGGAATTCTACTTGTATTTCATTTGTTGGATTTTGGTTTTGGGTGGTTTGGGGAAATGTTATCCTTATCTATATTAACTTTATTGGTTGGGGTTTAGCTCATTGGTCTTGTTACTTGGAGTTCAACAATTGGGACCTCTTAGTCCATGCATCAATTATTTTATGGAAATGTAGTGAACTGAAGTGGAATTCAAAATTTACTCAATGTGTTGGCGATATCTTTGGTCAATTTGGTCCAAAATTGACTATTTCACCTAAAATCACAATTGAGGAGGAATTATGTTGGGTATGTGTTATATTCTTTTCACGACTAGCTCCAGTGTTTGCTACATTGCATCGAGCGTGCATGGGGGTTTGAGGGGGGGTTTCTAGGCCCCCCCTTCGGGGGTTGCAGGGGGGTGATAGCTCCCAATAGATTTAGTTTTTTCCTCAGGAAACATGTCGCATTTTTGCCTCATTTTTTGTGTCGCCTAGATTTTCATGTCCATTGTTGGGAGGTTTTTCGACACATGGTTTTTTCCTATGGTTTTCTATTTTTGGTTAAGGAATTAGGGTTGTTGACTAATCCAGGTCATTGGGTTAGGGTTTTGGGTGTCACTAGATCCTATATGTATATTGTATTGTAAACAATGTATCACTATGAAGGAATATAGAATATGTTGGTTTTCCCGGTTTAGGGTTTCCAGGGGAAAAATATCTATGTAATGTGTGCATTTTCCATTGTATCTTTTATGTTCTTTTATTGAAAACATGTTTACAGTAAAATATTGTACAAGGTTAAAATCTACAAATTAGGTATCATGTATTTCAGGTACTTACAAGAGGTTCAAAGAGTTCTTCATCAACATTAAGAGAATATCCATGGAAATCAAACATCTTTTCTCTCAGTGACCACTAAGATGCATGAAAATAAACAACAATGTGCTTCTCAAATTGTGACTATCATGTGCCTTATTTTTCAACAAAGATAGAAATTGGACATCCTTGAAGCAGAATGTGGCATGCTCAAAAAATTGGTTCTGAATATTTGTAAGGATTCTCTCTCCACTACTTATAATCACCATCTATCAATTAAATTTTCTTATGTAGACTTCAAAGAAGAGGAGAATCTTTTTTGCCTCGGGAAATGTGTCACACTTTTGCCTTGTTTTTCGTGTCGCCTAGATTTTCGTGTCCATTGTTGGGTGGTTTTTCGGCACATGGTTTTTGCCCATGGTTTTCTATTTTTGGTTAAGGAATTAGGGTTGTTGACTAATCCAGGTGATTGGGTTAGGGTTTTGAGTGTCGTTGGCTCCTATATGTATATTGTATTGTAAACAATGTATCACTATGAATGAATATAGAATATGTTGGTTTTCTTGGTTTAGGGTTCCCAGGGGAAAAATATTTGTGTAATGTGTGTATTTGTCATTGTATATTTTCTTTTATTTTATTGAAAATATGTTTACAGTAAAATATTGTACAAGGTTAAAATCTACATTTGGTATAAGAGCTTTGTTGGCTTCAGGGGGACAACTTTGTGGTTAAGGGTTTGGCTCAGAACTATGATAAGCCTTGTTACAGTGGGATATCTGTGGTATTGATTTTTCAGGTGAAAAGAAATGGCGAGCAATTCAAAAATGTAGATCGAGAAGTTTAACGGGAAAAATGTTGAGTTGTGGAAGCTCAAGATGGAAGATCTATTGGTGGACAGAGATTAGTGGATCGCGGTGGATCCATGTACTGCAACTACAGGAACTTCAACAGATGACTAGAAAAAGTTGGATCAGAAGGCGAAGAGCATAATTCAACTATATCTCTCATATTCATTATTACTGAATGTGTCAGAGGAAGCTACAACCAAATATTTATGGGATAAGTTGGGGAAGTTGTATCAGTCTAAGTCCCTAGTAAATAAACTTTTCCTGAGAAAGAAGTTGTATAACTTGAGGATGAGAGGCGGAGACTCGGTGGTAGAGCATTTAAACACCTTCAATATTGTGGTAAGTCAGTTAGTATCTGTTGATATTAAAATTTTAGATGAAGATAAGTGTATTAGTTTATTTTTCTCTTTACCAGACTCATGGGATAGTCTAGTTGTGGCCATAGGTAGTAATACAATTGCCTTGAAAATGATTAAGTGGTCTCATCCTTGTTGTCGGAGGAGATGAGACAGAGGAACATGGAAGGACAGAGCACATATGCATTTTTTTCAAGAGGACGCTCCCAGGAAAGAAATAGATCTAAGTCCTCAAGTTGGAGATCTAAGACTAAGGGTAGATATAAATATCTTAGAAATCTTGTAAAGGTATGTTGGAGATGTGGAAAAGAAGGGAACTACAAGAAGCAATGTAGATCCAAAATTGAGAAAATGAAGGGATCTAAAGAAGCTCCTTCTCCAGAAGAAAAAACCTCCAAGGAAGAAGGAGGGGATGTGTACTTGGCTTCTTCAAGCACACATGCATATCATGAGGCATGGTTTGTTGACTCAGGTGCATCCTTTCATATGACTCCCCATAGGGAGTGGTTCTATGAATATGAAATGTATGATGGTGGTAATGTTTTCCTAGGTGATTACTCGACAACCAGAATCATAGGACGAGGAAAAGTCAAGTTGAGGCTCATATATGGAAGGATTAGAACACTACTTGGTGTTCTGCACATCCCAGGTTTGGCCAGAAATTTGTTTTCTATAAGAAAAATAGACGATGCAAGTGTAAAAACAATATTTGAAAAGGAAACCTACATGATGGTTCGAGGAGAAATGGTGTTGTTGAAGGGAATTCGGTTTGGAACTCTGTATAATCTTCGAGGAAGCATTATTAGTGATGGGTGTAATAGTTCCATTGTTCCTGATATTGGATTTGAAGAAGAAATAACGTCTACAGTCTCTGGAGAAAAGGTTATGGTGTGGCATCAAAGACTGGGGCATATCAGAGAGAAGGGTCTTTGACTACTACACGGTAAAGGTATGGTTGAAGGTGTGTCTAACTGCTCTTTGTATTTTGATTTATGTGAACATTGTATATATGGGAAGCATAATCGGGTAAGATTCCCTTCTGGTGCAATGAGGGCAGAAGAAATTTTATAGCTAGTTTACAGTGATGTGTTTGGACCTGTGCCAGTTCCATCATTGGCAAAATCTATGTACTATGTCTCATTTATATATGAATTCTCGAGGAATACTTGGATATATTTCATCAAGAATAAATATGAAGTCTTTGACAGGTTTAAAGAGTTTAAGTATCTTGTTGAGAATCAAATAGAGAAGAGAATTAAGGTGGTAAGGACACATAATGATAGAGAGTTCTATGGGAATGAATTTGAATAGTTATGTAAGAAGTGTGATATAGAAAGGAAAAAGACTACTTCATATACATATTAGCATAATGGAGTTGCAGAAAGGATGAACATGACACTGATGGAAAAAGAAAGGTGCATGCTCAGTGGTCTCAGGTTAGGGAAAGAATTATGGGTAGAGGCATTGGGTACTTCATGTTATCGAGTCATCAGATCACCCTCATCAACGCTAGATGACAATAATCCACAAGAGGTATGGATTGGTAAGAAACCTTCTCTCACACATCTCAAGGTATTTGGTTGTGAGGCCTATGTTCATGTTCCAAAGGAAAACATGAGTAAGCTAGATAAGAAGGTTGAAAAGTGTATATTTATTGGGTATAAAGATGGTCTCAAAATTTATAATCTTTGGAACCCAAAAACTAAGAAGGTTGTGTATAGCCGAGATGTGGTATTTAGATAAATGAAGGATGTTGTTAAATAGGAAGTCCTACCAAGTTAGGAAGAACTAGAGAGAATAGAGTTTGATTTAAAGGATGATGAATCAGACTCTACAAAAGAACAGGAATCAGAAGAAGAATATCCTCATACTCCAGTATTGAGGAGATCAGTTTGAGAAACAATAGTACCGGAAAGGTATACTCCATCTGATTTCTGTTCAAATTTTTCTTTTTCTATTACTTATGATGATCCTAGAACTGTCAGGAAGGAAGTGGATTCAGATGATGGAAAGCTATAGAAAAAGTCCATGGATGAATAAATGATAGCCTTGGATAAGAATGAGGCCTGGGATCTAGTGGAGTTTTCTACTGGAAGAAAGCCCATTGGCAGCAAATGGGTATTTAAAAAGAATTTGAATGCAGAAGGAAAAATGGAGAAACATAAAGCTCGGTGAGTAGCAAAGGGTTAATCCCAGGTTGAGGGAATTGATTTTGGTGATATTTTTTCTCTTGTTTCCAAGTTAGCTTCTATAAGTTTTATGTTATATGTTGTTGTTGCATTTGATTTTGAAGTAGAACAGATGGATGTGAAGCAACATTCCTACTTGGGGATCTATAAGAAGAAATATATATGAATTGGACAGAAGGCTTTGTTGTGAAGGGAAAGAAGGAGTTGGTATGCAAGATGAAAAAGTCCCTGTATGGTTTAAAACAATCACCAGTGATGTGGTATAAAAATTTTGATACTTATATGCTCGGACTTGGCTTCACAAGAAGAAAAGAGGATCACTGTGTGTATTTTAAATTAATTGGTGATCATTTGATTTATTTGGTCTTATATGTGGATGACATGTTGTTGATAGGAAACAACAAGGAGATTATCCAGGGTGTGAAAACTCAGTTGTCCTCTAAATTTGACATGAAGGATCTCATTGCTTCAAATTTCATTTTGGGCATGGAAATTAAAAGAGTTCAGAAAAAGAGGAAAATCTAGTTAAATCAGAGAAATTATGTCGAGACAATATTGCATAGGTTTAATATGCAGGAATGTAAAATGGTCAAGGTCCCTATTCTTGTTGGTGTAAAGTTATCTACGGATCAATGTCCCAAGACACGGGAAGAGGAGGAGGGAATGTATCGTGTTCCATATGTGAGTGCAGTTGGTAGTTTGACGTATGAAATCATCTATCCTAGACCGAATATTGCACATGCAGTGGGATTTTTTAGTAGGTATATGTCAAAACCAGGGAAGGAGCATTGGAAAATAGTAAAAATGGTTTTCAGGTATTTGTGTGGAACTTCTAACTATGGATTGTGCTACCAAGGAAGACCAAGATTGGACAGAGTGATGGACATACATGGATTTGTGCATGCAGACTGGGCTGGAGAAATGGATCGTAGGATATATACAAGTGGGTATGTGTTTAACATGTTTGGAGGAGAAATCAATTGGATGAGAAAAAGACAGGTTGTAGTGGCACTTTCAACTACAGAAGCTAAATACATGGCAACCACTCATGCAAGTAAGGAAGCAGTATGGTTACAAAGATTGTGTTTGGGTATTGGATTGGTACAACAAGTTGTAAGGATAGATTGTGACAGTCAGAGTGCAATTTTTCTGGCGAAGAACCCAACTTATCATTCAAATAAAAATCATATAGATATTCAATATCACTTTGTGAGAGACATGGTTGAAGAAAAGAAAGTGTTGTTGATGAAGGTGGACACTTTGAAGAATGTTGTGAATTCATTAACAAAATCTATGAGCACTGAGAATTTCTCTTGGTGTAGAGGATCCATGTGCATTGTTTCTCTGGATTGTTGACTATGTAACCCTATAACCCCCTGTATGCAAAGAAAACAACAAGTGGGAGAATGTTGGGTATGTGTTATATTCTTTGCACGACTAGCTTTGGTGTCTTACAATGCATTGGGTGCA
>JZKD02S1799559.1:14024-28932 GCA_000966675.3 Picea glauca | reverse complement strand
CCCCTTTGGGGGTTACAGGGGTTTGGGGGAAACACACCCGAGATTTTTATTTTTGCCTCGAGAAACATGTTGCATTTTTGCCTCATTTTTCGTGTTGCCTAGATTTTTGTGTCCATTGTTGGGCGGTTTTTCAACACATGGCTTTTGTCGATGGTTTTCTATTTTTGGTTAAGGAATTACGATTGTTGACTAATCGAGGTCATTGGGTTAGGGTTTTGGGTGTCGTTGGCTCCTATATGTATATTGTATTGTAAACAATGTATCACTATGAATGAATATAGAATATGTTGGTTTCCTAGTTTAGGGTTTCCAAGGGAAAAATCTCTATGTAATGTGTGTATTTTCCATTGCATATTTTCTATTCTTTTATTGAAAATATGTTTGTAGCAAAATATTGTAGGTATCATGTATTTCAGGTACTTACATGAGGTTCAAAGAGTTCTTCATTGGCATGAAGAGACTATCCATGGAAATCAAACATCTTTTCTCTGAGTGACCACTAAGATTCATGAAAATAAACAACAATGTGCTTCTCAAATTGTGACTATCATGAGCTTTATTTCTCAACAAAGATAGAAATTGGACATCCTTGAAGTAGAATGTGGCACGCTCATAAAATTGGTTCTGAATATCTGTAAGGAATCTCTCTCCACTACTTATAATCACCATCTATCAATCAACTTATCTCATGTAGACTTCAAAGAAGAGGAGACTATTTACCAGTCAAAAAAGACCATGCACATTGACCTACAGACCTCCCTACCCTCCAATGTTGGCCAGGAGGAGGCCACTAGTCAACATGTGTTCATTGGTCATTGATTTATAAACTATCATCGATATTCCACTGGAACAATTCCTCACAACATCTATCTTACAATTTTATGCAAGCTCTTGGTTATGTAGTGTTTTGAAGCCTTGCGATTTAATATTACTAGCTTAATGCTAAAAATATTGAAACAAACTAAGACTGAAATCTAAAGAAGCTAAAATAAATGTCATTCCATCCACACAATGAATATAATATGTACCCTAGGAAACCCAATATGATAAAATCCGACCAAAAGGTGAGGACTATACCTTGCTCTTTTCTTCTTACACATATAAATGCAAATACAATGAAAGGTGAACTCACTATGAAGTTTCCATTTACATTGTGGCATGTATGGTTCGTACAAAGTCTTGTACTTCCTATATTCTACTCCATTATCCCACTCCCTTTATTTTCTCAGCTATGGAATAGTAATGAATAGATAAGAATGGAACCCCTTTGTTTCCTAGCTCTCTGGTATTTAATATGTCCTGATAGTTATATAGGGTTACGGTTCAGGTTTTTTCATGCCTCAACTCCTGCTTAGGGTTAGGGTTTTGGTCCTTCAATAATATTCTTAAAATTACACACATGATTGGATCCACATGTATAAGTAATAAGAGTCGATGCGATATTCATTGGGTACCATGGAAATAAAGAGCATAGGTAAATTTGTGGGAGGCATAGACTCCTAATACAAACTCTAATTGAGTTGATCTTGGTGCCAATGGAAAGCTATTTATGTGTAGAAAAATTTCAAAGAGTTGGGGACTTTGTTCACAAATATTTGAACCCAAAAATAATCATCCAATGCCCCAAATGGGCTCTAGAATTTTCAGGACTCCAAATCACCAAAATAGGACCTACCCATAAAATGGGCTTGCAAGTCAGAAGCTCCAATTTTCCACTCAAAAAGTACCAAATATATGACAATTTATATAGTGATCCATTTCGGATCATACCTCCCCATTTTGGGAATATTTTGGTCCCCAAAATATTTTGTTTAAGGAGGAGCTGAAAATGTTCCTCTACCTTCTCCCTAGAGTACTATTTTGCCTTTCCCGGGAGTTTTCCTTTCAACCCAACCTACCAAAGTTCATGTCTCCCCCATCTAGTTGTTTTGGATTTCCTCTACTAAATCTACCTGAACTTCTGGTGTTAATTCCTCTATGGTAAGTAAGATTTTCATGTCACATTCTTGGTCTAACATGGAAGGCTCATTGAGTTTCAAATTTTTCACATTTGCTAATGTCAAGTAAATGTGCATATATGGTGGTAGATTGAGTTTGTAGGAATTATCACCTACCTTCTCCAACACTTCAAAAAGACCATACCATAGAACCTTGATTAAACCAAACATTGTCTCCTACCTTGAATTTCTTTTCAAATATGTGTTGGTTATGTTAGGCCTTGTACTTTTCCCATGACTTTGTCAATGTCTCTTGTACTTGCAAATTGATCTACATGATCTTACCAATGAATTTTCTATCCTTCAATGCTTCTCCTATGGTGTCTTTCTTCACTCCTCCTTGTTGTCCATATATAAAATCTATGCATGAAGGTGGAATATATCCAAATAAAGTTTTAAAAGGGAACTTACTAGTGGAAGTGTGGACTACTCTATCATAAGTGTGTTGAATATAAACCAAATTTTTGTCCCATGTCCTTCGATTCTTTTGATTGTAACCCATGAAAAGTTGAATCAATGTCATATTAACTCCTATTTTCCCATCCTTTTGTAGTTGGAAATTTGTAAATCTATTCACCTTGGTGTCCATTTTCTCCCAAAGTGTAGCCAAAAAAGCACTGGGAAATCTAGTATCTTTGTTTGAGATAATGCTCCTTGGTATCCTAAAGTGCACCTAGACCTTTTCAAAGAACATTATTATTGCATCTTGTCCCTTGATGGTCCTTTTACAAAGCATGAGAACAGACATATTATTAAACTTATCCACTACTACAAATATATAACCATGTGGTTATTTGGTTCTTGATTAACCACGCATGAAATCCATGGAGATGTTATCCCATTTTCAAGTACATACATGTAAGGGATAGCATAAACCTTGATTTCTATTATTGGGTTTTCTAGTACAATAAAGTATGCATCCTCTAATAAACCAAATTAATGCTTCTCAACTTCTAGGCCAATACAAATACCTCTATAAGTTGGACATTGTTTTCCCAACACCATAATGCCCTAAAAATTTGGAGGTGTGAGCCTCTATGATAAGATGCAATCTTTCTCCTTTAGGAACACAGATCTTATCTAGCTTTTATAGAAACCCATCCTAAAGATGGTAGCCAACCTTTCTATCACCTTCTCCTATATGAATTTGTCCTTGTAGTTGTTGAAACACCTCCTTCAAGTCTTCCTCTTTTGTTGGTTCCTCTTCATATGCATAATGGGTGAAATGTTCCATGTACATAAGAGTACCCAAAGTTGCTAACTTGGATGTGGGTAGTCTTGAAAGAATGTCTGCCAACTTATTAGTGTAGTGCTTCATATATTTGATGATAAGATAAAATTGTTGTAAAACCCCATCCACTTGTAGTGTCTTGTTTTTTGAATCTTATTCTAGGCCTACAAATATGCAATGGTTGGTGATTAGTGTGGATGAAGGTTTTGTTGCCTATCCAATAGTGCTTCCTTTTATTAACAACTTGAACTAGAGCATAGAGTTCCTTATCATATGTAGGATAGTTCAATACTTTTCCATGGAACATTTATGAATGATAACATATTGGCTTACCTCCTTACATCAAGACTACTCCTATATCATATCCACTTGCATCCTTCTCCATTTCAAATGGATTCTGCAAATTGGGCATTGTGAGAACTAGTGCTTAACTAATTTGTCATTTCAACTCTTCAAAATCCTTATGATAATTATTTCCTCATTGGAAACATTTACCATTGGATGTTAAGGCATGGAGTGGTGCATCCATAGCTAAAATTGATGCTATAAGCTTCTAAAGGTATCATGCCACTTCCACAAAGTTCCTAACTTTAGTGACATTCGTAGGAATTCATAGGAATTCCTAGGTAGAGATAAAAATCTATATATAATCCAAGTACATTATTACAAATTAATCAAGATAAGGATGCAATACATCATTAATCAAATGCGTAAATGTGGTTGGTGAATTACATGAACCAAAAGGCATTACCAACCATTCATATAAACCTATCTTTGTCTTGAAGGTGGTCTTCTAGATGTCTTCTTCTTTAGATTATACTTAATGGTATCCCAATTTGAGATCCAACTTGGTGAAGTACTTGGCATGTTAGAGTTGATCTAGCAAGTAATCAATCCTAGGCAAAGGGTATCGATTCTTGAGGGTGATAGTATTCAAATATTTATAGTTGATACACATTCTCCAAGTTCCATCCTTCTTGGGAACTATGTCGATAGGTGACCCACAAGGTGAAGTGTTTGGTCAAATTATTGTCTGCTCCAAAATTCGTTGCAATTATTTCTACACTTCATCCACTTTTAGTATGGATTGTTTGTAAAGTCTTATGTTTTGCAATGGGGAATAGAGAAACAATTGTGTCTCATGCCCCACTTTCCTCTTCGGTGGTGGCTCTTTATCTCCTAGAACACTTCTTTATATGCCTACAACATCTCTTTTAACTAGTGTTTTTGTGCTTTAGTACATCCTTGAGATATTCCTTTGATTTTATCAATTTGTCTCCTTGTTGATTTTGTCTTAAGAAGAGAAATAAAAACTTCTTACTTGAACTAATTAGTTTCTTGTATTGGTTAGTACTTACCAAAGAGATTTTCGATCTACCTTTGTGTGCATGTAAGATGGACTTCCCATCCTTCATCAAGTAATATTTGTGTTCTCTCCTCATGAAGATTGCATCCCTCATGTCCATGAAGGGGCTTCCAAACACTACATTACACACATGAATTAGTACCACATATACCTCCATCAATCAATATAGTTTGCACTTATATAAAATTTGAACTTACAATACTTAATGACCATAATTTCTATATCTTTTTTTATCCATCCCAATGGGCATGGGTTGTTGAGATTTGGCTACCTTGGAAAGTGGTCCCATTGTGTTTGTGAGCTTCTAAACACAAGTGGGAAGTACTTTGTACCATGTACCTTATGTATAATTTCACTTTGACTTAGGAAATTTAAGTCAAAAGTGAAATTTGGTCATTTAAGCCTAAAATGACAATTAATTCACTTTGTGGGTGAATTGAGGGACATAAAGTGAAACTATGGAAACTTAAGTAAAGTGGGTTTTGAGTTGAGATTCTTTTGAGATGATCTCAACCATTGATTAGGGATGAGATGAGATGATCTCATCCACACATACTTTAGGTTTCCTTATGATTCCTTAAGGACAGTGCAAGGGCAAAGGAGAAGCTCATTATTCCTTGTTATGTTCACCAAGAGAGTTGGTATCAAAGTTTGGTGGCTGATTTTTGTTGAGTTTTGGACAACATCTTGGTGGACTGTTTTAGACATCTTTTGGGCATATTTTGTGGACAACCATTGACAGAGTTAAGTGGCAGCTTGTTGGTAGAATTTTTGTGGAGAGTTGTAGAGCAGTTTGTGGACATTTCGTCAGTCCCTTTTCACACCTACTTGGTAGGAGTGAGGCTGATTTTTCACAACCTCTTTTCACACCGATATAACTAGGAGTGAGGTCTGTGTTTGTTTTCTCTTTTCACACATGTGTTGACAGGAGTGAGGAATTGTTCCTTTGCAGTTGTAGCATCAGTTTGAGTGCACTGGGAAGTGATGTCAGCATCTCATATGCGTGTGGAGAATAGGCTAGCTGGAGCTAGAAACTGGTCTCCTTGGAAGGCTAGGATTGTCTTTGTCTTGAAGGACCTCGAACTATGGGATATAGTTCAGGCAATTGTTCCTATTCCTCCTGCTAATACTCCCATCTTGTTAGCAAAGTTTAGGAAGAGGAACAACAAGGAAAAGAGGACGATATGTGATGCAGTGCGAGATCACATCATTCCTCACTTGACTGGGAAAGCCTATGCATTTGAGATGTGGGCATCTCTATGTAAGATTTACGAGAGCTCTAACCAGAACCAAAATATGGTTATGTATGATCGACTCAAGGGAATTCATATGCTCCAGGATGAGTCGGTTACTTCTTTCCTTGGCCGATACACCCATATTAGAGACGAGCTTGGAGTCGTTGGAGAGGTAGTGGACCCAGATTCTATGGCGAGGACAACCTTAAACAACTTTACCAAACCATTGGGTCCATTTGTTCATGGCATTTTTTCCAGGGAGATCATGCCCACTTGGGAGAGATTGTGGGGTGATTTCATTTAGGAAGAGACTAGATTTATATCAGAGACTTCTAGAGAGTAGAAGACATTGCAGGGTGATGAGGACCTTGCTCTTTGGACAAAGGGAAAGAAAAAGACCGGCGGGGGAGGTCGACAGGGTCCCAATTTTGGGGCCCCGCCATAGGGAGAGAGAAGTGGTGGGCAGAAGAGAGACATGAGCATAGTGAAATTCTTTTCTTATAGAGAGATGGGTCACTATGCAGGACAATGTCCCAAGAAAAAGAAGAAGCAACAAGATGTTTCAGCAATGACAACAAAGGAGCTTGAGTTCGATGCACAGTTTGCGAGAGAGTGTGCATTCACTACTACTTTGTCAGTTGTTACACCATCCAACATCAGGTGGGGAGACAGAGTTGAGGAGGACATATTGACTCACATTAGTGATTCCGAGGGAGCTCAGACTCATTTTTCTTGGACACCATCATCAAGGGTGATTGGTCCTCCCAGGACAACTTCAATTTCAGAGTTGTTGAGACAGAGGGTTGGCGCAGGGGCTTCATAGAATCATATATTGATGAGGAGGAGTGGCAGGGAACCACAAAGGCTTGAGCCTCACTTGGCTATGGAGACAGGTGGATCAGATTTTGGTTCCAATTCAGGTGGAAGCTACTTGGCGAGAGGCCAAGTTGAGGATCTTGGTGAGATGTCGAGATCATGGTACTCTTGGTGAGATACCAATAGGGGGAGATTCTTGGTGAGATGCCAAGAGAGTGACTCTTGGTGAGATGCCAAGAGTAGTGACCGTTGGCGAGATGCTAGGAGGTAGAATCCTTGCTGGGAGACCAAGGTTGAGATCTTTAGTTTGATACCAATATCTAGGTGATCTTGGATAGGTGGAGAGACACTTCCATCTATAGATCACGCATATTGAGCAGATATACATCAGAGACTACTTTCATTAATCAGGGTACAACCATACTCACCAAGTATTTGCCAGTAGGAAACCATGTCCATTGCAGGGATGAGATTGGGGGAGAAAAGCACTTTCCTCGGTAAGAGGGAGTGTTGAGATTTGGGTACATTGGAAAGTGGTCCCCTTGTGTTTGTGAGCTTCTAAACACACTGATGGGTGTTATATATGCACTAAAAACACAGTAAAAACACACAATTAAATTGTCAATCCGAGGTAAGTAAACTTAGAGTTGTAGAAAAATATATGCCAAAGGTAGAAGGCTGGTAGGAGTATAGACTAACGAAGGAAGGTAGCTATCTAAGTATAATATACTCAAACAAAGATATCTAATGAACAAACCCTACTAAGAAAATTGAAACTCGGTAACCTAAATACTTTTGGGCCAAGGATCGATGGATAGTTCTAAGAAAACAAGTAAAAACCCTATGTAAAGCAAACCGGTTCATAACATAAGCAAAGTCAACTATCTAAGCATATCAATAAGCAAATGACAAAAACAAACTATTTTAACTTGCCAACCTACATTCAATGAGCAACTACCCTATGAAAGCAAGCAAAGACACCTAACTAACCTACTAAAGCAAGTAAACAAGTAAGAAAAGACAACTATCTAACCTACTAAAGAAATAGACAAGTAAGCAAAGACAACTAACTAACCTACTAAAGCAAATAGACAAGTAAGCAAAGACAACTAACTACTGCAAGCAATCAAATTAAAACTTCTCATTGAACAACTATCTAGCCTAAGAGGCAAGTGTACTAAATGCTTAATTCAAAACTATTTCTAATGCATGAAAGGAAATCTATTTTATTGAAAGCAAGAAGAACTACCAACTAATGCTTAATCTATGATAAGCAAACTACTATCTAATCTATCAAAGAAAAGACTCTCTATCCTACAACAACAATAAAACTTTATTCTAATCTATGAAAGCAAGAAACTATATCTATGGAAGTAGGAAAACTATTTATTTTCATCTATGAAAGCAAGAAAACTATTTCTTAATCTATGAAAACAAGAAAACTATCTTTTAACCTATGACAATTCAAATATAATGTTGGTGGTTGTGTGAATGTCTTCGGTGTTGGATGATATCTCGATGGCACTTGACAACAAAGGACAATTCCAGTGGTATAAGCCCAACACTAATCTCAATGGCAAAGTGAAAGGTATGGATTAAACAATCCAATGAGAGTTTAGCCATGACAAAACAATGTTAGATACCCTGCATATTCATGTATAAACCATCAACAACATAATGAGATCATCATTATACTTCTATACTACATAAACAAAATTCATACTTAACTCAATCATTAACTAGGAACTACAATTGCAATCTAACTCTATGAAATAAATTACGTAAAATGAAACTATGCTACATCTATTCTAACAATTCAAACTGCAATAAGAAAATGCTTAAGAACATAAATTAAACTATGATACTGAAAAGTAAACTAACAATCTATATTAACCAATAACTAGTTAAACAAGATATATATAAAAATGAGATAAGAAAGCTATAATTAAAAAATGGAATTAACTCTATCCATCCATCAAATCCTTGTCGAAGAGAACCCAAATTAAAACTATGTTCTATTCTAATTAAAACTGTATTTTAAACTTGACTACAAAATCATAAAAGAAAGCATAATCTAACATCTAATTGCACATGGGGTTAGTATAGAGACTTTCAAGTCTGTTCCTAATCTACAATATCAATGCATGCTAACACATCTCATCATTCTAACCTGCAAAAGAGAATCAAAACAATTAAACTACAACAAACTAGTTAACACAATAAAATTATGCATTTACAGAAAATAAAGAGAAAAATTAAATTATGAAATGCATAAACAAACACGAAGACAGTTACCAGACAATTGGTGGGCCCCCCAGCAATTCGTGGTCACTTCCTAAAAGTACACTATGCACTCAACAAGACAAATTCACCATAAAAACTGAAAAAACACAGTTCTGACAATGTAAAAACTTAAAACAAAGTAAAATCATTTTTATGTCTATCACACTGAAAATTCTAATGCTTATGCTACTTAACAATCATCTGACCACCTCAGTGGTATTTATAACGTTTACAGACCAAGTGGTCGACCACAGGAGGGTCGAACCACTTCTAATTTCGGCGAATTACAATAAATGATGCCCTAACTGATAAAACAGAGCAAGCCAATAATTGCCCTCTTGAGCAACTGAAACTGAGTTGTCGGGAGCTCAGTAGCTAGAGGGGGAAAGCATGAACAAAACCCACATGCTCGATTTTCCCATCACTGGACACCAATACCATAATCTCCAAGTCGCCCTACCTTTTTGTGCAATACACAGTGCTGGACAGAGTGTCAGATCAAGTGTCGGAATGAGTACTTGAAGGAGTGCTAGATAAAGTACTGAAAGTAGAAACGTGGTGCATTTTTTCCCTGTAACACCAGAAAAATGCGAATTAGATCTTGGTAATCATAAAACATGATGAATTATATGTAATACAATCATTAAACATGAATCACACATACCTTATGTCGATCATACCGTTTTATCATAAAATTCTTCAAAAAGCTCATTTAAAATATGAAAAACACATATGTACATGCGACAAAAGTGTATAATAACCATCATAAAAGTGATCATATCTCGAGCCCAACATTACCCCCACACTTATGATTTTGTAGGTCCCACTGCAAACAAAAATAAGTTACCCCTCGTGACTAGGCTTGCTGAGGAGGATCGACTTTGGAAGCTTCTCCTTCTTGTTGTGAAGACTTAGCCCTATGCCTCTTGTGTTGCTTCAACTGTGCTCTGAGGCTGTGGTTAGATTTGGTCATCTCATCAACCAATCATTGAAGAGAGTTAGCCTTTGTTTGAAGGACTACATTGTCATGATGAAGGTGTGTATCTATTGTCTCCCTTTCCTCCAACTATTGGAGAAGATGATGGTTTTCCTTTTGTAGATCCTCTATGGTTGGGGCAGAATCGGTGATCTCCGAGGAAGGTTTAGAGCCTTTGAGGGATGTGAACAATCTATCAATTTTAGGATCCAAATTGGGCATGGGTGGAGTAGGAGTGATGGGAGATCGATAAGGTGAGGTAGGTTCTGATTTTGTTTTCCTTAGTGGCTCTGATCCATCAGCAGAAACTTCCCTAGGTTTCTTATGAGGGCTCTCAAGGTCGGAGGATACTTGGATAGGATCCGAAGCAGGTGGAGGTTTTGCATAAGGCTTGGTTCTTGTGCTTCAGGTACTCTTTCGAAAGGGTCCTTTACCAAATCGATTGGCTCCCATCGTTTTTGTGGGAATGATGGGAAAGTCTTGCTACATTACTTCTTGGATATTTTTAGGTGTAGGATCAAGAGAGACTGAAGGCATTGGGGGGTTAACAATAGGCTTCTTTTGGTGTTTTCTCTTGGTCTTTTTACCTGATGAAGAAGTAGGGATATCAACAAGATTTTTGTATTGTTTCGGCAAAGAGAGGGTTTGTGCAAGGGTGTTTGGAGTTCTTGGAGAGTGAGGCTTGGATGGAGAGATAGTTTTTAGGCTAAGTGGATTTTTGTCGGTCTTAACTGTCAAGTGAGGGTTTGCAAATTGGTAGATAAAGGCATCCCAATTTTTCCCTCGTTTCTCTAGTTCGGCAAGAATGAGGAGTTTGATCAAGCCATGGTGGAAGAGACTAGTGTGGGGGTTAGTCACATTCTTTCTCACTTGAGAGGACATCTTCCCCAAGATTTTGAGAAAATAGAAGGGGAAGTTCAAGGGTTTGTTGAACAGAAAATGAGCTAGTAATCTACAATGACAAGCTTTGAAAGTAGAGTATCTACCTTCACATGTAATTAACCTTGTGATGACGATGAGGGGGTTGATCAATTCCACATTTATCCACTCCTTAGAATACCCTTTTTCTCCTAAAATGCTCTCGAATTCAGGCTTAAACACACTGTTATAACTTGAGCGTGGAAATTCATGGTTTTTGAACCATCTATCTCCCATTCTTGGGAGCTTCGTGGCAGAAGCAATGGACTCTTCTGAAACTTCAAAGGTAAGAGACCCTACATGTGTTGTCTTACCATCGAAACCGACTGCAAATTGCATGGAGAGGCCCTCATTGTGGCCCTGCAAGATAGACAAAAATGGCCCCCAACCTACGCGCAA
The DNA here is from genome assembly GCA_000966675.3 of Picea glauca. NCBI lineage: Eukaryota > Viridiplantae > Streptophyta > Pinopsida > Pinales > Pinaceae > Picea > Picea glauca. The sequence goes on along the minus strand of JZKD02S1799559.1, from coordinate 17,711 downwards.
AAACACTTCTCTGATCTATGCAAATTCAGGAATGGAAAACAAGTCTGCATTGGAGGAGGGTTCATATCTACTGGGCATTGTGACAGAGGCAAATTTTACCAGGAAAGGGCGTGATCGAGCCAAGAGATGGCACGAACTGGGCACGGTCTGAGTGCGATTTGAATAGGGGACGAATTGTCAAAGGTTGGGTGTGATTCCTTAACGCAGGGTAGAGAAAATGGCAAGGGAAAATGGAGATAATGGTTGCCCAGCTCGATTTCGAATGCTTTTATGGTGGAGTACGTTGCACACATGTGCGCGTGAGCTGCCATGTGTGGGAATTTCGAATTTGATGGCATGCTTTTGGGTAATGTAATGATGCGTAGTTAGATCAATGTCCAAGTATTTTGACTTGGACATTTGATCATAAACATGTGAAGCATCTACAATCAATGTCTGCAACCAATTCAATTAAATGTAATTGAGTTCTGGTTACCTAGAATATAAGACAGTTACTGGTGTGTAACTTACTTGGAACTTCATTCAGCACCTCAAACGACATCTCATACGGCACCTCATACGGTAATTCATCTGGTACCTCTATGTTAAGTGAATTTTCACCTCTTATAATGGATAGCCTGCAAATTTGAAGTGTTTTTGACAATCACAGTGGTAAATGAGCAGAGGCAAAATGCTCCATGCTCACTCAATCTTCTTGCATATGACATATAATGTCAAAAACCTACAATGAACATGTTATAGCAAGCATAAAAATGTATTGTTAAACCTACAATATGCAACTTGTAATGAAACGATAAACCGATAAAGAGTGGTCTATTAAGTATGTGTTCAGTAATTTATAGTACACATGAGTTAAGCATTTCAAAAATAACATGACTATCAATGTAATAACCTGTATCATGGTAATAATACAAAAATTCCTGCAAAGACTTATTTCTCTAGGCAATGATCATTTGTCAACTCATGAACCCCTCCCCCACACCTAAGTATCGTGACACCTCACAATCAAAAGTATAGGAAACCAATTGGTATCCCCCAATAGCTGAAGATTTATAGTATGTCAAGTGCAAAGATAAAATTTCACAGATTGGTCTGACGAGACAGTTAGGATATGGCCCCACCCATAGGATAAGAAATCATATATATATATATATAAGAATAGGTAGGCAAGATAGTGTCAAGATAGTCTTAGAGTTATTCCCCAATGGCAAGTGTATGAGATGAATTAACCTTAGCCTAACCACACATATTTTATGTCAGATTTGTATGCAAGTAATGTCGTACATTAAGACAAGTTTAAATTTATTATTTATTTTTGTCAGATTATCATCCTCGCTAGGTAGAATGCCCCGCTACCAGCAAGCCTATTCATTACTCCAGCAGGTTTACCTAGTCATACCACAGACCGGTACCCGCTGCCAACATACCTGTTCAGTATCCCGGTGGGTTAGTCTCTTAAACCCTCAGAGACTGGCCCTCCATCTTTTAAGATTTTAGTATAAGATTTCTTATGCAAGAATATGGGGGAACAGCTCTGAAAACAACTTTTTCTTTCCTTTTTTTTAAAAAAATGGGATGGTATTTATGGGGAAAAGAAATATGCCAGCTCAAGAATATGACTTTCCATTATATTACTTAGTGATTCTCCCGATGTAAGGGGTACTTAAGAGGACGTGGCCTATCTAAAGATATGATATAATCAAGCTATTTAGTGTGTAGTGGATGGTACCATTGAGAAAGAACATAAAGGTATCTCTATGCTCAACTTACTTTCTTCCTTTGTAGTTATTGTGATGTTGCCATGGCTAACTACTAATTAGACCACCTTTTTACTCTTTGATAGAGACACTTGACTCACTTACTTAGGTTTCTTGGAAAAACTGTACGAGAGACCTCTAGGCTCGATAGTTATGGTATTACTTCCTTATACAATGGTGAAGAGTTTCGAGAGAAACTACTTTAGAATGCCTAAAAATGAGAATTCTTGCAAAAATATGGCTAATTACAGTAAGTCAATATTCATTTGATGCTTTAGTGGACACAAAATTCAAGTATAACAACGTTTTTAAGAAAGATTCTTGAAATTGTGTACTCCTGGTGAAATAAATACTTACAGAAATACCTAGAATTGCCTTATTAACAAAATTCAAAAACTATTTACATATATATAGTAGGAAATTCAGAAAATCTTTCAATAACAAGGGGGGACTTCCCCATCTACTAAGGCCAATGCCTTGTCAGTTGACATGACCTGTAGAAAATCCTCTCTGGAAATGGGCTTATGATAAAATTTAATTCGGTGTCCATTTACCACAAAGGAGACTTGTCCATCGTCAATTGTTTTAATTTTTACAGCTCCATTGTCATATACAGTGTCTACCTGGTAAGGGCCCAACCAACGGGTGGTAATTTTTCCTTTGAAGGTTTTGAATCGGGAATCAAACAACAGGGCCCAATCACCAGGCTGGTAGTGCTTCTTCTTGATAAACTTGTCATGCCACTTGCTCCTCTAGTTTTGGACTAATATTGTCCGTTAGATGGCATATTGCCTTATTTCATCCAACTCATTCAATTGTGGGGCTTGTTGCTTTTGAGCCTCATCCAGGTTTAATCCTAATTCTGCGGCAATACAGAAGGTCCTTACTTGGAATTCTATAGGTAAAAGTACTTATTTCCCGTACATTGGCTCATAAGGGGTATGCCAGTGGTATTTCTCCAGGTAGTCCAATATTCCCACAAAGCCTCTGGGAGCCTATCAGAACAATCCCAGTGATGTAACTAAACAATATTGGTCAAGATGGCTTCTAGAACTTTATTTGTGGATTCTATCTGACCATTGTCTTGTGGGTGGTATGGAGAAGATTTACGGTGTTTAATCCCATATTTCTCTGTTATCTCTTTCATCATCTTGGAAGTAAATTGAATGCCTTGGTCGGTAAAAATTTCATAGGGACATCGAAGCGGGTAAAGGTCTTCATAAATAAATTCAACAATAGACTTCTTTGTATCCCTGAATAGGGATTTTGCCTCTACCCATTTGGTGACACAGTCCGTACAAACCAAAATATAGTTCTTCCTATGGGACATGGGTGAAATTGGTCCTACAAAGTTGAGGGCCCATTTTTCGAAGGGTTCTATCATAACTTGGGCCTGCAAAGGAATTTTGTCAGATGATGTAGGTCTTGCTATCCTTTGGCAACTATCACAGCTTCTCACATACTTGGCAGCATCTTTGAAAATTCTAGGCCAATAGTAACCTGAATGTAGCACCTTATATGTTGTACGTTTGTCAGAAAAATGGCCACCACATGGTCCATCATGACAAGTTCATAGTATTTCAGGTACCTCGTCCTCTCATACACATCTACGATAATCAAATCAGGACCTGTGCGAAAAAAATCATGACCAACCCAAGAGTAATTAGCACTATGTGTAATAATTTTCCACTTTTCATGAGGTGACAAATGAGACAGTAATTTCCTAGTGGTTGAATAGTTTTCCATATCCGCAAACCATGGGGTATTTGTTGATTAAGGTTGGTTGTCATTGATGTCAACCCTTGAAGAAAGGCTCGTAGCACAAAGTTTTGGGTAATGGACCCAATAGTGTTTGATGTAAATATGACTCATTATTGTTTTGTCACGGTTGATAAGAAGTAAATATGGATGAACTCCAAAGTGGTCCCCT
>JZKD02S1799548.1:66077-76232 GCA_000966675.3 Picea glauca | reverse complement strand
CCACAATGGGGATTAATCCAATAACAATAATAATAATAATGACATGATTAGTCCGCAATGGGGATTTAATCCAATAATAATAAGAATGCTCTTCGCAGTTACATTATTTCAACACAGCACTCCCTCCTAACCGAGGAAGTCATCTTCTCCCTTTCAGCCAAGGGAGCAATCTCCACGAGTCCCAGCTTGTCTCTCAAGTATGCAAACTTTATCTCGGACAAAGGCTTCGTTAAACTATCATTTGTCTGCTCATCGGTGGAGATATGTTGGAGAATCACTTCTCCCTTCTAGACTTTATCACGAAGAAAATAATACTTGATCTCAATTTGCTTCGATCCGTCATGGAACACGGGGTTCTTTGAAAGCTTCACACAACTCTGATTATCAAAATGTATCACAGTCGAATCCAACACCTGATCAAATAGTCCAAAAACCAGCTTATAGAGCCACACCGCTTTCGTACAATCATCACAAGCTGCAATATACTCTGCTTCTACAGTACTGAGTACAACAGACTTTTGTTTCTTTCTATCACATGATGTCATAGCAGATCCCAAAATGAAACACATACCATAAGTATTTTGTCTGTCATCTGTACTCCCTTCCCAATCTGAATCAGTAAATCCATGCAGTTGTACATCACTGTTTGAGGCATATCTCAAACCATAGTTTAGCGTCCCATGAAGATATCTCAAAATATGCTTTGCAGCTATCCAATGCTCATGTCTAGGTTTCACCCGGAACTGGCTCAACGTGTTCACAACAAAGCAAATGTCTGACCGGGTATTGACCAAATACATGAAAGAGCTAATCAACTGTTGGTACAGGGATGAGTCGACTGGATCAGAATCAGAGTCTTTCAACTTCCTCATATCTGTCACCATGGGAGTTGCCGCGGATTTGCAATCCATCATCCCAAACTTCTAAAGGATCTTTACAACATACTTCCCTTGCCCTAAGAAGATTTCACCATGCTTCTGCCATACTTCTAGTCCCAAATAATAATGCATGAGACCAAGATCCTTCATATCGAATTCAAAGGCTAACTCCCTCTTACACTGAATAATGAGAAGCTTTGCACCTGTCAAAAATAAATCATCAACATATCGTAGTAGGATCACTGGTGCATCATTCACAACCTTGTAATAAAGGTTTGGATCAACATAGCTCTTGAAAAATCCAAGTCTCGTCAAGTAACTGTCAATTCGTGCATATCAAGTTCTTGGAGCTTGCTTGAGTCCATACAAGGCCTTCTTTAATCCGCATACATGGGTTTCTCTTGGATGTACCTCAAAACCTTGAGGTTTCTCTATGTATACTTCTTCCTCATTTACTCCATTGAGAAAAGCGGTCTTTACATCCATCTGATGTAAACTCCAATCCATGGGTGCTGCAAGAGATATGATGGCTCAAATAGAGGTATATTTGGCAACTAGAGCAAACGTCTCATCATAGTCTTCTCCCTCGTGCTGGGAGAACCCTCTAGCCACAAATCTCACCTTGTATTTTTCGATACTCCCATCTACTGCATGCTTTATCTTGTAAACCCATTTTGAAGTTACTGTCGACTTTCCTTCAGGTCTAGGCACAATTTCCCATTCATCATTTTTCATGATGGATTGATATTCTTCCATTATAGCTTCCTTCCATTCTTTCTTCTTGACTGCTTCCTCAAAGGTGGAAGGTTTTGCATTGACAAGACTTATCATGAGTGCCGCATAACTAGAGAATCTTTTGGGCCTCTTGCTTTCCTTGAAGGTACCACTGGGAGCTTTATGTCTTTCTGCTTTTTGTAAGGTGGAGAGAGATTTTCACGATCACCGGTCATATGTCTTGAAGCTCCACTATCGATCAACCATATGTCATCTTCAAAGGATCCTGTAAGAGCTGAGTAGTAGAAGAAATTTGTTTCTTCATGCTTGGCTTTCTTTGAAGGTTCTTCATCATTGGTAGCTGACGCATGGTGTCTTTCCTTTCTCTTCTTTGCTAGTTTAGGGAAATCTCTTTTGTAGTGGCCATAATCATGGCATTCATAACATTGTACCTTTGACATATCTCTCTTATGATTGAATTTCTTACCTGAACCAAATCTTTTCTTACCTCCATGTCTCTTGAATTTTGTTGCGTAGGCTTATGCTTCCTCTTCCTTTTGGGATCTTCATTTTGAGTTTATCCTTGTCTCTTCTTGTGAGCAACAGGTCCAAAGTTCTTCAAGCGTTGGAAACTCCTTCCTTGTGTTCATGCTTGCAACAAATGCATCCGATGATCTAGAGAGACCATTAAGTGCAATATTCACAATTTCCTTTTCTGGAATAACTTCTGTAATGGCTTGTAGTTGATCTCTCAACTGAGAAATCCTTACCAAGTATGAGGCTACAATATCATCGTTAGTCATCTTTGTGTCACGAAGCTCATTCTTCAGGCTCATCACTTGTCCAATATTTCTGACTGCAAAGAGGTTAGTTAGGGCATCATACATCTTCTTGGATGAGTCAAGATTTGATATGTAGGGTATCAAGTGATCTTTTATAGAGTCCACAATGATACTCATGGCATTGATGTCATTGTCCTTAAACTTCTCCATTGCTGCAATGTTCTGAGGTCTGTTTTCTTTTCCTGCTTCAAACTATGGTTCCACGATCTTGCCCTTCACGATATCTAGAACCTTGTTCTTAGCAAGGATGAGGTCAATCCTTGTCTTCCATGCTCTGAAGTTTGAAGCTCCTTCTAGCTTGTTTTCTGTCTTCATACAGTAAGTTCTGACTTCCTTTGACTTTGACCCAAAATTCAACCTTAACTTTTTTTCTTGCTGAGAGTACCAAGAGGTGCGCTAGGCTAAGGCGTACTAGAATGTCCAAGAATTATGCCAAAATTCTCTCTTGAAGTGCCCAAAAGGTTAGGTTAGGGTTTGCTGCAGTTGCAAGATCAGAAACCCTAGTTGTAGTTGCAGCTAGTGCCACAACGAGCTTAACAAAGAACTTCCACTTTACCTTCTAGTGGTTAGACTGTCCTAAAGGTGGTGTGGGCCTATAACTTGTTAAGATGTGCTCGTTTAACCATACACAATATCACAATATTGTCACGCAACCATAGGCACGCAGTCACCCGCAAGCATCGTAACCTTGACAGATAGAATAATTTTGGAAGCAGTACTAGACCCAACAGATAACCAAGAGATAGCGCACCTTTCTCCAAAGGTAGTGCACCAAGAAGAAAGTCTAAAAACCATAAACCAAGACCAACTCCCAGCTACAGTCGTTGCAGTTGCACTCCTCCTCTAGACTTGCGCACCACTTATCTTTAGTGTGAGAGAGTGTGTCCAAATGAGCTCAAGCGCCCTCTATTTATAGTGCTCCTTGTCAATTGTCTAGGCCGACTTCTTCTTTTAGAGGATAATACTTTAATATTAATTCTTTATTGAGACGACTTGTCTTCTAGGGTTTCTACACATCTGTTTAGGGTTTCTCTAGCTTCTGGAATATTCTATTCTAGTCAGAGGTTACACATGGAGGTTGATACCTCCCGCAGCTACCATAATATCAACACCCACCATACTTAACACTTTCCATCCTGGAGCCTCTCATAGTGTACCAAACTTCGATAATGGGTCATGGTCCATTCTCTCATGAGAAGAGGGGGATGAAGGCCCAGAGGTTGATGCAACTACTATATATGTATATGCTATGAAAAAATGGTAAAGGCCACCTAGAAAAGCCACATGCCAGCTTTACCTCTACCCCCTCTAATGGAAATCGCCTCTGTCCTAATGCACTGAATGCACAATCATAATAGGACCATAGCCCAGTAAAAAATGAAGGAATAAAGCTTGAAACTTGTAAAGGGGACTTGCAAAATAAAGAATGGGTATCATTAGGCAATTAAGGGGTTCAGAATGCAAAAAGTACCGAAGAAAGGGTATCTCAAGCAACAAGCACTCCCTCTACAGAGGCGTTAACATAAATGGATTTAATGACACCATAATCCATGAAGTAAGCCCAAATTCATACCACTATCACACTTACTCTTGAAGGGTTTCTTTCTTTCACTGCTTCCCTTGGGACCTATCCGTCTACCTAGGTCTTTTATTTCCTGTCTTGGTTGGCACACCTAATAGGGTTTGATGAACGCCCTCCCATATTCAAACTTACCAACTCACGTGAGGTCCTGGGCCAGTGTGATGCTTGAAGGGGATACTGAGGTGAATTGTTTACATGGCTTATATCTTAAGTAACAACTTACTTTGGATGATTCAAGGATTAATATCTCTTATGAACATTTGTTTTTCTTGTCTTATATTCTGCTTTGTTTTGGATGGCCCTAACATGGTTCTTTGAGAGACGTCCTAGGTTTTTACCTAGGATGTTGTGCCCTTTTTGCAGGACTTTGGCACACATCATGTAGAGCAATGAGTCATCCAGTGACTTGCCACCTTTCGACATGAGCTCTCACATCTTTAGAACCTTGGACGATGGACATATGTGCATGGTTTTAGCTGTTTTGGTCATGATGACATATAGATGGGATGAAAGCCCACATGCTGGGCAGAGTATCCCCAAGGTTTATTACTCACTGGATGAAGGACATTGTAGTAGCTGATAGTCGGGCACCACGCATAGACGAGATGCAACCTCCTTCACCTTGGATGCAGTGCCCTTGATCCAGGTGGATATCAGTGGCCACCCACCTTTTCCAACTGGCTCAAAACAGTTTTCTGACAATTTTGACAATTTACTATTTTTAGCAGTTTTAACTTCTAGGGCCATTTTGAGGGCCTAAATGAAGGTTTTTCGGAATCAAGCTTCTCAATGATATTCGAAAGCATGATTGAGCCCCCAAAATGAATCTCCTCGACGATACTTTTCCAACGGGCTATCATATGCCTAAAATAGAGATCGTATGCAAAAGTTACGACCTCAGGAAGTTGATGTACTAACTTACCTAGACGGGGCCCACATGACTTTTGGCGCTTCATCTCCTAGGGTTAGGTTTTTGGATGTCTAGGGTTTTTGGCATTCCTGTTTATTGTAAAAAGGCCTTCAAAGCCTCACTGTAATCATCTTCTTGCGAATGAGAACAGCCGTGACATCTCTTCTTAGAGATAAGCCGCCACCATTCCAACAAGCTTGTTTCCGCTGCATTTTACAATTTCAGCTTATTTCCTTATTGAATAGAAAACCGGTTTTACTGTATCTCTATTATTTTGTGTTACGCACCTATTAATAATCTGTTGCCATTTCGTTCTTCTCATAAAATCCGGATCAGCCCTGGAACCTTGTCGTTGGCTTCTTTCTGATGATGACGTCATCTTCTAGGGTTTTATGATGTTTGGGTTTGATGCCACTTGGGGTACCATTGATGATTTGGCATGACTATGGGCTAGGAGACACAACATTTGCCATCACTACGTAGTGAAATGTTGCCACATGGCCTTGGGAGGCCCTCTCCTAGCCTTTGGAGGCCTGACGTCATCACATGTGTGGCACTTATGATGACATTTTTTCATTTTATCATTTTGTAGAGGTTACTTGAGGGGTCGACCCCACTTATTATGTGATTTTCACTTGTTATGTGGACAAAGCGCTAGGTTTGGCCTCATATAAGAAGGCTAGCGCTACCATTCATTTTAATCATCACTTCCCTCACACTTGTATGGGGTAACACCTTGAAAAGTTTCACTATTTCAGCCTCTTTGATCTTGTTCTCTTATGCGCTATGCTTGAAGGAGGTTCTTTATGAATGTGTTGCACTCTTGGATGGATAATTTCTGCAAATTAGGGTTTTATGCTCTTGATTCTTGGAAGAAGTAAGTAATTTTCTGCAATTCTATTGTTTCTAGTGGATGTTAAAAGGTTAAATTGCTATCGTGTTGCAAGTATCTTGTTTTTTTTTTAAACCCTAAGAGGAAGACATAAATGTTTCTCTTCCTCACAAAGTCTTTATTGTCCAATTTCGTGAAGCATCCTTGCTAGGGTTAAAAGCCTAAGGCCCAAAAGTGTTTGCACTTTAGGGTTTTAACCCTAGACTTTGATCCTTGACCTAAGTGAAACTAGGAGAAGGGAAAAACGACACCTAGGATCCAAGTGTGTTTGCACCCTAGGTACCTCTTTCTCCAAATCCTAAGGCCTAAGGCCTAAGTGTGTTTGCACCTTAGGGTTTAGGCTTTACCTTTCTTGTTCATCTAGATCAATCTTCAAGCTAATGCATTTGAGACTCCATAAAATCTAGAGGACAACGACACTAGAGGTGTTCTTGTGGTTGAAGTAGTTATTAAAACCTTTTTTCTCACTCTCTTGAACAATCAACTAACATTGCTAACCCTAACCCTAGCAAACTTTCACTATTTCTTGCTGTTGTTATAAAAGTTTGCTACAGCCACTGAAAAACTACATTAAATCGTTGCATACACCTATTTATAAGTGGCTTAACTTGTTCATAAATTACTTCTAACAATTGGATAATGTTGTATTGGTTGAATGTTTACTTTTCATGGTGAATTGCTACATTTCTGAACACTTTTATTTGCTTCTGAAACTAGTGTACTGCTGTAATTTGCAACAGCCATAGCAATTTTTGATTGTCTAGTGTTTAAAGGGCTAGTTTTGCACTCTATAACTTGATATTTGTCTATATATGCTGCAAGTTGTTTATTGTCTCATACATGTACAACAATTATCTCATTATCCTTTATCTCTCTCCTAGACCTAGACCTAATAATGGTTGACCAAGATAGGGGGTGATAGGCCTGGCTAATTTTGCTATTTGATCCCTTGAGGTCACAAGGGAACCCTCCCTTGTAGTGGACCTTTTCCATTACTAAAACGAGGGAAGTCTCTACTTAGGTGATAGTGGTAGATTCTTCCATAGTTACACAAGATTTGGGGATCTTGTGGAGGTACTTTGCACAAGTACAAATTCTATGATAACAGTGGTGACCCCTGTCAGCTTTGAGATGATCACTTGTGTTAGAATTAGGGAAGAAAACCAGAAAAATACTATCTTTTAAATTTTCTGTTAGATAGAACAACAATGATCTAGAATTAAATCAAACTTAGAACATAAATGAAGTACAACAGTAGATCTGAAAATGATTAGATCTAAGCTGGAAAAATATTTCTGAGTAAGCAAGATAAACAGATCTAAACAATCGGTAGATTTCTGAGTTAGATCTAAACAATAATTTATTCCAGAATGATCAAAGCAATCAGATCTAAGCAATAGGTAGTTTCTGAGTAAGATCTAAACAATAATATATTTCAGAATGATCAGAGCAATCAGATCTAAACAATAGGTAGTTTCTGAGTTAGATCTAAACAATAATATGTGCCAGAATGATTAAAGCAATCAGATCTAAACAATAGGTAGTTTCTAAGTTAGATCTAAACAATAATATATTCTAGAATGATCAAAGCAATCAGATCTAAACAATAGGTAGTTTCTGAGTTAGATCTAAACAATAATATATTCCAGAATGATCAAAGCAATCAGATCTAAATAGTAGCAATTAGATCTGAACCATAAAGTAGCTTACCTCTGAAAACTTACCTCTGATCAATGAAGAAGTTCATGCCTCACTCAAGGGATGAAGTGCCACTGAAGATATGCTCAGAAAAAGTCAAGAATCATGGATCTACCCCAAGGGTTAGATCTCTTGGCAAGAGAATGAAAAGACTGGTTGCCACCAAGGAGAAACCACACTTAAAACACCACACAGAAATTTCTGGAAATCAAACCTGTTATCGCACAGTTTGTAGCTAGGTCAAAAGGCTTAGAGGATAGAGGCCAAACTGGCGTAACAGGAACCTACCCCACCCAATGTCACCTCAATGGGGAGGTTCTTTCTATTCAGGGAGGTTAGCCCAGGGGAGACGTCCCCGGTAACCTAGGGTTTTGAAGAGGCAAAGATATAAAGGTCAAGTTTAAAGTCCCTCCTCAAAGGTTACCACCAAGATCAGATAGTCCGGCTAATCAGCCAATAAAGAAGTGTATGCCCAAACGAGAACACCTGCCTGGAACAAGACAATAGCAAAATAATATATGCAGGCTATAATTCAGTGGGTTAGTACTTCATGTAACTATCTGACATTAATATGTAAGCAATGTAAAGCAACAGATATTAATGAGATCAACGTTTTATCAATATAGCAATGGAAAATATCAATTCATCAATAACTATTGAGATGATGTAGCCAACAATGTATCTAACCAATCTTTTATTCAACAAATGCTTTCAATCATCATCTAATTGCTTATCATCAAAAGGTGTTGCGTCAAGATGGAATAACCAAGTGTGACGTCAGCCTAGTTAGGGTTAGCTAGTTAGTTAGGGTTTCAAATTTAGAAGTTTTAAGAGGTTGTTTGAGCATTATCACTTCAACGTTGTGGATCTAGGATTAGTGCCTAGGGATAGATGGAATCAATTAAGGAGAGGATGGAAAGTTGAAGGAGTAAAGGCTAAGGACAAGAGGGAAGGGTTCTAGAGTGCTGCAATGGCAGGGCCCTAGAATCAAAACCCTAGGGGAAAGAGGCTCACTCCGGTGTTGCTTAAGCAAGGCCTCGTGCTCTTTCTTCCTTCCTTAGGTCAAACTTGGCAAAACGGCTAGCATAGGAGATAAGTTAAAACAAGAGAATGAGGTGAGGGAGAGTGTAGCAATGGCAAGGCTCTATCACCAAACCCTAGAAGATGGACGACCCTAGGTGTAGATAACCTAGGCCTAGGACGTCACCTCCTTTTTAACCTTTAAAAACACAGCTAGCACAAGGGGAAGAAGTGAAAAGAGTGTAGCAAAGGCTAGGCTCTTTCTTTCTTCTTCAATGGCTGAATATTTCTCTTTAAGGGGACATGAAACAAGGACCTACTTGTGTGCTTGTTACCTAGGGTTTTAAATCAACAAATTTATAAGTAAATGCAAGAATATAAACTTACAACCATTCAATTAAGAAGTTTTGCAAGAAAAACACTTACATATCATGATGAAAGAGTATATGCAAACCCTAGTTGTAAATCTTCCTTCAAGAGAAATGCCAAATATGCCAAGAAAATCCTTCCATCAACATGTGCGTCTCACTTTAAAAGACCAAATACCTAATAAGGGTGCAAAAAATCAGACCTCACAAGAGAGTGAGTTGTGTGTTATTCAAAATGAGGGAAAAACTCCTCAATATATAGTGTATCATGACCTCTAATTAAAAATTAGGTCATTAAAAATAGCCGACAAGGCTACAAACCAAAATCATACTGTTTTTACATTAAATGCTAAGTAAAAGACCTAAATGAGCAAAAAGTGAGACGTCAAGCCCCTCTGAGGGAGACGTTGGCCCTTTTTGGGGCCAGTGCAGCATCAAAAGGCAAAACGTTAGCCCTCTTTGGGCCTCCTCATCATGCCACACGTGTCAACTGCCCTGTCCATCTGCCATACGTTGAAGGTGACGTTAGTGGCTCCTAGGAGATGTCCTGGGCCATCAAAGGGAAACGTTCCACCTGAAGTGGGTCAACCCCCCTGGGCTGGGCTCAGCCAAAGTGTCCTGGATGGAACGCCCTTCTTCTTCTTCTCAGGTGCGAAAGCTCAACCAAGCATTGTCCTATCTCTGCCCCTGGTGGGGTCCCAATAACCATCTGATGGGCTCTTCAGCCCCATGGAGGTCCGAACTAATCATCTCCCCATGTGTACCGGTCCAACTGGTATCTGTCCGTCGGGCATGGTCCTGCAGATCAAAAGCTTCGCCCTCCATGGGCTCATTAGTCACAGGGATCATAGCAATGTCAATCACGTTTCATCATTAATGTTATCAAACATATGCATAAAAGCCCTGATATATCATTCAATAGCTCAAAGATATTACAAAGACCTACAATACAAAGCCGAAGAAAAAGACAAAACACCCTATTGGGCCAGTATCCATAAGAAAAGGAAAGTCTCCAGGGGGTATCATCCAAGCCATGTAAAACGAGGTGATGTGGTCAAGGGATGTCCAGACATACGGGTAGAGTGAAAGACATGGATGCATGATATTACCTGCGGGTGCCTTTGTAGAAGGCGAGCTGTACCCGTCATGGATGCAATTCTTTCCAAGCCCTTTATTGCCTTTATTCTTTCTTTTCTTTATTGCTTTTTCTTTTTTTATTTCAAGGTCTAACTAGAGGACACTGCCTTGGCG
>JZKD02S1799548.1:40836-66027 GCA_000966675.3 Picea glauca | reverse complement strand
CTCGGGGATCCCTGGGCGAGGCATCTCTGGGTTTCATTTTTATGGCTTTTATCTTTTACCAGCTGCTTTTACCTTCTGGGCCTTTAGCCCCTTCTTCCCACGAGATAAGGTGCAATCCCACAAATAGATCATCCTAATGCCCGGACTAAGGGAATGGGACAGATGAGTGGGAGATAAGATGTAAAAGTGATGATATGATGGGAGCGGATGATGGCTCTTCAAAATCCCCCCAGTGGCAAACCAAAACCTATGGGTACAGGCTTGCTAGGACACCCTGTTAATCCCCCCAACCATGGTCAAGTGGGTTAATGTAAAATCCAAGCAGCCGTTAGAAATAAAATGAGTAAGATGCATATTTCTAAAGGTTATAATGATCAAAAGTGACACATACCATGATACCTGGACCAATTACCTCATGGAGCAAGAGCCTTCTCCGATACAAGACCAAGCCGATGGTGATGGATGATGTTGTTGCTGACAAGACGAGTCTGATGAAAGAAAAGAAGGATGGGCTCTCCAGGGCCATGCTCAGGTCAATCCTGCTCTCGGTACTCCATGTCTAGGACATCTGGGCCTCGAGACATGATCTCTTAGTTATCCCTAGAAATCGGGGATAACAAAACCCTCATGCATAAAAAATTCACACAGAAATTTCTTGAGATCAAACCCTTATGCAAAAAGTGATAGCAAAGGGTACGACTGTCTTAAATAACCAGCTAGAGGGGCCACGGTTTAGGAAAGAGTCCAGATTTGCAAATGAGAGGGGGACGACAGTGTCTTGGAAGAGGTCTAGAGGCACCAGACTCGCTGTAGGAGAGGGCGGCAACTTCAATCCTCAACACAAGAAATTACAGGATATGGAAACCCTTCAACAAAGCTTTTGATAGCTTAGAAGAACCCTTGACTCATCAACAATCAAAGAGAAGGTAGCAATAACAAGGAGGCTGAAAACTGGACTGATATAGAAGGCCGAATTGTCACAAGAAGACCACAGCTACTGTTGCAAAGGGGGGCCGCATCAAGCATAGAGAAATCCGCCTCACTTTAGAAGAGATCATAAAAGGAGAGTGGAGTAAGTGTAAGCAAATAGTAAAGGGGAAGGTTCTTATTTATACTTTTAGACTAGGGTTAGGCTAATGAAAAATAATAATTAAAATAACATAATTAATTAATATAAATATTAATTAAATATGTTATAATTAAACATTTAATTAATATTTTTCATATTAACCCCTAAAACAAAAATATCAAACCCCAAACAAACTCAAGCTCAAAAACCAAGGGTGGGGGGTTTAGGAGAGGTTACTTGGTGGCAACACATGTCCATATAATTCTCAAGGTGACCTTTTAACTTTATCATCATTGCATATGGGATACATCCCTCATGTGGTCATGCACATCTTCAAAAATCTCTCCTAGGTCCTATGGACCATCCTGGAAGAGAGGAAGAGGATCACACACCAACAAATCTTGGTATTACACCAAGAACTACCTGATCAAGGACCAGGTTTCCCCAGAACATATTTGGGGTCTTATCCACCAAGGTACAGGACCAAGGATCAACCCATGCTTTAGACATGGGTACCCTGGAACACATCCAGGGGCCCTAGACATATCTAGGGACTTGAACTGCTTGGTCTCAGACCAAGAACCCCAGTGATCTACTGGGGGCCCTCTCAAGGGTCTTTACTGCTTGGTCCCAGACCAAGAACCCCAGTTATCTACTGGGGGCCCTCTCAAGGGTCTTTTGCCATGGCTCTAACTGCTTGGTCCCAGACCAAGAACCCCAGGAGTGTACTAGGGGCCCTAGTCCACAACTAGGGTCTTAAGCCATCCTCCAGGGAGAATGGCTCTTGCAGCTGCATTAAATTCAACAACTTGATTTATTTGGTTTAGTGCTTTGGTTGAAGGAGACTCACTTCTCTCATTTTTGGATTGGTTGTCATGTTTGATGGCTCATGTAGTGGTGTGCACCTCATATTGCATACTTTTCATTGATGGATCAGCGTTCTAGTGGATATTTTTTATGACTTCCATGAGATCCTCATCTTGGTTATGGAGCACCCTAAATCACATTGTTTTCCTCAGCATTGTGGTGTGATTCTTGGTGTATTTGCTCATCATTTTGAGAGACCGCTCCACTTTTGTATTCTGTTCTATGTTGATCTAGCCCTCACATTGGCTAGACATTGATGAGGTATGATGACAATTTGTTCTATTGGAGGGACACCTAAGCTCTTGTTGGCTTGTTTGACACTAGGATTGCATCTTAGCATTGTTGGGAATGTAGTCTAGGAAGGCACTCCTCATATGCACACTTCTAAATGTATTTATCCTTCTCATCAACATATTTTGTATGGTATATCATGTTTGAGCCATATTTTGGTGGATGCTCTTCCTTTTTTGGATACTCTTGGCATATGGATCGAGTTTTGATGAGTTGCATTACCATTCCTAGTGGAGTGCTCCATTGGTTTCCTCTTTCTTGGCACTCATATTGAGGCATGGGGATATTCTATTACATGTATGATGGGACTGTCCCCTTGCTTCATGGAACTACTGGATTACTTTGATGACATTGCACGTGGATTTATGCTAGCATATTGTTGGTTGACTCCTCTGCCCATGGATATAATCGTTGGCACTTGATGTGAAGGTTGTTAAGCCTCGTGGGCTGAGTTGTTGAGCTATTTGAGGAGACGTCCTATCTATTAGGACTATTTTTGGCATGTGATCACCATTCATGAGATTCCACTTCACCTTCCAGTGGGTTGATCCATGGATTGAGGCCTTGTTCCACATATTTTGAGGATTATTTAATGGATCATTGGAGCATCTTAACATGGTCAAACCACTTCATTTGGAGTAGACGTCCTTGCGAAGAGGACATGTTTTGATGGAGATTGAGACATGTGGCATAGCCACTACATACTTCTTATTTTTTTATGCATTGTTTGATTTGTCATTGGGAGTTGGATAGAAGATATTAGTTGTTTATGTTTTCCTAGGAGAGATCTAGGATCTCACACATGGATATTATTATTTTATCTTGAGGAAGATTTGAGCTTGGACTCTATATAAGAAAAACTCCTCCCTTTTTTGTAGGTTGTTGAAAGTGTGGTAAACTTTGAGAGCTAATTGTTGAAGATCTATTGAAAGCTATTGGAAAGTTGAAGGGTTTATTCTTGTTCATGTGAGGCATATGTTTGAAACTTTGAAGCTTAAACGATATTTAATACATTGTGGGTTGTAAACTATGTTGAGACTATACCAAGGGACAAACATTTTGACTGGGTGGAGTTAACAATCTTTGTTGGCGTCGATGGTTCTGTTGCTTGCATTTTATTGCAGAGTTAATGTGGGTTCATGTCGTCAAGGAAGAGAAATTGTTTTATGTCTAGATGTCAGTTCTGTGTTAGTTGTGATATGATAACTTTTAAGAATGGAAATCTTTTCCCATTGTTGGGTCGATGAGAAGATATTGTTTCCTTCACATCACTATAAAAGTAAGCAATTTAGATTTATAAGGTCACGGTATTGAATTGCTTATGTCTAGATATCACTTCTGTATTAATTGTAATCTGATAACTTTTATAAGTGGAAATCTTTGCCCCTTGTTGGGTCGATGAGAAGATATTGTTGCCTTCACATCACTATAAAAGTAATCAATTTAGATTTATAAGGTCATGGCTTTGAATGGGTTTGTTACATGTTGAGATCAAGGTTAAAAATAGTAAATCATTATATGGACGCTGGAAAGTAGTGAATAACAATTTATGTTCAATGTTTATGGCCTTCATGCCTTATATGTTTCTTCTGAATCTTGCTTTGTATCTATCTTTAAAGCTTTTGCATGGAATTGAATCGTTCGGAGATTTAATGAATAGACTGATATCATGGGAGACATTAGCTTATTTGATAAAATAGTTAATTGATTGCTGTACTAGTCTGGTCAGCTGGAAGCTTAAAATGAAACTGTTGTTTGTTTCTATTACAGAAGACAACCTTATGAATGGCAATGGTTCAAACTTCTCTGATGAATATGAGCCCACCATGGAGGCTTTCCCTACTGCCAAGGATACAGAACAACAGAGCGAAAGTCTATGAATTACTGCACGGTGGGGATCATACCAGAGTACAGGATTTAACAAGTCTGAAAGGACTGAAGACCAGTGTACATTCTGAATATCCTTCACGAAATGCTTTGAACTAACAGCCTTTGGCATCATGATTATTTGCAATATGTCGGGAACTCTTCACTGTCTCCTTAGATGTTACATAATAGTGTTCATTGGTGTATGTAACAAACTATTGAAAATGTCTATTTGTAGCTCTGTGCTGTATATGCAGCAACATAAAGCAAAGCTCATCTTGTAATTTCTTCTCAGTTTCAATTTTGTACTATACTTGCATATTCTTATCTGTAATACTTATCCACTGAAGTGATACGTCATTTGATAGAGAGTTTTGCACAGCTAGATGATCCGTAGAAGCTTAAAAAATAGGCATCCTTACAGTCAGTTTGAACCTGGAAGCCTCAAGTAATAAAACGCTTGCATCGACCCAAACCATAGTAGCTGCTCTTGCAGGAGACAAAAATGTTCAGGATTTTGGGTTAATCTTAAGAATCGGAATTGCCTCAATTTATTGTGTCACATTTGGTACAAGAGAATTTTAGGCTTGAAGATTTACATCCTTGTGATTGCCAATGATAATAGGTGCTAGACTTGAAAGTTCAATGAAAGGCATATTAAAAGTGTCAATTTTCACACAACTCTATGCAACTAATTTAAGATCAGAAAATTACTTTCAAGTGACCAAACAGTAAACCCTAGCTGTTATTACTGAACAATTTTACACTGAAATGATTGACGAAAATTATAGTAGCGGAAACATCAAGATCAGAGATAAATCATCCACACACTTGAGACACAAAATTTACTGTTCTGTAAATTGTCAAATTCAGAGATTTCTGAGGGAAAAATCAGCCCTCCTAGCTGTCACAATTTACACCAAATCCAAGGACAAATCAGTCCTCCCAAAAACAGAAAAATCAGCAAACCAACCTCAGCAAAATCCCGGGACAATTCCAATTTTACAAACCTGCTACAGGTCACCTGTATGGCCTGCTGACGTCAGCCGTACAACTGCTGACATCAGCCTGTACAGACCTGTTTCTTGCCTGAAACTCACACGTGCAGCCTGCAGAAACCCTCCACACGTGCAACTGTTCTGTTCAAGTCACACGTGGGACTGTGCAGACTTGTCTGTACCACACATGTGATTGTACGAACTGCTATGCTCGCACGTGTGGACCTGTATGGACCACTGTATGGTCTTTACACGTGCAACCTTTCTCTCTCCTCCTGTACAAGTGCTTTTATCTTTCTCTCACACATGTGTCCTCTCTTGGTTGTAAAAACAGAAGCCTTCTTTGACTGAGATAGAAACAAAATTTCCAAGAACCTTAGGCCAGATTTGCCCAAAATCGGAAAATCTCCCTTGCTGAAATTTGCAAGCTCCTAGCATGAGTGCACTCTCACTTATGCTAACTCCATAATAACACAATGAGATTTGTTACAATATCTCCTCTCCTTATATAAAAGTCTAATGAGTGAGTTTAGGAGCCCCTTCTAAACTCAACATTACATTAGAATATTTTATTCCTTTTTGTGGGTGTTGTTATCCCCTAGCCTAGGGATAACTAAGGAGAACACGTCTCGAGGCCCAGAGGTCCTAGACATGGAGTACCAAGAGTCAGACGACTTGAGCATGGCCCTGGAGGGCCCCTCTTTTCTTCAGTGCAATCCATTTATCACCAGCATTAGTATCCATCATGTTATCCCCTACCCTAGGGATAACTAAGGAGATTATGTCTCGAGGCCCACAGGTCCTAGACATGGAGTACTGAGAGCCATATTGACTTGAGCCTGGCCCTGGAGAGCCCATCCTTCTTCTTCTTCAGCACCTCCACCTTGTCAGCAACAACAACATCCATCCCATCGGCCTGGTCCTTCAGCAACAGTGGGTCTTGCTCCATGAGGTAATGAGTCCGGGTATCATGGTATGTGTCACTCTGATTCTCAAAACATTTGAATAGGTACATTTAATTCCTTTTACTTCTAACGTGTTCTTGGACCTTATGCCTTTCCACTTGTCCACACCTGGGTGGAATGACAGGATGCCCTAGCAAGTTGGTTCCCATAGGGTTTGAGTTGCCACTGGGTGGGTTCATGAAAGGTCATCGTCCATTCCCACCATACTTATCACTTTCCATCTTTTTCCCTCTCATCCATCCCCTACACTGGTTCAGGCATTGGGTTTTCCAAGCTAGCAAAGGGTTGTACCTTACCTTGTGGGAAGAAGGGGCTAAAGGCCTAGAGGGTAAAAGTAGCTGGCAAAAGATAAAAGCCAAAAGAACAAAACCTTTAGATTCTTCACCCAGGGATCCCCGAGAAAGCAATAAAAGGATTTGTTATCTTACAGTTTGTAGCAAGGATAAAAGGCTAGAGATTGGAGAGGCAAACTGGCGTAACTGGAACCAATCCCACCCAATGTCACCACAATGGGATGGTTCTTTCTGTTTAGGGTGGTAAGTCCCAGGGGAAACGTCCTCGGTGACCTGGGTTTTTGAGAAGGAAAAGAATTATAAGACAAGGATAATTTCTGCCCTCACAAGTCACCACCGAGCAGATAGTCCGGCTAAGCAACCAATAATAAAGTAAAACCACCAAAGAGATACACCTGCCTGAGATAAAGCAACAACAAACTGATATATGAAAGCTTGCTGAATGGGTTAGTACTTCATATCAATCAATGACTATCTGATACACATATAAGCAATTTGATAATAAATATTGACAAAGTTAATGTTTATAAAATAACAATGAAAATTATGTCACTTCTTCAATAAATGTTGGAACAATATGGCATTCAATGCAACAAATCAATACTTCATTCAATTAATGCCTTTAACCACCATTCAATTGCTTATAAAGAAAACGCTTAGCTGCACCAATGATATTATAGCTAAAGATGACGACAACAATAGGTTGGTTAGGTTAGTTCCTTGGCTAGGGTTAGTAGTTAGGGTTTGATTCAAGGTTTTGAAAATGATTGTGATCAAGTTCACTTCAAAGCAAGAGGTTTTTAGATTAGTGCCTTAGGGTTAATTGAGTCAAAAATGAAGGACACAAGAGCTGAAGGATCAGGATAGTACGACTGAGGACTAGAGGGAGAAGCTTTGAGGTGTTGCTAGAGCAAGAACTCAAAGTCAAAACCCTAGGGGAGAGAGGCTCACCTTGGTGTAGGCGAACTAGGCCTTGGTGCTCTCTCTTCCTTCCTTAACTCAATGGCAATCACGACTAGCTAAAGAAATAACATAAACCAAGACAAGAGGGTTTGATGAGGCAAGGTGTTGCTACATCAAGGCTTTACTAGCAAACCCTAGAAAAATCGGCCCAAAGTGTAGAAGGCCTAGGCTTTAAGGCGTCTCCTTCTTCTCATCTTGTAAATAGTAACGACTAGCAAAAAGGAAGAAAGAATGAGAGTGTAGCTACGGCTAGGATCTCTCCTTCTTCAAACAATGGCTGGAAAATCTCTCAATGGGGACATGAGACAAGGACCTACTTGTGTGGTTGTCACCTAGGGTTTATTCAACAAAATTATAAATATATGCAAGAAATAAGTAATGCAACCATTCAATCAAGAATTTTTACAGAAAAATACTTACATATCACCAATAAAAAGCATAGCAAACCCTAGTTGTAACACCTTCCATTAAGAGAAATGCCAAAATATGCCAAGAAAGTCTTCCTTCAACAAGTGTGCTTCACGAATTCAACCAATAACCCAAGAGATGGCACAAATTTCAGACCTCACTATGAGTGAGTGTGAGATTATCCAAAAATAAGGTAAAAATCCTTCATTTATACAGTACCATGACCTAATTTTACATTTTAGGTCATGAAAAAGGCCGATAAGGCCAAAATACTAAATCATATTGTTTTTTATATTAAAATGTCAAATTAAAACCCTAATCAAGATAAAAAGAGACATCAAGCCCCTCTAAGGGAGACGTTAGCCCCTTCTAGGTCAAATGGGGCATCCTGGAGCAAAACGTTAACCCTCCTTGGGCTTCTCCAACCTGCCACACGAGCCAATATTGCCTAGTCTGCCTCCCAAGACATCCATAAGGCTGGATGATGTCATGGTCCTCATGGGTGGCGTCCTAGGCCTTCCAAGGCCAACGTTCCACTAAAAAAGGGCCAATCCCCCTAGGTCAAGCTCTGTCAGGGTGCCTCTGGTGGAATGTCCTCCTCTTCTCTGGTGCAAAGCCCCTGATCCATCTATGTCTGTCTCGACCCCTTGATGGGGTCTCAACATCCATTTGATGGGCTCTTCAGTCCCATGGAGGTCCGGACTGATCATCTCCCCATGTGTACCGATCCAAAATGGTACCTGTCTATCAGGCATGATCCTGCACATCAACAGCTACGCCCTCCACGGGCTCATCAGTCATAGGGATCATAGTGATGTCAATCACATCTCATCATCAATATTATTAAACATGTGCATAAAATCCCTAATACATCAGTTAAAAGCTCAAAGACATTACACAAGCCTGTAATACAAGTTTGGATAAAAAGACAAGGTGTCCTATTGGGCTAGTGTCCACTGGAAAAGGAAAGTTTCCAAAAGAGACCTCATCCAAGCCTTGTAAGTGGGTGATGTGGTCAGGGGATGTCCAAGCATGTGGGTGCAATGAAAGCCAAGGATGCAAAAAACGTTACCTGTGGGTGCCTTTGTAGAAGGCGAGTTGTACCTGTCTTGGATGCATTTTTTCCAAGCCCATTCTTGCCTTTTATCCTTTATTTCTTTTTGTTCAAGAGCTAATCAGGGGACACTGCCTTGGCGTGGTGACTAGTGGTGACAGCGTTACCCACAAGTACTTTCACATAAATGAGAAGGATGGCTCGTGATGAGACCCCCTTTCCCTTGGCCATGCAACCAAGAATCATTGCCCTGACGTGGTAACCAACTGGTGGCAATGGCATACTGCTAGGTACCCATGGACCTAATAGGTTGGCTCGTGATGAGACCCCCTATCCTCTGGTTAGGTCTTTTTTTATTACTTTTCTGGGTCCCTCTTATTTCTTGCTGAGAAGCCTTTTATTTCTTTCTCGGGGATCCCTGGGCGAAGCATCTCAAGGTTTTATTCTTAGGCTTTTAACTTTTACCATCTTGCTTTTACCTTCTGGGCCTTTAGCCCCTTCTTCCCACGAGATAAGGTGTAGTCCTGAAAATAGGTCAACCCAGTGCCCGGACAAGTGGAATGGGATAAGTGAGCGGGGAACAAGATTAAACAATGGTGCTATGATGGGAGCGAACGATGGATTTTCAGAAACCCCCCCAGTGGCAAACCAAAACCTATAGACACAGGCTTGGTAGGGCACCCTGTCAATCTCCCCGAACATCGTCAAGTGGGCAAGTGTAAGATCCAAGTAGTCGTTAGAAATAAAAGGAATCAGATGCACATATTCGAGGGTTTTGATGATCAAAGTGACACATACCATGATACATGGACTAATTACCTCATGGAGCAAGAACCATCTTTGACACAGGACCAAGTCGATGGTGATGGATGCTGCTACTACTGACAAGATAAAGATGCTGGAAGAAAGAAAAGGTGGGCCCTCCAGGGCCATGCTAAAGTTAATCCTGCTCTCGGTACTCCGTGTCTAGGACCTGTGGGCCTGGAGACATGATCTCCCGATTATCCCTAAAAGTGGGGGACAACATTTGGCTCCAACTCAAGGACATGTGCTCACCACAGAGCGCATGAGAACCTTAGCATCTCTGGTGTAACCTACTGACCTGCTCGATCTTAATAGAAACATCAGTACCAAATTTGGGTGGTAATGCCACCCCAACATACATAGATATATATAAACTGAAATAAAACAATCAATAATGCAAATGTAAATCACAATACTTGTGCTTGTTGGTTGGATGTTGGGTGTAGTCAAACAACCAGTGAAGCCAATCCAACAACGTCCGACGATACTTGCCTTTATGCTTCATCATAAACCAAAATAGTGATAAGTCGAGCACAAAAATGTCATGGGTTAGAATATATATCATATCATTGGAAATCACAAAGTCTAACTCATGGAGGCGGGTGGGAGGGATAAAATCATGCCACGTCAATCTCTGATGAAAGTGCTCAATCCACTTCAAGAAGGGGTCATGAAAAATCCAAGATTCAGAACAACGACTCAATAGGTCTGCAAACTGGCCACCCAGGACGTCTTCACACTCTAAAGGGACTGACAAGGATCCAACGGATAATTGGCAAACTCTTAAGGGAAAGTTGAAACACAGAAATGATAGACTTGAACTTGTAGTTTTCAACCAACCCTTGTATTCTAGGGTTTGCTTTAGAGGAAACTCAATATAAAAAATATACTTCCCAACTACACCTTTAATGAAACAACAAGGTAAAGTAATAACAGGTGGCTGGAGAAAAAGGTCATGAGAATCCTTCTTTAAGAAAATAATATTCTTACTCCTATCAAAATCCGATCACAGTGGTGGTTGATAGTCATTTTCATAGGATAAATCTAAGTCCTCGGGGGAGTACTCATCAAAGCCCTCAAGGTAAGACAGAAAATCGCCAGGCAAATACGGTACTTGGTCAACCTTGGGTGTTTGGGGAGCATCGGTAAAAATCTCATCTCCTTGTTTCCACTGGTCAAGAGTAATTTGTTGTGATAATTGCAAAGGAAACACTTGGAGACGACTCTCTATGTCATAGATGGGATCCATATCATAACCAACTACATCCCACCTACGTCTCCCAACATGTATGAACTCATCAATATCAACTATGTCAGTATCAATATCATAACATGGGGGGTTCAAAACGTTCAAAAGCGCACCCATTTCCTCCTCTTTTCCCAAATCATGAAGTAGACAATCATCGAAATCTTGGAGAGGAGGGTAACTTACCTTTTCTTCTTGTGCGGGAACTTCGAGGACTTGGGTATCTTTAACATGCATCACTGTCTCATCCTCCGGAACTACCCCTTCATCTTCAATTCTGCAGCAATGAAGGTCTACTTCTTTCGGGGATTCCATTTCTCCTTCATTTTCTGAATCATGGGACAAGTTGTTATTGGAATCCTGAAACAGAAAGCAACTAACCTCATCGTCCTTTTGTTGTGCAGGAGAAAAAGGCTCTTGGATGGCCTCATCAGAGGGAGGAGCACAAGTTGGTACTTCATAATCTTGCTTAGGTTCTTGCTCATTAATCATGTCTTCATTCTGCTGGTCAAAAACTTGTTCCCTTCTTTCTTGGGGATCATCAGTAAAGGTTTCAAAGGAAACTAGTTTTATCAAATTGAGAGTGTCCACAACACAGTCATTGATTTTGGACAAGGAGAGATTTACCTCGATTCAAATGGCCATGTTGTGAGCTTCTGTAAGTGTTTTTAGACCCTTTTTATTTAGTAGGAAGATTAAGTTCCCTAGAAGTCCATTGGCATAGAGATACACGAGGTACTTGCCTTTAGGACAATGGCTTTCAGGAATCTGGTATAGCAACCTCTGAAACCTAACCCCGAAAACTTTGACGGTCTCATCCTCTGTTTGTTTTATGCACTCAAGTCCTTTCAGTAATGATTGTATATCTTCCAATTTCAAAACTCACCTCACATGAAAGATTTCTTCAAACTGGTCCATAGATGTGATGCTGGCAGTTGGAAGACTATCATACCATTTTCTAGCCTCTCCATGCAGAGTGGCAGAGAAAAGGTTCATTCCCAAGTCTTCAGCGTCATCACTGACAGGGTGGTGCTGAAAGAAAGCCCAGAAATTGCTCATGTGATAATCGGGTCTTTCTCCATCGATGCCAGCGAATCTAGGGAGCCATTTTTTATACCAGTGGGGGCATTTGTCTACGATATCCCGAGATTTTACTCATGTCTAAAGGTTTGAAGTTCCCCGGATCCCATTGTGAAGTCATAGTTGGTTTTGTCATCAGTGGAGTCGCTAGATAGTTTTCTTGAAACTATCAAAAGTTAAGGGAAAACACCCAGTGGAGTCGCCAGGTAAGCTTGTAAGATAAATACTCTAGAGGCAAGCCTTATCGAAAAGTGTCATCTTGAGGAAGGTTTGACTCAGTGTTCCTCGACAACGGCACCAAAATGTTATCGCACAGTTTGTAGCAAGGATAAAAGGCTAGAAATTTGAGAGGCAAACTGGCGTAACTGGAACCAATCCCACCCAATGTCACCACAATGGGATGGTTCTTTCTGTTTAGGGTGATAAGGCCTAGGGGAGACGTCCCCAGTGACCTGGAGTTTTGAGAAGGCAAAGGATTATAAGACAAGGATAATTTCCCCCCTTACAAGTCACCACCGAGTAGATAGTCCGGCTAAACAACCAATAATAAAGTAAAACCTCCAAAGAGATACACCTGCCTATGACAAAGCAACAACAAACTGATATATGCAAGCTTGATCAATGGGTTAGTACTTCATATAAATCAATGACTATATGATACACATATAAGCAATTTGATAATAAATATTGACGAAGTCAATGTTTATAAAACAATAATAAAAATTAAGTCACTTCTTCAATAAATGTTGGAACAATATGGCATTCAATGCAACAAATCAATACTTCATTCAATTAATGCCTTTAACCACCATTCAATTGCTTATAAAGAAAAAGTTTAGCTGCACCAATGATATTATAACTAAAGATGACGACAACAATAGGTTAGTTAGGTTAGTTCTTAGGCTAGGGTTAGTAGTTAGGGTTTGATTCAAGATTTTGAAAATGATTGTGATCAAGTTCACTTCAAAGCAAGAGGTCTTTAGATCAATGCCTTAGGGTTAATGAAGTCAAAAGTGAAGGACACAAGAGTTGAAGGATCAAGATAGTACGGCTAAGGACTAGAGGGAGAAGCTTTGAGGTGTTGCTGGAGCAAAGCCTCAAAGTCAAAACCCTAGGGGAGAGAAGCTCACCTTGGTGTAGGGGAACTAGGACTTGATGCTCTCTCCTCCTTCCTTAACTCAATGGCAATCACGGCTAGCTGAAGAAATAGCATAAACCAAGACAAGAGGGTTTGACGAGGCAAAGTGTTGCTACAACAAGGCTCTACCAGCAAACCCTAGAAAAATCGATCCAAAGTGTAGAAGACATAGGCTTTAAGGCGTCTCCTTATTCTTAGCTTGTAAATAGTAACGGCTAGCAAAAAGGAAGAAAGAATGAGAGTGTAGCTACGGCTAAGATCTCTCCTTCTTCAAACAATAGCTGAAAAATCTCTCAATGGGGACATGAGACAAGGACCTACTTGTGTGCTTGTCACATAGGGTTTATTCAACAAAATTATAAATATATGCAAGAAATAAGTAATGCAACCGTTCAATCAAGAAGTTTTGCAGAAAAATACTTACATATCATCAAGAAAAAGCATAGCAAACCCTAGTTGTAACACCTTCCATTAAGAGAACTGCCAAAATATGTCAAGAAAGTCTTCCTTCAACAAGTGTGCCTCACAAATTCAGCCAATAACCCAAGAGAGGGCGCAAATTTGAGACCTCACTATGAGTGAGTGTGAGATGATCCAAAAATGAAGGTAAAAATCCTTCATTTATACAGTACCATGACCTAATTTTACATTTTAGGTCATGAAAAAGGCCGACAAGGCCAAAATACTAAATCATATTATTTTTTATATTAAAATGTCATATTAAAACCCTAATCAAGCTAAAAATAGACATCAAGCCTCTCTAAGGGAGACGTTAGCCCCTTCTAGGGAAAATGGGGCATCCTGGAGCAAAAAGTTAGCCCTCCTTGGGCTTCTCCAACCTGCCACACGTGCCAATACTGCCCAGTCTGCCTCCCAAGATGACCATAAGGCTGGATGACGTCATGGTCATCATGGGTGACGTCTTAGGCCTTCCAAGGCCAACGTTCCACTGAGAAAGGGTCAATCCCCCTAGGTCAAGCTCTGCCAGGGTGCCTCTGGTGGAACGCCCTCCTCTTCTCCAGTGCAAAGCCCCTGATCCATTTTTGTCCTGTCTCTGCCCCTTGATGGGGTCTCAACATCCATCTGATGGGCTCTACAGCCCCATGGAGGTCAGGACTAATCATCTCCCCATGTGTACCGGTCCAAAATGGTACTTGTCCGTCGGGCATGATCCTGCACATCAACAACTACGCCCTCCACGGGCTCATCAGTCACATGGATCATAGCGATGTCAATCACATCTCGTCAGCAATATTATTAAACATGTGCATAAAATCTCTAATACATCAGTGAAAAGCTCAAAGACATTACACAAGCCTGTAATACAAGTTTGGAGAAAAAGACAAGGCGTCATATTGGGCTAGTGTCCATTGGAAAAGGAAAGTTTCTGGAAGAGACCTCATCCAAGCCATGTAAGTGGGTGATGTGGTCAGGGGATGTCCAAGCATGTGGGTGCAATGAGGGCCAAGGATGCAAAAAACGTTACTTGTGGGTGCCTTTGTAGAAGGTGAGTTGTACCTGTCTTGGATGCATTTTTTCCAAGCCCATTCTTGCCTTTTATTCTTCATTCTTTTATTCTTTTTTTCTTTATTGCTTTTTGTTCAAGATCTAATCAGGGGACACTACCTTGGCATGGTGACAATTGGTGACAACGTTACCCACAAGTACTTTCACAGAAATGAGAAGGTTGGCTCGTGATGAGACCCCCTTTCCCTTGGCCATGCAACCAAGAGTCATTGCCCTGATGTGGTAACCAGCTGGTGGCAATGTCATACTGCTAGATACCCATGGACCTAATAGGTTTGCTCATGATGAGACCCCCTATCGTCTGGTTAGGTCTTTTTTTATTACTTTTCCGGGTCCCTCTTGTTTCTTATTGAGAAGCCTTTTATTGCTTTCTCGGGGATCCCTGGGTGAACCATCTCGAGGTTTTATTCTTGGGCTTTTAACTTTACCAACTTGCTTTTACCTTATGGGCCTTTAGCCCCTTCTTCCCACGAGATAAGGTGCAGTCCTGAAAATAGGTCAACCCAGTGTGTGAACAAGTGGAATGGGATAAGTGAGCGGGAAACAAGATGAAACAATGGTGTTGTGATGGGTGTGGACGATGGATTTTCCGAAATCGTCCCAGTGGAAAACCAAAACCTACAGACACAGGCTTGGTAGGGCACCCTGTCAATCCCCCCGAACATGCTCAAGTGGGCAAGTGTAAGATCCAAGTAGTGGTTAGAAATAAAATGAATCAAATGCACATATTCAAGGATTTTGATGATCAAAGTGACACATACCATGATACCTGGACTAATTACCTCATGGAGCAAGAACCATCTTTGACACAGGACCAAGCTGATGGTAATGGATGTTGCTGCTACTAACAAGATAAAGATGTTGGAAGAAAGAAAAGGTGGGCCCTCTAGGGCCATGCTAAAGTCAATCCTGCTCTCGGTACTCCATGTTTGGGACTTGTGGGCCTCGAGACATGATCTCCCAGTTATCCCTAAAAGTGCGGGATAACAGGCTTCTCAACAAGAAACAGAGGGACCCATAAAATAATAAAATCAAGACCTAGTTGGAGGATAGGGGGTCTCATCACGAGCCAACCTATTAGGTCCATGGGCATGTAGCGAGATGACACTACCATTCAGCTGGTCACCACGCCATGGTAGTGGCTCTTGGTGGCATAGCCAAGAGAAAGGGGGTCTCATCACAAGCCAACCTTCTCATCTCCGTGAAATGTGTTGGCTCTGGGGCAGACCCAGGGTTCAACGCTTAACAACACACCAACAAAACCTCGACTACCGACCCTTTTGGCAACACTTGCGAAGCAGACGAAGTCTCACCCGAGGCAGAAGCAAGGGGGTTACAGGACGTAGGTGTCTATAACCAAGCTGGGACACTGATTTGTGATAATGACACTTCGCAAAATGTTCTGTTAATGCTTGGAAGGTGACATGCATTAGTTTATTAACCCTTTTAACATCGCAGAACATAATCAAAGATAGATCTAGCGTGGTAACGACAAAAGACTATACATCTTAAACACTTAGAACTTAGCATTGTGAATCAGATCTAGCATTTTAACATAAGCAAAGCATTTAAGCAACAAAAGATCTATCTTATTATACATCACAATCAAAGCACTAAGAGAAACATAACAGAGATAACATTGCACAAAACAAACCATGAGACACCAGATGTATGTGGTTCACCCCAGGGTGGGGCTACGTCCACAAACCGCTTTGCCTCTTTATTATTCGCCCGAATCTTACATTCATTCACTCCTGTGCACTAAGCCACAGAGTCAAGCTTCGCACCGGACAAGAGATCTATGCACTGAGCACCAGATCCTCCTTCCAAAACTAGGTCAAGGCACAGAGCCAACCCTCTAACAAGCACAAAGCCTTAACTCACATACATTCCTTTGTACGAAGCAACTCTGTTCACACATAACTACATTCACTTCCCTTTCTTGCTAGCTACTTCTACAATACATTCTTCTTTATTTATATTTTACAAACCCTTACAAGAAGGCCTAAACATGGGAAGACCGCATGGGTCTACATCCCATAAACCCGTTACAAAAACCCTAGAGGACCCTTTACTGGGTCCACATAGCCCGCAAGATCGGTGAGATCCGTGATCTCAGCTCCGCCTGGGCTCCTTCTTCGACCAACGTGTCGAAGTCCAAAAGTGGGTCAAAGCTGACCAAAGTTTCCCCAAAACTTGGTCGAGGGCCAACAAAATGTTTGTGTGTAATATTGTCACCATTGGTCACCATGCCAGGGCAGTGTCCCCTAACAAGTCTCTTGAAAGAAAAAAAAATAAGATAAAAAGATAAAAGGCATTGAATGGGCTTGGAAACATTTGCATCCATGACAAGGTGTGTCTCACCCTCTTCAGAGGCACCCACATGTAAGCCATACATTCCCCTGTCATCACTGCACCCATTGCTCAAACATCCTTCACCACCTCATCCACTTACATGGCTTGGATTTGTCTTCACCTGGAAACATCTCACGTCCAATGAGAATTAGCCCAATAGGACCTCCCAGCGTCCTCTCCAAACTTGGCTTGTAGAATAACATAACGTCTATGAGCACTTGTCTGGGAAAGGGGGTTTTTATGCACATGTTTAAATAACTTGATTATTAGATGTGATTGACATTGCTATGATCCCTGTGACTTATGAGCCCATGGAGGGCGTACTTGTTGTTGTTGTAGGGCCACACCCGACAGACAGGTACACATGGGGAGATGATTAGTTCGGACTTCCATAGGGATAAAATCCCACCAGATGGATGCTGAGACCCTAGCTAAGGGCAAAGACAAGACATAAGCTTGCACCAGAGAGAGAGGAGGACATTCCACCAGAGACAACATAGCAGGCCTAGGTCTTTCCCTCCTACGATGATGTTGGCTTGGAAAGGCTCATGACATCACCTCTATGACCCTTGACATCCCTAGCGTTTGATGGACACTTTGGAGGCAATTATGTGCCAAGTGGCACATGTGGTTTGATCTAGAGGCCTTGGGAGGACTAACATTTTGCTCCTGGAGGCCAACGCTTCACTAGAAAGGCCTAACATCACCCTAAAGGGGCATGGCGTCACCATTCCTGCTTGATTTAGGGTTTAATTTGTCATTTTTATGTAAAAATTAAATATTACATGTAAACTGGCCATGTCAACCATTTTGACCTAATTCTGGTCATTGTAACTGTATAAATAAGGGATTTTCCCTTGTATTATTTCATCATCTTTCACTTACACTTAAGTGAGGTCTAAAATTTGCGCCCTAGTTAGGGTTACTTGGCTGAAATTTAGTGCGCACTTCTTGAAGGAGGCTATTTTTGGAGTATTTTAACATTTTTCTTGGTGGAAGTGTTCAACTAGGCTATTTGCTAAATGATTCTTGGTGAATGTAAGTAAATTTTCTGCAATTCTTCTTCATTGAATGGTCATGGTTGTATTTATATTGCATCTATTCTAATATTATGAAATTGCTAGCTTAAAACCCTAGGAGGCTAAAAACACATGTTATTGTTCTTGCCTTAATAACTTTCACCTACTAGATTATGCTAGAAAATCGATTTTCTTGAAGCTTTTTGCTAAGGGCCTTGCCATTGCAACACCCTAGCACGTTTTGCTTCATCTAGCCATTATCTACTTCATCGTTGAGCTAAAGGAGGAGGAAAACTACTAGGGCCTAGGGTTACCTACTTCGTAGTTGCTATTTTCACCCTAGGGTTTGGTGATTGAAGCTTTGGGCTACCAACACTTCAAGTATTGACCCTCTTGTCTCTAGTTCTCTTATTATCAATTTGTTCCTTCAATATTTCCGCTGCTAAAAGAGACTCCATTTACCCTTAAAAACTGATCTAAGCCTTACAATTGAGTGATTGATGAAATCCACCCTCAATACCATTGCCTTAATCTCTCTACTAACTATTCCTAACCTTAGAATAGACTAACCTACTAACCTATTTGTTGTTACAAAAGTAAGCTACAACCATCTATTGCAACATTAAAAGCACCTAAAAGCAATTGTAAAGTTGATTTATACACTGCCTAATTTGCTTCTGACAAATGATAGTACTTTGGTATTAATAAGTGATTATTGTGGGTCATTTTGAAGCACTTTCAAGGCATTTATTGTGAAGCAATTATCTCATAAACATTGTTGCTATAAAATTCTGTTTGCTTCATCATATATCAACTATTGCTTTTATTGATAAAGTCCATGGTTTTATGAAGTACTAGCAAGTTGTACTTGCAAAATATATCTTTTATTGTTGCTTTGTTCTGGGCAGGTACATCTGAATACTTTATTACTTCATTGGTTAAAACCCTGGGACTTTCTAATCAATGTGACTTGTGAGAGGGGATACTTTTATAGATACTTTAACCTTTGCCTTCTCAAACCCCCAGGTCATCGGGAATGTCTCCCCTGGGCCATCAACCCTAAATAGAAAGAGGTATCCTATTGAGGTGGCAGTGATAGGATAACCTCATGTTTTGCCAATTTGCGTCTCCTTAACCTATTCCTTTGAAATAAGTACAAATTGTGCGATAACATTTTGGCGCCATTGTTAGGGAACATTTTGTCAATTCTCCTCAAATACGACACTTTTCGGTAAGCCTTTATTTTACAAAGCTTACCTAGCGACTCCACCGAGGGTGATCCCCTTATCCCTTTTGATAGTTTCAAGAAAACTGTCTGGCGACTTCACAAATGACGACCCGTAGCGGACGTTAGTACACACTTTCTTCTCCTCCCGTAGTTCCTATTACCCCTATAGATCCTCCTAAATGGTCTCACAAAGAACTTTTTGGCCTGTTGGACTTAATTAACACCCAAGGAGGATTACATGATCTCCCCAAAGAGGTCGATTCATGTATACCCAAATTCTCGAGAGAAGTTGGATCTTATGGCAACTCACATTGGAATAAGTTTTATGAGGAATATGAATTTCACCAATCGAGAGAAGAACACCCTGACACCTTCATGAGGCTTTTTGCAAGCTCACTCATCGGGAATGCCAGAGGCTGGATTAATGGTCTTCCGAATGGAAGCATCAAAACCCCTGAAGATCTTGAACGAGCTTTCAAGGACAGATGGTGTAAAAAAGAAAGTATGGCTTCCTTTTACTCTGAATACCTTGAAGTTTGCAAACAAATAGATGAAGACGTTAGGGAATTCAATGATAGGTTCAACACTCTCATTAGCAAAATTCAACCCAATTTTCTCCCAAATAACATTATTCTCCAACATTACCTTAACTCCTTTGAAGGAACTTTACAATTTACCCTCAAGGATCGATTACCTACAACCCTAGAAGAAGCTCAAGATGTTGCCTGCTAGATTGAAGAGAATCTTAAGTTCGGCGGTGCCATCCATCAGGTCAATTTTTTGAACAATGGTGACATCTGAGAGCTAAATAAGGAAAGCATGGGAGGACCTGAGTATGACCTCCCAGTGATTCTAGAGGTAGAAAACAATACTTTATGAAATGGAGCACATGTTTCTCAAACATGAAAGATGCCTTAAATTTCTCAAAACAACATGAACCCTCTAAGGATCTAAGTACCTCTGAAGGAATCACTCAGTTAGAAAGGTCACTATCACAAGTCCAAAAGCCTCTTTCTATGAGACCTCCTCAAACAATAAAATCTCATACTCCAAGAGAACAAATTTGTCTGAACACTTTGAACCTACGAAATGTTGCAAGAGAAGAAGATGATCCTAAGCCCTGGTCATGCAAGGACTTCTATTTTGAACGTTATCTCCCAAATGCTACTTATGAGAAACCTAATTTTGTAGATTCTGTATTCACCATGTTCACGCCAAGTCAAATCCAAGAAAATCAAGACACGGGGAAGCCTAGGATTGAATTCTTGGGCCAAACAAATGAGAACTCAAGGGTAAAGCTTGAAGGGCCCCATGTGTATGCTGGCAATCTACCCTGACATTTCCCAAAACCTAGCAATAATAGGACCAACCTGAGCACTAGTATGGCCTATATCTTACAAAAGGTTAAAAGGATTCGTGAAATGTTGGAAATCCCTTCTTTGACAAAGAAAATCCCAAATGTCCAGCTATCATTCGAAGAAACTTCCACACTATTACAAACTGGTCATTTTGAGCAAAATGAGCAAACACCCTTTTTCACATCCCTGCTAATAGATGATCAGGGACATAGTGACTACAACTTGGTAGATCCATGCTTATTTCAAGGTTGTCCCACTCTTCCCTTGACAGAAGAAGACAATATTAGTGAGATAACATGGACTAAGGGAAAGGGTGATCAAAATATTCCTAGCAATCACGAGAACAATATTGCACTAGATAGTGACGAGGTGTTGCATTTGCACAAAACATACATAAGGGATAGTGCTTCGGTAGGACCTCACCCAATCGTTCTAGAACAAGAAAGAGATACAAATTCGGGTGATTATCCTGACAATGCCTCTGACATCTCTGAAGACTGGGATGATTATTCTTCTACACAAGAAGATGACTATTTGATAAGGTTTAGAAGGAGAGGAGTTGGCTTCGTCAAATGGGAAGGGGATGATATCGGAACTAGCGAAACACATGAGCCAACCAAAGAAAGTCTTCATGTATTTTTCCCTGATGATTTTCCTTTCGCTTCAGAGGAAGATTTCGATCAAATACAATGGCCAAAGAAGGAAGAGTATCAACAACTCTTAGACAAATACAAGGACAAAGAAGTTGGGGCTGTCAAATTATTAAATAAAGGAGAAGATAACATACTAGTCCAACCATCCCAACAAGAAGTTTTCACAGCAGAGTCCCACCCTCCTCCCTCAAGACAGTACACCAGGGTTGTACAAGAAACGACCAAGTTTAAAACCAAGGATTACAAAGAGGGAGACACAGTCTGGATGTGGGACACAAAGAAGGGAGAGCATACTAATGTCAAGGGAAGTGCACAATTTTGGTTTGGACCCTTCAGAGTTGGAAGAAAGTCAGTCAATGATGCCTACTATTTGTTTACATTGGAAGGAAGAAGGCGTCCATTACCAGTTCGCAGGCACCTGCTCAAACCCCATCAGGGGAAGAGACTTGACTTCACAGGTAAGTATAGGTAAGTAGGTAGGAATTTGCATTCATTGTATATACCATCTACATTTCATGCTAGAGTAGTTGTATTTCCATTTGTATATATGCTTGCTTTCATTTTCTATACCACATATGAGTCGGGGGTGATATCACCCCAAATGATTACTAACAATTTTTATTGAGATCAAGTAGGTCATAGGTCATGCTAGAGATGTTGAGGTTCTCATGCGCTCTACAGTGAGCACATGTCCCCGAGTTGGAGCCAGATGTTATCCCCTACCCTAGGGATAACTAAGGAGATTATGTCTTGAGGCCCACAGGTCCTAGACATGGAGTACCGAGAGCCATATTGACTTGAGCCTAGCCTTGGAGGGCCCATCCTTCTTCTTCTTCAATGCCTCCATCTTGTCAGCAACAACAACATCCATCCTATCGACCTGGTCCTTCAGCAACAGTGGGTCTTTCTCCATGAGGTAATGAGTCTGGGTATCATGGTATGTGTCACTCTGATTCTCAAAACATTTGAATATGTGCATTTAATTCCTTTTACTTCTAACATGTGCTTGGAATTTATGCCTTTCCACTTGTCCACACTTGGGGGGAATGAGAGGATGCCCTAACAAGTTGGTTCCCATAGGGTTTGAGTTTCCACTGGGCGGGTTCATGAAAGGTCATCATCCATTCCCACCATACTTATCACTTTCCATCTTTTTCCCTCTCATCCATCCCCTACACTAGTTCGGGCATTGGGTTTTCCAAGCTAGCAAAGGGTTGTACCTTACCTTGTGGGAAGAAGGGGCTAAAGACCCAAAGGGTAAAAGTAGTTGGAAAAAGATAAAAGCCAAAAGAACAAAACCTTTAGATGCTTCGCCCAAGGATCCTTGAGAAAGAAATAAAAGACTTCTCAACAAGAAACAGAGGGACCCATAAAATAATAAATCAAGACCTAGTTGGAAGATAGGGGGTCTCATCACGAGCCAGCCTATTAGATCCATGGGCATGTAGCGGTATGACACTACCATTCAGCTGGTCACCACGCCAGGGTAGTGGCTCTTGGTGGCATAGCCAAGAGAAAGGGGGTCTCATCACGAGCCAACCTTCTCATCTCTGTGAAATGCTTGTGGGTAACATTGTCACCACTGGTCACCACGCTAGGGCAGTGTCACCTAACTAGTCTCTTGAAAGAAAAATAAATAAGATAAAAAGATAAAAGACATTGAATGGGCTTGGAAACATTTGTATCCATGACAAGGTGCAGCTCACCCTCTTCAGAGGCACCCATAGGTAAGCCATACATTCCCCTGTCATCACTACACCCATTTCTCAAACATCCCTCACCACCTCATCCACTTACATGGCCTTGATTTGTATTCACCTGGAAACATTCCACGTCCAATGAGAATTAGCCCAATAGGACCTGTTGGCGTCCTCTCCTAACCTGGCTTGTAGAATAGCATAACGTCTATGAGCACTTGTTTGGGAAAGGGGGATTTTATGCACATGTTTAAATAACTTGATTATTAGATGTGATTGACATTGCTATGATCCCTGTGACTTATGAGCCCATGGAGGGCATACTTGTTGTTGTAGGGCCACACTCGACAAACAGGTACACATGGGGAGATGATTAGTTCGGATCTCCATAGGGCTAAAAGTCTACCAGATGGATGTTGATACCCCAACCAGGGGTAGAGAGAGGACAAAGGCTTGCACCAGAGAGAGAGCAGGACATTCCACCAAAGACAATATGGCAGGCCTAGACCCAGGGGGGTCTTTCCCTCCTACGATGCTTTTGTTCTTAAAAGGCCCATGACATCACCTTTGTGACCCTTAACGCCACCATCGTTTGATGGACACTTTGGAGGCAGTTATGTGCCAAGTGGCACGCGTGGTTTGATCCAGAGGCCTTGTGAGGCCTAACGTTTTTCTCTTGGAGGCCAATGTTTCACTAGAAAGGCCTAATGTCACCCTAAATGGGCACGTCGTCACTATTCCTGCTTGGTTTAGGGTTTAATTTGTCATTTTTATGTAAAAATTGGATATTACATGTAAACTGGTCGTGTCGGCCTTTTTGACCTAATTCTGATCATTGTAACTGTATAAATAAGGGATTTTCCCTTGTATTATTTCATCTTTCACTCACACTTAAGTTAGGTCTGAAATTTGCACCCCAATTAGGGTTACTTGGCTGAAATTTAGTGCGCATTTCTTGAAGGATGCTATTTTGAAGTATTTTAGCATTTTTATTGGTGGAAGTGTTCAACTAGGCTATTTGCTAGATGATTCTTGGTGAATGTAAGTAAATTTTCTGCAATTATTCTTTATTGAATGGTTATGGTTGTATTTATCTTTCATTTATTCTAAGATTATGAAATATAACTTTCACCTACTGGATTATGTTAGAAAACCGATTTTCTTGAAGCTTTTTGCTAAGGGCCTTGCCATTGCAACACCCTAACACTTTTTGCTTCATCTAGTCATCATCTATTTCATCCTTGAGCTAAAGGAGGAAAACTACTAGGGCCTAGTGTTACCTACTTCCTAGTAGCCATTTCCCCCCTAGGGTTTGGTGATTGAAGCCTTGGGCTACCAACACTTCAATTATTGACCCTCTTGTCTCTAGTTCCCTTATTATCAATTTGTTCCTTAAATATTTCCGCTGCTAAAAGAGACTCCATTTACCCTAAAGCACTAATCTAAGCCTTACAATTGAGTGATTGATGAAAGCCACCCTCAATACCATTGCCTTAAGCTCTCTACTAATTATTCCTAACCTTATAATAGACAACCTACTAACCTATTTGTTGTTGTTACAAAAGTAAGCTACAACTATCTATTGCATCATTAAAAGTACTTAAAAACAATTGTAAAGTTGATTTATACACTGCCTAATTTGCTTTTGACAAATGCTAGTACTTTGGTATTAATACGTGATTATTGTGGGTCATTATGAAGCACTTTCAAGGCATTTATTGTGAAGCAATTATCTCATAAACATTGCTGCTATAAAATTATGTTTGCTTTATCATATATCAACTATTGCTTTTATTGATAAAGTCCATGGTTTTATGAAGTACTAACAACACGTTGTACTTGGAAAAAATATCTTTTATTGTTGCTTTGTTCTAGGAAAGTACATCTGAATACTTGATTACTTCATTAGCTAAAACCCTGAGACTTTTTTATCAGTGTGACTTGTGAGAGGGGATGTTTTTATAGATACTTTAACCTTTTCCTTCTCAAACCCCCAGGTCACCGGGGACGTCTCCCTTGGGCCATCAACCCTAAATAAAAGGAGGTATCCTATTGAGGTGATAGTGATAGGATAACCTCCAGTTACGCCAATTTTCCTTTCCTTAACCTTTTCCTTTGAAATAAATATGAATTGTGCGATAACACATCGCACCAACCTAGTCCTAAAGTATGAGTGAGTCTTGCTCCATGAGGTAATGAGTCCAGGTATCATGGTATGTGTCACTCCAATTTTTTGAAGCACTTGAATATGTTGTATTGAATCCTTCTTCATTTCATGATGTTTGCTTGGAAATTATTGTTAGAATGTGCTC
>JZKD02S1799537.1:28625-41373 GCA_000966675.3 Picea glauca | reverse complement strand
AAAGGGTTGGGACAAATGGATTCGGCAATTGGGCAGAGTTTCTTCGCTATAATTTTCCTCCTCCAAATGGTACCCCTACCCCTTCTTTTATAGGCTAGAAGGAGCTAGGGTTTTGTACAAACTCTCGGCCATGCATGGCCGGGAGTTTCAGTTAACTGACCCATAGCTTTTTGTCCCATCGACAAATTTCCTGTTTTTGTGCTTTGTTAGGTAAACGCAGGCTGTAGTAGGCCTACCAGCGTTCACACACGTACAGTAGTGGGTTAGGGCACGTGTGACTTAACCCAAAAGGATTTTCAAAGAGGTTTCTCAGCAGATGTTTTGGCAATGAAGGGATATGAGTTGGCCTGATGCCAGGTAAGCATGTGTGGTGCAATTTAGGGTTATAACAAGGAGCCTGGTAAATAATTACTCATCCGAGAGGATCAACTCTATTCCTTTCCCTCACACTATAAAATACTTGTTGGTACTCCACATTTTGACTATCCTTTCCAATAGTCCAACCCCTGTCAACATCAAAGGGCACTAAAAGTACTCTAGTAGTTTGCACACCATCATTTTCCTCTATACTAGAGTATTTTCCATCACCCGGGCCCTAAAACCCTAATCCATGTGGATATCGATGGCCACCCACCTTTTCCAACTAGCTCAAAATAGTTTTGTGGCAATTTTGGTAATTTACTATTTTTAGCAGTTTTCACTTCCGGAGTCGTTTTGAGGTCCTAAACGTTGTTTTTTTTGGAAAACAGGTTTGCAATATATAAGTTCCTCCAATATTTCATCTAAAATGAATCTCCTCAATGATACATTTCCAACGGGCTATCATGCGCTTAAACCGGAGATCGTATGCAAAAGATACGAACCCGGGAAGTTGATGTACTAACTTACCCAAACGGGACCCACATGACTTTTGGCACTTCATCTCCTTGGGTTAGGGTTTTGGATGTCTAGGATTTTTGGCATTCCTGCTTATGTTAAAAAGGCCTTCAGAGCCTCATTGTTATCATCTTCTTGCGAATGAGCACAGTCGTCACATCTCTTCTCAGAGATAAGACGCCATCATTCCAGCAAGCTTGTTTCTGCTGCATTTTACAGTTTCAACTTATTTCATTATTGAATAGAAAACCAATTTTATTGTATCTTTGTTATTCTGTGTTAAGCACCTATTAATAATCTATATTCATTTCATTATGCTCATAAAATCTGGATCAGTGGTATCAGAGCGGTTTGCTCCTTGTCGTCTTAATGCATGTCCCCAACAAGGTCGAAGTACAAAGAGTTGGGTCTTGAGCTTGCTTCTCTTGAGGACAAAATCTCTCGCATGCCCAAGCGACCTCTCATGGTAGGAGAAAAGAAATATGATGGGATAGGAGATCCTTTCAAACTGTTGATTGAGGAAGCCCTCATGCAACAGAGGAACAAGATGATGGATAGTTTCGCGCAAATCCTTCGGTGGCTACCAACAGGCAACGCATCTTCTTAGAGCAGAGGCGACGCCCCCTTCAAGGTACAATTAAACTTCGATATTCCTATATTTGAAGGTCAGATAGACACAGATGTTGTAAACAAGTGGTTGAATCTGCTAGAAGGGTATTTTTCTGTCCATAACTTTTCAAATAGAGAAAATATTACTTTTGCGCTCCTCAGAGTCGTTCCCCATGTCAAAGATTGGTGGGAAACTTTCTGTGAGCAAAAGGAAATAGAGGAACCCTCATTATTTACAATCACAACCACCAATGAATCCTTCAGGGATGTTATTAAGGAACAATACTACCCTGTCAAAAGTTATGATGACTTGTATACTAAATGGACCACACTATGGCAAGAAAGAGACCAAGCAGTGTCAAATTTCACAAATATATTCCATACCTTGCGCACCACGATGGGTATCAAAGTTTCAAAGAGACATCTGGTGCTTGAGTATCGTAGTGCTCTCCATAGATACATCTAGATCGAAATGGAATTTCTGGACATCTCATCCTTGGGCGAGGCCTACTGATATGTTCTCAAAATCGAGCAGAAGCTCAAACAAAAGATGTGGAATTTGG
Organism: Picea glauca; assembly: GCA_000966675.3. Taxonomy (NCBI): domain Eukaryota; kingdom Viridiplantae; phylum Streptophyta; class Pinopsida; order Pinales; family Pinaceae; genus Picea; species Picea glauca. The sequence goes on along the minus strand of JZKD02S1799537.1, from coordinate 39,325 downwards.
GCCTGGGAACCCCTCACAACAAAATCTAGGAAAGGGCAACCCCAACCCACAAAAAAAAAGACATAGCAAATATGGACAGTATCAGGAAAACCAGTCCAAGCCACAAGCAAAGAAGGACACTAGAGAGACAAAGAAAGATACCAGGAAGTGGTGTGACTTCCATAAGAGCCATTGGCATAACACTGTTGATTGTCGCTCAAAGCAGTCGTTGGTGGTCGAAGTGAAAGCCTTTGAACCAGATGCGGATTCTGACTCTGAGACAAAACCAGAAAGGGGAAGATGGATCCTTGACGTGGAACCAAGTGTCATCGTTGCTGCCACCAGGCTCCAGCTTGGTGAACCAGACGATCCAGAAGAAGGAAATCGCCTCTTCCATTCACAGATGTGGGTAAAAGGCACCCCACTGCACTTCATCGTTGATAGCGGTACCCAGAAGAACCTCATCTCAGTAAAGGTCTTCAAGCGGCTGGCCCTGCCGACAACGCCGCACCCACAACCCTACACCATTGGATGGCTCCGTCAAGGAAGCGATCTCTGCGTCAACCAACAGTGCCAACTATCATCTAACATAAAGCCCTTCAAAGATGAGGTATTGTGTGATGTTGCTCCTCTCGAAGTTTGTGATGTTCTTTTGGGTTAACCTTATTTATGGAAACATCATGTTGTATATGAGTCTAAGGCTCGTAGTGTTATTATTACTTTGAATAGGAAATTGTACAGGATACTCGAGGCAGTCCCACCTAGTGTTATTTCCTTGATCTCTACTAAGCAATGCAGGAAAGGTCATCTCTCAGATGGGGAAGTTTGTCTTCTTTTTTATTCTCTCTCAGAATAAGCGAAAGATCACAGCCACATCTAGGGTTTCTACGGTTGACCTCTCCACACAGCAGAAGCAAGTAGATAAGGTCATGGAAGAGTACTCAAATATCTTCTCCTCACCTACCGAGGTACCTATGTACTGTCAGGTCAAGCACCCCATCAATCTGACCCCCGGCGCACCGCTGCCTAATGGGCCAATCTATCAGCACTCTCTATTAGAGAATGAGGAGATCAAGCGACAAATCCAAGAACTACTCCACAAGGGGCACATCGATCCCATCTCATCACCTTGCAGAAGCCCAATCGTCGTGGTACATAAGCAAGATGGAACTTGGTGACTCTGCATTCATTACCGAGCTCTAAATAAAATCACAGTCAGAAACATGTACATGATTCCCCAAATTGATGACCTCCTTGATCAACTCATGGGGGCCAAATACTTCAGTAAGATTGATCTAAAGTCTGGCTACCACCAGGTCCCGATAGAACAGACATATGTATGGAAGACTACCTTCAAGTCAAAGGAAGGCCTTTTTGAATGGTTGGTTATGCCCTTTGATTTGACAAATGCTCCGACCACTTTCATGAGGATGATGGACGATATCCTGTGACCATTCACCAATACTTTTGTAGTGGTGTATCTGGATGAAATTCTCATTTACAGCAAGACTTGGGCCAAACACTTTCATCATATTCAGCAGGTTCTACACACCCTGCAGCAGCACAAGCTATACGCCAACTTGGAAAAATGCTCTTTCAGCATGGACAAGGTCCATTACTTGGGCTACATCATCGATCAGCATGGCATACATGTGGATCCATCCAAAATCCAAGTCATCCGTGACTAGCCAGCCCCAACCACACTCACTGAGCTTCGAAGCTTCTTAGACCTTGCCAATTTTTACCGTAGGTTAGTGTTGGGATTCTCCCATATTGCATAGGCCCTCAGCCAAATAACCAGGGGTGGTGGTAAGGAAAAATTTGCGTGGGGTCGGTCCCAACAACAAGCGTTTGATGATTTGAAGCAGCGCTTGTGCTCATCCCCAGTCCTTTCACTACCAGACCTGCAACAGCCCTTTGAGATCAAGACTGATGCTTCAGACTATGTTGTGGGCGTCGTTCTCACTCAACATGGCCACCCCATGGCCTATCATAGTGAGACACTATCCGATGTTGTCTGTAAGTACCCTACTTACGAAAAAGAAATGTACTCCATTGTGAAATCCTGTCACCAGTGGAGAAATTACATTCTTGGGAAGGAGATAGTCATCCACACTGATCATAAGCCACTGTAGTTCATGCAGACACAAGGAAAATTTCAGAATGACCGCCATCAAAAGTGGTCCACATACTTGCAACAATTCCACCTCAACATCAAGTATAAAATAGGAAGCACCAATCGCGTCGTTGATTGCCTCAACAAACCACCAGTCACGACACTCACCACGGTGCTAGACTCTTTTTTCCATGAGACCTCTAGATGGCCCCAACTCTATGAGACAGACCCGAACTTTGCCACCACCTACCAAATTTTGGGTGCAAATGTAGTTGTCGATAATTTCCACCTTCAGGATGGGTTGTTGTGTCGTCTGGGCCATATTTTTGTTCCCTCAAGTGAGCGAGCGAAGCTGATCTGGGAAGCCCACTATAGTCGGGTGGCAGGGCACTTCGGTGTCGAAAAGACAGTGGAGATGCTACAGAAACATTTCTACTGGTGAAAACTTTGACATGAGGTCAACAAGTAGATCAGGTCCTGCACTGCCTGCACTATTGCTAAACTGACCACTAAGAAACAGGGAATGTACATCCCTCTTCCTACTCCTGACAGGCCATGGGAATCCATCTCAATGGACTACATGTTGGGCCTCCCGTCCACCAATAGGGGAAATGACTGTGTTTTTTTATTGTTGATCACTTTTCTAAGATGGTGATTCTAGTTTCCTGCAAGAAGAGCATCACGGCAAAGGCCACTGCCAAGATCTTCTTTGAACAAGTCTAGGTACACTTTGGACTCCCACAAACCATTGTCTCAGATTGGGACATTTGATTTCTCAGCACATTCTGGTCGAGCCTGTGGTCACTATTGGACACCAAGCTCACCAAATCTATGGCCTTCTATCCCCAGACAGATGGCCAAACCAAGGTCATAAATCGAATGATTGTGCATATCCTTTGCATGTATAATTCAAAGCACCCTCTCACATGGGATGAGAGCCTTCCCTATGTCTACTAGCATAGCTACAACTGAGCCTTGCATAGCTCAACTGGCCACAACCCCTTTCAGGTGGGGATGGGATTCCAACCATTAGGTCCCATAGATAATGCACTTCCCCTTGCAATCACCTTGACTGACTCATCTCCTTCTCCAACTAAAGCTAGCAAAGCCACCTGGTTAATTGAGCGGATCCGACACATCTTCCAACAACTTCAGGATATCCTATAGAAGTCCAATGACAAGTACAAACAATGCCATGATCAACATCGGGTACCACATAAGTTTCAGGTGGGCAACAAAGTTTGGTTGCACTTGCAGAAAGAACACCTTACAACATCCCATCGATAGCTTTTCCCACTTCATTATGGTCTGTAAACCATCACCAAGGTCATGGGGGATAATTCTTTTGAGCTCAACATTCCTCCTTTCCTTGGATTGCACCCAGTGTTCAATGTGGATCTCCTTCACCCTTATTTCCCACCATTATTGGACACCTCAGAAGTAGAAAAGCAGCTGACACCAATAGATCTCAACCCTAACTACATACAATAGGAATCCAATGATCATATTGTGGACACACAGATCAAGGGCACTCGACAGCAAAGGATCCATCTTTATCGATTCGTCAAAGAAGGGCAACTCCTCCACCAAGGCAAGTGGCTCACCCGGGGCCAAATTCAACAGAAATTTCCTCATCTGATGGGGGACCTCAAAGAAATGGAGACCATTTCTTCCTAAGGAGGGAGGATTGATCCAAGTGGGTATCGGTGGCCACCCACCTTTTCCAACTAGCTCAAAACAGTTTTCTGGCAATTTTGGTAATTTACTATTCTTAGCAGTTTTCACTTCTGGAGTCGTTTTGAGGCCCTAAAGGATGATTTTTTGGAAACTAGGTTTGCAATATGTAAGCTCCTTCAATATTGTGCCTGAAATGAATCTCCTCGATGATACGCCTAAAACGGAGATCGTATGCAAAAGTTACGACCCCGGGAAGTTGATGTACTAACTTACCCAAACGGGGCCCACATGACTTTTGGCACTTCATCTCCTAGGGTTAGGTTTTTGGATTTCTAGGGATTTTGGCATTCCTGCTTATGGTAAAAATGCCTTAAGAGTCTCATTGTAATCATCTTCTTGCGAATGAGCGCAGTCATCACATCTCTTCTCATAGATAAGCTGCCACCATTCCAACAAGCTTGTTTCTGCTGCATTTTACAGTTTCAGCTTATTTCATTATTGAATAGAAAACCAGTTTTACTGTATCTCTATTATTTTGTGTTAAGCACCTATTAATAATCTGTATTCATTTCGTTCTGCTCATAAAATCTGGATCAACCCCTTATGCACCTTCTCTATTTAGTGGATAATAATTAGAATACCTATTAAAAAACACCAAAACTCTCATCAATTTCACACTATTTTTTCTTCCTTTATCACATTGTTTCACAAGCGTTTTCCTTTAACAAAGGTATCATTTCTTGGTCACACAATTATAGAACAATATAAATTTCCTACGTGAGGGTCACTATTGAAGTTTTACTTATACAACTAGCAGTTGCGATTCTTCTTTATTATTATAATCATTTAGCACATTAGATGCATAAATAAGATCACTGAAAGAGAGGCAATCACAAAAATAATAGACACGCAGATTATCCTAAGAAACCTTCATGGGGGAGAAAACCCAGCAAAAATTACTCAATATAGATAGACCAAAGATTGAACAAAAGATCCTCCTCTACTCCTTCACTAGGAAGAGTATTGCACCACTTAACCAAGAAATACCAAGACATAGACCAAGAACCCTCCTTGACGTCACCCCCAGTTGGAGCAGATACTCCTCCAAGACTTGCACACTGTAGAGCTAGTGTGATGAGTGTGTTCAAATGAGACACCATCCTCACATATAAATACATGTCAGGTGGTGCTATGGTTTTGACTCTTCACTTGGGGGAGTCGACTTCTCCTAGAAGTGGATAAAACCACTTTACAATTACTAGGGGCCGACTTTACAAATACCACCATATAAATACATGTTGACCAATCCACAAAAGGGGATTTGATCTTATACAAGGCTCGACTTGATCAATCCACAAAAGGGGATTTGATCTATCAAATAATGACTCAAATATAAGTAGAATATTCTTCGACGTTACAATAATTCAACACTCCCCCTTAAAAACAAGGGTATTCTACTGGCAATATTAATAACAACTGACTAGACTCAATACATCATTAAGAGGAGGGGACATCATCATCAACATCGAGAACACTGTTGGTCATATCTATAGGTCATCGAAATTTTTTCTCATCATCAACATTAGTAGAAACTGAACATCATCATCATCTGCAGTGTGAAGCTAGAGTAACATCATCATTATCAACAACATGAAGCTGGAACATCGCCATAAACATCACAAATCTAGAATACCATCATCATCATCAAAAACATGAACCTGGAACAACAACATCATCGACAACATGAAGCTAAAATATCAACATCATCAGGACGAAGTTGGAACATCAACATCAATATGTGGCAACAGAATGAGGTAGGTGCATCAACAACAACATCTATGGTAGTCTGACAGACCGTCCATACCGGACCTTCGATATCTACCCAGGAATCATAAGATTCCACGGGATATAAAATCCTAACAAGCTACCTCGTGGTACTCTGACAGACCATCCCTACTGGACCTTCAGGATCTGCCTAGGAATCATAAGATTCCCGAGGATACAAAATCCTAACTCAGCTACCACTATTGACCACAACTAGAATATACATGCACATGTACTCTAACAGACCTCCCTTACCAGACCTTCGAGATCTTCCCTGGGATGATCAATCCCCTAGGATATAAAATCCTAAGTGAGTTACTCATTGTTGGTCAAGATACCATAGTATCATCAGCATCACTCCCCCTTTTGAGGGAGGTCCTTTCGGACTACACCAAGCTTGTCTCGGAATTACTCAAACTTCACACTAGATAGAGGCTTAGTCAACACATCTACAACCTGCTCATCTATGCCAACATATTGGAGCTTTACAACTCCCTTTTGCACCATGTCACGAATGTAGTGATACCAGATCTCTATGTGCTTTGTCTTATCATGGAACACTGGGTTCTCTGTCATCTTTATGTAACTCTAGTTATCACATAGAATCATGGTAGCTTCCATATGCATATCAAACAAACTTGTCAGCAACTTTCGAAGCCATATGGATTCAGAATTGGAGGAGCATGCTACAAAGTACTCTGCTTCTGTCATACTGAGAGAAATATTGGATTGCTTCTTGCTTTGCCACGAAGTCATGGTTGACCCCAAACTTAAACAACATCATGAAGTGGTTTTTCTTTCTGAAGCACTTCCATCCCAATCTGAATCAGTATAGCCATACAATCTGAAGTCATGATCTACAGTATAACATAGACCATAATCCAATGTGCCCTTAAGGTATCTCATTACATGCTTTGCAGCTACAGGGTGAACACATCTGGGCTCCACCAGATATTGACTCAAGGTGTTCACAAAAAAGCATATATATGCCTTGAATTCGTCAGACACATCAACAAACCAATAATCCATCTGTATAAAGCAGCATCAACTAACTTTGATGAAGTATCAACCAGGAGCTTCAAATTCGTCTCCATGGGTGTGGCCATGGATTTACATTCCAACATGTCAAACTTCTTCAGTATTTCAATTGCATACTTCCCTTGGTTAAGGAAGATCTTCTCTGGGCTCTGCCAAACTTCAAGACCTAAGAAATAATGCATCGGGCCTAGGTCTTTCATCTTAAATTCTGCAACAAGCTTCCTTTTGTAATCTGTGATGGACTTTTCTTCTTCTGTCAAGAATAAGTCATCCACATATAGTAGCAATACAACCGACTCATCATTCATAACCTTGAAGTAAATATTAGAATCAACTTTACTCCTGTTAAAGCCCAAGCTCATCAGAAAACTATCAATCCTACCATACCAAGCTCTTGGATCTTGCTTCAACTTACGGACATGAGTCTTCCTGTCATGTACTTCGAAACCAAATTTTCGCATCACATTGTACCAACCTGGTACACTTTCTCAGCTACAACTCAATCTACATAATCATGTGTTGGTTCTATGTGCTTTCTGCAAAGCACTATTTGTCTCACTACCTGAGAGTATATCCTCTACTCTCTCTGCAATTGTTCCTCTAGGACTGGGACTCTACACCTGAATTTTCTCTGAAGCTGAGAATGATTGATCCATTCCCACTGTGGCTACTGAACTCTGAGAGTAACTTCTCTACTCTATCATGACAACAACCTCATCTGAAACTGAGAGTGGCTCAATAACTTATACTAAGGGTAACACATCTTCTTTCTCTGTAGGTAACTCAATCTTCTATCGTAGTCATGTCTCCATGGCCCGACTCATGTACTGCACCAACTGTCATTGGAGATAACTCAATCTCAAATTCATGATTTGTCATACATTCTCCCTCTTAATCTCATACTGTGTCAACTTCTTTTAATGAATCATGTTTGACCTATATATACTTCTTCTGATTACTGGAGGAAGTGTCTCATCATAGTATTCTCCGTCTTGCTGGGAGAATGCTCTAGACACAAATAAGGATTTGTACATCTTTATACTATTATCTGCAACATGCTTGATCTGCTAGATCAATCTTGGAAGTCACCACTGACTTCCCTTCTGGTCTCAAGGAAAAATCCATATCACAGTCCTTCTGACTGGTTTCCTCCTCTGTCTTTGAAACAAGGGAATCTTCTCAATATATTTCATGTATCCTAAAGGCCTATGAAGCTACGATATAGTCTTATAAACTCATGGCATCAGTCTGCCAGTCCTGAAAGATGTCTCTTTTTCCCATCTGATCCTTTCTAAGATAAGGCTTACCTTGAGTCTTGATTTCTTTTGAGTCTACAAAAACTTCATATTATCTACAAGATATACTTGGTGTTGAATACCAAGTCTTAATATGAAAAGCTGAGTCCGAATTCAAAAGAATTATGCTTCCTGTCAAGATGGCTTCATTATTCATTGACCAATTCTACTGTGAGTTCTATTCTAATGTTCGATCATCTTTGGAGCCTTCTGCTCGTTACAATCAATCTTCATATGAGATACTATGTATCTCAAAAGTAGCTTCTTCTTCATCTTCTTTGGTACATGGATGTATATGGTCATGTATACAACTTGGATAGTCTACTCCATGTCTCATCTAATATTTTGCCTCCTGCAACCGTCACTATAGCTTCCTCAAGGTTATCACCTGTGACCTGCTCGGAACAAGAACAACAAGGGATAAACAAAAGACAAGAATAATACTCTTTATAAGAATAATATTATTTATAATAATAATAAAACAATAGTGAGAATAATCATCATAGTAGCTCCTTTAGAGCTATCACTTATGACCTGCCTTAAACAAGGGTAAAAAGTAAGAAATACAATAATAAGGAATGAGAGAAACACTAAGGAATGAGAGAAACACTCTTCTAGTGTTGTGATCAATCATTCCTCCATGGTAACCTAGAAACAAAACAAGAAGTTTCTCCTAGAGGAGATGTTAGTTATAACTGGTAAATGATTAAAATAAGCATTTATCTCAATAGTGCTCACATGCTACCAAGTATTCAATAATAAAACTGTTTCAAAGATTTCTATCACAACTATAGTGTTTAGCAGTTATCAAACTTGATATGTGTAAATTTGAATCTTATCAATTTAATCAATCAAACTGAGAACCCAGAGTCTTGTCCTCAAGAATGAGTCTGTTTCTTTTCTTCCAAGTCTCCTTCACTCAAGATCATAAGTATTTTCTTCAACCTGTCCTCTGTACTAAGAAAATATGTTATCTTGATAGAAATTTGAGTTAGGGAATAAACTTTATAATCTCAACTTTAATCAATCTAATACTTTGACTTTAATTTTGACCTATGGTTAGTATGATAACTTCAACAGATCAAAATGCAACTTGGATACAAGTATAGTAATATCAAAGTAATCAAACCTAGCGTGCTTAGTTCCTCTAAATGTGTTGGATCTGAGATCCCTCTGGATCTACGATTTTTGTTTAGATAAAAGATCCATTCTCCTGCAAGTACCCTTTAAAATAATGATACAATTTTAAACATATTTAAGTACATGCCTCTGACAACATTGGCAGGTAGTGGCACCATCCGACAATAGTGGCAAGCAATAATGAACCTTTAAAAACTTTCAAAGGTGCTTCAACTTGTGACTTAAAGTTAGCTGGAGATTTTCTAGGGTAAGGTGCACTAGGACAATAAAAATCAGTCCCAACACTTGACAAAAACTTTCACTGCAACTGGTACTCCAACTAGTATGAAGGAACTGGTACAAAGGAACTGGCACTACAACTGGTACTACAACTACAACTTAGAGTTTTATGAGGAAACCCTAATTTCTCAAAATTCAAATTTTGGAATTTTTATCCAAGGACTAGATGCGCCCTCCTAGGGCGAGTTCCTAGGTGTGGTTACTTTCTCCAACGTCCTCTTCAAACAAGGAAAACATCACACTTAGGGTTTATGTAGAAACCCTGATTTTGCAACAGTTGCAATACAGGAACTGAATCTTGGAGAGAGTGTGCTTGAAGCTAGCTACTTATTATAAACTATGAGTTGGTCTCTTTCAGGCCTGCTCTGATACCATGATGATTTTTTACTTATACAACTAGCAGTTACAGTTCTTCTTTATTATTATAATCATTTAACACATTAGCTGCATAAATAAGATCTCTGAAAGAGAGGTAATCACAAAAACAATAGAGATACACAGTTTATCTTGGGAAACCCTCATGGGGAAGAAAACCTAACAAAACTTCCTTAATATAGAAATAACCAAAGACTGAACAAAATATCCTCCTCTACTCCTTCACTAGGAAGAGTAGCACACCACTTAACAGATAAATACCAAGACATAGACCAAGAACCCTCCTTGACGTCACCCCCAGTTGCAGCAGCTACTCCTCCAAGACTTGCACACTATAGAGCTAGTGTGATGAGTGTGTTCAAATGAGACACCGTCCTCACATATAAATACAAGTTGTGAGGTGGTGCTAGGTTTGTGACTCTTCACTTGGTGGAGTTGACTTCTCTTATAAGTGGCTAAAACCACTTTAAAATTAATAGGGGCCGACTTTACCAATACCACCATACAAATACATGTTGACCAATCCACAAAAGGGGATTTGATCTTATACAAGACCCGGCTTAATCAATCCACAAAAGGGGATTTGATCTATACAATAATGACTCAAATATAAGTAGAATATTCTTCGAAGTTACAATAATTCAACAGTCACACCACTCAAACATAAGGTGGTGCAATTGTTCATTAATTAATTGCATCATTTCAATCATTTGTTCATTGAACAATCATGTGACTACCTTGTGCAAATAAGAGGCTATTTTGTTGCATGATAACATGTTTGTTAAAGGAATAGATGTGTGGTTTCAAGCATTTATTCATTCAAAACCTACATGACTCAATAGAAACCCTAACACCATGAGCCCATACGCCTAAAACGGAGATCGTATGCAAAAGTTACGACCCCGGGAAGTTGATGTACTAACTTACCCAAACGGGGCCCACATGACTTTTGGCACTTCATCTCCTAGGGTTAGGTT
>JZKD02S1799536.1:635704-653553 GCA_000966675.3 Picea glauca | reverse complement strand
TCAAAATTTTAAAATATTATTGTTGAAATTATTAAAATTATATTTTTTATTTATTTATAATTTTAATTATTTATTAAAAAATTTCAAAACTTTAAAATACTATTGTTGAAATTATAAAAATTACATATTATAAAAATTACATAGTAACATATTTAAAATACTATTGCTGAAACTATAAAAGTTACATAATATTTATGTTTGAAATTATAAAAATTACATATTTATGTAATATTAATGAAATTAAGTAGAATTAAAACTAGTATTTCATGTGTAATATAATTGTTATTAAATGTGTAGAGTATTTTTATTAATTTACAATGCAATTGCTACTAAGTTTATAATATCATTGTTTATTAATGTACAATAGAATTGTTAATTATGTATACTATGTATATCATGAATAAGAAAGATAATTAATAAGAAAAAGAATGGTATATTAAAAAGTCATAAATGTATTATTTTAGATGTTAGGTTTAGTATTTTATTATATTTGATTGTTTTTCAAAAAATTTCATTTTGTTTTATATGAAAATATTATGAAGTATTGAAAAAAAAAAAAGAATAGATAGAGACACCTTCCGTATGTGATCAAGTGGGAGTTGTGGAGGATCCAAATCTAGATATGTTTGTGGTAGGGGTCGTGGATTTCTTAATGAGAGCAAGGTATTATTTCATTTTGTTTTCTTGCAAAAGTTTTTTTGATTTTGAGAATGATTTCTTTTAGTATTGATAGGAATGGAATGTTTATGGTATAAACTAATTTGTAAGTGTTGTAAATCCTTAGCATCTACCTCATCCTCAACTTGAGTTAAGTCTTATTTTTTTTATCCTCAAGCATGATGGTTCCCATGACCATTCACGATTCACTTGGTAAATTTCATTAATTATATTTAAATTTTTTTTTTTTTAATTTAATTTAACTTTTTAGAAATAACATTTTTGTTGGGTTTTTTTTCATGTTTAATTATATTCTACATTTTTAAATTGTAGGAAATGAAGGCCCTTCCAAATATGCTCATTAGGAGGATGGAATTTCTTGATTAACATTATTACATTTCAAAAACGTGCATCGAAACATCTTATTGATGTTGCAAAACATATTTACAATGATGATTGTACATGAGTAGCTTGGCCCAACTAGTTACATATGGGATGAGATATGTAGGAAGATGAGAGAGTTGGCTACGAGGGCACACAAATGGCCTAAAATTAGAGATGAAATAGAATGACTTATTGAGAATGTGAGAACTTCATTTTTTGATACGCCTCCACCACTACTTAGTAGAAGACTAAAGGCGATAATGTTTTCTAGGTTTAAATTTGAGGTTTTTGTGTCATTTGTTATGATAAATTTATTAGTGCATTTGGGAATTTCCCAATGATGATGAGGTCTCCATATATTTCACATAAACAACTCTATTTTGTATGTTTGCTTCATATGAAACCCGATTACACTAGTCTCCCATCTAAGCTTTATGGTGTTAGTAGAAGTTGCACATATCATCATCCTGATGCTAGAAGAGGTGATTAATACGTTCCCCCACATCGAAGACTCGTTATTGGACCAATGATAAATATTGCAGCTCTATATGATTTATCTTATCTTTCTCAAATTACCTGTCATGCTTGGGGTAACGTAGTTGACAATATGGGATAACCTACTACATAAATGATAGATTGCAACTACAATTGCTAAACATGAAGTAGAATAACACAAAATGTTATAACTTTATTGATGAAATAAATTTTCATTCTCTTTGAGGGGGAAACCTCTAATTGAGAAGAGATATTATTACAATAAATTGCACAAGACATTTCATTAGATTGCTTCTACTTATTTGTATAGTTTTATCTACATCCGAGGAACATTCTAGAGAAGGAACTAAATTCTAGTAGGTGGGACCCTATAGTAAGCCTTCTTACAATTATTTGTTCGACAACATAGGTATTCCAATAGAGGAATAAAACCTTTAGTAACCACTGTCACAACAAGATCAAAGATCAACACAATGATGTTTTGACATGGTAAAACCCTTATGGGGAAACATCCACAGCCCCAACCAATGCGACCACTTGGAGCAGTTTATTAATGCAAAAGAAAAAGATGACAGAGAGATTTTACAAGAGAGTTTCTCACAATCGATCAAGAACAAATGACCTTCCATGCTCTTTAAATAGAGATCATGGATGAATAGGGTGTTAATCCATGGATCAATGGTCGTTAAGATCGAGGAGAATATGAGTCATCATATCACTCTATGTCGGGAACATAGTATGACCTTCGGATTTCCTAACTACAAATGCATACTAAAGAAACAAACTAAGAAACACTCTTTTATCAAATGACACATTAGACCAAGTAGATGTTAACTAACTCCTATGTGTTTAAATATCCTAACATGCCCCCTTAAGAACAACTTGGGATAATTGAAGGATTTACAATAATGACACAATAGGAGAAGGAAGGAGGCATTAGAGCCTATCCCCCCTTAATGACAACTTCATGAACTCTTAACATAGATCAAAGTTTGGAAAACTTCACTTCTATACGAGACATTGTGAAATGTCTGCAACTTGATCTTTTGTAGGGAAAATGAGAAATTCAATAACTTGATCATGAATGAGATTTTTGATGAAGTGCATGTGTATCTCAATATGTTTTTTGCGTTGATGTTGAACTGGGTATTTGGGGAGCTTGATGGAACTCTGATTGTCACACCAAAGGCTGTTCAGATGTTGTTGTTGGAATCCAAACTCTGAAAGGATATGTCGAATTCCCAAGGCTTCATGACTTGCATTTATTGTTGCTCGGTACTTTGATTCTACTGAAGAAAGTGCAATAGCTTGTTGTTTCTTACAGGCCCAAGTGACAGGACCTAAACCAAGGCTGAAAAATTAACTTGCAGTAGACTTCTGATCATCAAGGTCATCGGCCCAATCTGAATCAGTGAAACCAACCAGTAAAGGAGTCCTCCATGAACTGTAATGTATCCCAAACTGAACTGTACCAAAGACATAACAAAGTATCCTTTTAGCTTCTTTCCAATGGCTTTCATGGGGTGTTTTCATAAACTGGGCAACAATACCAATAGAAAATGAAAGATCGAGACATGTATGAGTCAAGTATAAGAGGCTACCAACTAACTTACGATACAGTGTGGCATTAACTTCGGGAGAAGTACAGGTGGAAGTAAGCTTATCTCCAGACTGGAAGGGAGAAGGGTTTGGTTTACAATCATCCATGTGAAAGTGACCAAGAAGGTCACAAGCATACTTAGAATGGGAAAGAAAAAATCCTTCATTGGTTTGCAAAACTTGGAGGCCAAGAAAATAGTGCAAAAAACCTAAGTCTGTCATTTCAAATTTCTTCTTAAGGTTGGTTTTCACATGGTTTAAAAGTTTTGAGTCACTACCAGTAAGGATAAGGTCATCAACATAAAGGAAAAGGATTCTGAGATGGATTCATACTTTCCTGGTATAGACATTAGGATCATAATGGCATCTAGAGAATCCAGTGTTAATAAGAAAGTTTTCCATTTTGGCATACCAAGCTCGGGGTGATTTCTTAATACCATGAGATTTTGTAAGGAAGAAAACAAGGCTAGATTCATTCTGGACATAGCCATGAGGTTGTTCCATGTAGATTTCTTCTTACAAATCTTTGTGCAAGAAGGCCGATTTAACATCCATCTGATGAACCTCCCATTTATGTGAGGCAGCAAGGGAAAGAACAAGGCGGATGGAATTCCTTTTGGCTATAGGGGAAAAGGTTTCATTATAGTCAATTCCTTCAACTTGGGAAAATCCTTTGGAAACTAATCGAGCTTTATGTCTTTCAACACTTCCATCTGATGCATACTTAGTTCTGTAGACCCATTTACATATGACAAATTTTCTTCCTTTTGGAAGAGGTAAAAGATCCCAAGTATCATTGGTCATTAAAGAACGATACTCTTCATTCATTATTGTATCCCAATATGGATGACCTGCAGCTTCTACAAATATCTCTGGATCATGAGTCTTTGAAACTTGAGCCAAAAGAGAAGAGGCTCATTGAAACTGTGAACATGTCCGACATTGATCTGAAGGATCGTCGACAAGATTGCCAACTGCTTCTCGTGTTGAACGGACCCATATAGGAAGTTGTGGAGTTGGTGCTGATTCAGGTTCAAAGGACTCACTTGGAGGAAGGTGAGCAGGAAGAGGTGGATTTTCATCCTCACTATCATCATCTGAAGAAAAAAATAGAATAGGAACAAAAGAAGGCACAAACGTCAAAGATGGCTCACAGGCCAAAGAAGGCACAATCGTCGAATTAGGGTCACGGGCCAAGCGATTTTCATCAAAATTAACATCTCTTTTATAAATAATTTCATTACAATGTGGTTGAAGAAGTCTATAACCTTTGACATCTTCAGAATAACCAAAAAATATACACTTCTCACTTTTAGGTTCCAATCCTTTCCTTTTCTCATCAATAATGTGAGCCCATGCTATATTGCTAAACACACGAAAGTGACTTACATCTGGTTTAATTTTAGTCCAAGCTTCTTTCGGTGTTATATTTTTAAGATCCTTTATGGGAGTGTGATTTACTATGTAATTTGCATATTTTATTGCTTCCGCCCCATACTTTAGACTTAATCCCTTAGATTGGATCATATAATTAGCCATTTATTTTAATGTGCGATTCTTTCTCTCAACAACACCATTTTGTTATGGCGTATATGGAACAGTGCGTTGCATTTGGATGCTCTGTGTAGTGCAGTAACTTGTAGAATTATTGTTCACAAATTCACCTCCATTACATGTTCTTAACTTTTGAATTTTATGTCCATATTTGTTTTCTACAAGGGCTTTGTAGGCCAAAAACTTGTCAAAAACTTCTATCTTAAGTTTTAAGAAGTAAACCGAAGTACGTATGGAAAAGTCATCAATGGAAGTTAAGAAATACTTGCACCCATAAAAAGAAGGAGAAGAAAGTGGACCACACAAATTACTGTGAACAAGTTGCAAAGGGCCCGAGGTGTGCCAAGAGGCACGTTTGTCAAAACTGTCCCAATGATGTTTTCCAAGAACACAACTGGCACAAACACCATCTCTGCATGAAACAAGAGGAAGACCAGTCACCATCTGTTGATTACATAGTTGTTGCAATGAGAGATAGTTTAGATGACTAAACCGCTCATGGCAAAGTTTCCTCAAGTCATCTCTATGAGCAACAAAAACTGATGAAAAAGGTGATGACCCAGAGTTGTCAAACTTGTACAACCTGGTAATATCATCAACAATTCCAATTTCAGGAACATGCTTAGGATCTTTTAGATCCTTGATTAAAACATGTTGAGGTGAAAACTCTATGGTTTTACCTTCACCTGAATGAGTGATTTGATATAGTGATAGAAGGTTACAAGAAATACTTGGAACACATAATACATCATTGAAATGATTGTTTTCTACTTGCAATGTTCCAGATCCTTCAACACTAAGAGATCTATCTTCACCAAAAAATATTTTCTTTGTGTTACATTCATTTAGAGAAGAAAATATATCTCTGTCCTTAGCCATATGATAATATGCTCCAGAATCAATAAGCCACTCATCAGAAGAATTTATTGAAGGAGAAACTAGAAGCAGAAAGTGTATGTCCATGAGAAGAAGAAGATCAAGATCGTGATAGGTATTTTAGTGATCAAAAGCAAGAGTATTAATTTAGGGATCGAGACCCAGAATCTGACCCTACAAGACAATACCCTATGGGACCAAATTCTATAGGATCCTCGTCCTTAGTGAAGTAGAATCAATACTGATATTGTGTGTCTTCATCACTGCTTCTAAATATGCCATCTTCTTGAAACATTTGGAATCATCATGACCATCTTCGTCACAAAAGTTGCAATGTTTTTCAGTCATCTTACTTTTATATTTTTCTCCTTTGTCACCATTAGGAGCGGAAGCTATCTTAGTGGGTTTGGGACCCTTATATTTCTTGTTGTTGTGGTGACGATGTTTCTTCTTGGGATTCTTGGGTTTATCTTTCTGATGGATCACTAAGGCTTTGTTGGAGGTACCTGCAGTGATAATCACTCCAAGCTGTACAAGCTTATCTTTCTCTCTAATCAAAGCATCACAAAAGTTCTCAAGACTAGGTTTTTTATAATCTCTCCCTATATCCTCTTGCATGGCATAAAAGGTAGATACAAACATAGAATATGCACTAAATAGCTTAGAAATAATAAGATAGATGCAACAATCTTCTTCTATCTTTATCTTACATTCTTCACATAAAGTTCTAATTGTTTTAAACTTAGATAGATAGTCTTCAATGTAATAAAAATCATTTGGACTTAAATTCAGTACTTCATTTTCTAACTTTTGTGCTCGAATAATATTGTGTTTACCAAACAGAGATTCAATGTTGTACCAATCTTCTTTGGCTTGATCAATTGATTGACGGTGGAACCTTAAATCATGAGAGATGGACATTCCGATTAATCCACATGCGTTTTCATTCCTATTATCCCATTTGAATTTCTTATCAGCATCAATGGGTGTTGTTTCCTTTCCCAAGGTTATCCGGTACAAGCCTTTACTTCTTAATAAATCCTCCATATGGGATTTTCATTGGAAGTAGTTGGTGTTGATAAGAAAGAGATTATTTGTAGAAGCCATATTAAATATTTAGATAATATGGATTTAAAAACTAAAATTAATGATCTATATGGAAAGATCTCGAAAAGTTAGCCGATTTAAAAAAAATGGCATTGAAAACGAACTTCAGATGTGAGAGTTATGCCCTTTAAAAAAAAGGCATAAACGGTAACCAAAGGACCACGTGGTGGTGTAAGTTTCTTTATGAAGTGATCCACTTTTATAAAAAGAAGTGGGGATCACTTTTAGAATGAATTTACTTTATAAAAGAAATGCTGCATGCAAAGTAAATAACTCTAAAATAAAATATTAAAGCTACTTATAGTGATTCACTTTTATACTTGAAGTGAAATACACTTTACAATTTTAGCATGAAATGTTTAAAAAAAGTAACAAAAAGAGAGACTTGAACTAAAGACCTCTTACTTAATAAGGAAAATTTTAACCAAATGGTCTAGCAAAACATATTGTATTTTTTAGGAAGAGGATTGGGGGTGTTTTTGTTGTTTTTGTTGTTGTTGTTGAAGACGACCTTGGAGAGCATTCTAAAAAAAACTATTTTCACACAAGAAAAATATTTCGCTTCTCGATGACAACAAGGGTTAGATCTCGGTTAGCTTACATGTAAGATGCACCTTTTCCTATCTATTTATGATTTTCTGAGATCGTACACGGTGTGGGGAAAAATGAATATGCAGATCTAAAAGAGTAGCAACCTGAAAATAAATAATACAAAACCAAAATAAAACCAAAATAATGCTCTGCAAAAATATATAAAATGCATATTCAGGCTTTATACCTTCAAATATGACTGAAATGGTCATATCTTGGGCAAACAAAAATGTTTTTGAGTGAAACGAATAATTTTCCTGACTGAAACAGGCACTCCAAATGCAATGGAACATTCCTCTCAGCCCAAAAATTCACTAAAATGATAGAAAATAGAGATGTTGAAACTTGTCTTCATGATCTCGATCTACAACATGAGCGGGTCTTCAAATAGGCTCTGATACCATGTTCGACAACACAAGTATTCCAATAGAGGAAGAAAACCTTCATTAGCCACTCACACAATGATATCAAAGATCAACACATCGATGTTTTGACGTGTTAAAACCCCTACAGGGAAACATCCACAACTCCAATCAACGTGACCACTTGGAGTAGTTTATTAATGCAAAAGAAACAGATTACAGAGAGATTTTACAATAGAGTTTCTCAGAATCGATCATTGGCAAATGACCCTCCATGCTCTATAAATAGAGATCATGTACCAATCAGGTGTTGAGCCATAGATCAATGGCTATTAAGATCGAGGAGAATATGAATCGTCAGATCACTCTATGTAGAAAACATATCATGATCATCGGATTTCCTAACTACAAATGCATACTAATGCATACTAAAGAAAAACACTAAGAAACACACTTTTACCTAATGACACATTAGTCGATCAAGTAGATCTTAACTAACTCCTATGTGTCTAAATATCCTAACATTATTTCTTTCACAATACTACAGAGGCCTTATTTACTAGATCTTGCTTCCATACATAAAAACATATCTATATACTTGGGAAGTTAGGGTAGGACCCTAATATGCCCTCCCCCTTAAACAAATAACATTGTCTTCAAGGTTGGAGATGAGGGAACTATCAAAGGATCTCTTGGTTCCCATGTCACATTAGGGACAATTTTATGGAAATTTATCTCACAATGTAAAAACCTTGGTGAATCTTACTAGTCCTTAATATGCAAACTAGAAAATGCTTGGCGATATTTTTATAAAAAAAATCAAATTATAAGGATTTTATATATATTCTATAAGATTTGGACTATTTTAAACGTAAAATAATTTTATTCTATAGAATTTGGGCAAATGGATTTTAGAAAAAATGGAAATAAGAGAATCTTTTTTTTGGAAAAAGAATGGAAAATTATCCCATGGATGATATATAGCACTTGAAGTTTTCCCTGTGTCACATCCTTAGGTAGTGTATCCTTCACTATATTAAGACCTCCATCATAGTGTGCTAGTGGAGACGATGCTTTCTTTTATCAAGGAAATCCTTAGGCTACAACCAAATGGAACCGTTTTCATCAAGTTTTAGAAGGCTAGTTTGAATATGAAAATTAGAACTGGTCACTTCCATTAAGGAAGAGACTAAAAGAGTGGATAGATTTTAAAGTTGCTTGAAATTTCCAATTTGGAAGCCAATATCCCAGTACATTTGAGGACCTTATAGGGTCATAAAAATTTGTGAAATCTTCTAGTGTTCGTTTTCTTTAAGCGAGGCCTACTTATAAGGTTGTAGATGAAGGAACACCTAATCCCCTTCTTCAAAATGACATTTGAATGATATTTATCATCATGTATCTCATCTAATTTTAATTCATTACCAGATTATATTTGAGAGTGTAGAGAATGTTAACCCAAGTTGTGAGGATTTTGTCCACCTCTTGCACCTTTGATCTAGGTGGATATTGGTGGCCACCCACCTATTTCACTAATTTTAGAATGGTTCCACATCTTGGAATTGTTTCTACAATTGTTTAGGTCATGAATTTATGGGGCCATTTTGAGGCCCTAAATGATGTTATTTTGACGTGGCAATGTCCAATAGATGTCATAGGTAAGTATCGAGCCATTTAGAATGTATATTTCTTGGATATACCTTCGAACGAGATACTGAGTGCCCTAAACATAGATCATATGAAAAAGTAACTACCCCAAGAAGTTGATGTATCAACTAACCACATCGGGACCCACAAACCTTTTGGAATTTCATCTTCTAGGGTTAGTTTTTTGGATGTTTAGGGTTTTCTCATTGATTCTTTCTGTTAAAATTTGTTTTCGGCCTCTTTGTAATCAACTTCTTGCAAATTAGAGTAGTCGACACACCTCTCTTCTTCAAGGATAAGCTACCACAATTCTAGCTAGTTTGTATGCTTTGAATTTTGTAGTCTTTTGTATTTCATTCATTAATAAAATATGATTTAACGTATTAATTTTTTTCTTTCAATACCTTTATGTGTTTCTTTATTATATATCTACCTATATTTCATTCTCAATATAATATGTATCAATGGTATTAGAGAATTTTTCTAATTTTCGTTTCTTAGTGCATGTCCTTGACGAGGTCAGAGTATAGAGAGTTGGGTATTGAGTTGGTTTCTCTTGAGGACAATCCCTCTCACCATCCCAAGTGGCCTCCCATGGAAGAAGAAAATAGAGACAGTAGAGAAGGAGATCCAATTAAATTGTTGTTCAAGGAATCCCTCATGTAATAGAGGAATGAAATGATAGATAATTTTGTCCAGATCCTTCGATGACTGCCAACAACGACATAAATTCCTTCAATGAGAAGTCACTTCAGAGGTGTGACACTCTTCAAGGTAAAATCCAACTTTGATATTCCTTTATTTGAAGGCGAGATATACGTCGATGCTTTGGAAAAATGGTTAAGTATGCTAGAGGGTTATTTCTTTGTCCAAAATTTTTCCAACAGTGAAAAAATAACCTTCACACTCCTTAAAGATCTTCCCCATTTCAGAGATTGGTGGGAAACTTACTGTGAGAAACATGTCAGAGATGAGTCTGCAATATTTGGGCCAGAACCCACTTAGGTGGATTCTTTTGATACCCTCAAGGAGAAATATTGCCCTGTTAGAAACTACGATGACTAGTACATGAGATGGACAACTCTGCATCAGGAGAGAAACCATATGGTGCTAGAGTAGACCAATATCTTCCATACCCTGTCAAAAAAGTTGGGTATTGAAGAGTCTGAGAAGAACTTGATTTTGAGGTACCCCAATGGCCTACATAGGTACATACAAATAGATATGGAGTTCCTGGACATCACCTCGCTGGGAGATGCTTGTTGATATGTTGTCAATATTGAGGAAAAGTTCAAGAAAAAGAGTAAGTGGGATTTAATTTTGACAAACCCATCACAAAAAAATCACAGCAAAGGTGACCGTAACTCCCAAAACAAAGAACAAATCAAGGATGGCCAGGTGTTATAACCCTAAATTGCACCATTCATGCTTACCTGGCATCAGGCCTACTCATTGCCCTTGATTGCCAAAGCCATGCTGAACAGACTCTTCAAAAACATCCTAAATTAAGTAGCCCGCGCCCTAACCTATCACTGGGCGCGTTTGAACGCTGGAAGGCCTTATACTGCACGCGTTGGAATGCGGGCTGGCCCACTACATCAAGTGTTTACCTAACAAAGCAAAAAATCAGAAAAGTTACCGACGAAACGAGAAGCTTTTGGTCAGTTAACTGGAACTCCCCGCCATGCATGGCCGACAGTTCGTCTAAAACCCTAGCTCATTCTAGCCTATAAAAGAAGGGGTAGGGGTACTATTCAAAGGAGGAAAAAACATAGCAAAGAAACTCTGCCAAATTGCCGAATCCGTTTTGTCCCAACCCTTTAGCCTTTCCTAAAGCTTTAGGAGAATTCAAGCAAAGCAGTTCGAGGACAAAGAAGAGGAGGAGCCCAGGATCAAGATCAAAGAATGATGGACGGTCTCTGTAATCATTGTAAGTTGATTCATCTTGAGATTAATGAAAAGATACTTTTCCCGTCTCGAATGCATGAGTCTTATGTATTTCATTTGATTTATGTTTAATCTCTAATCCTCTAGTAAAACAATAGCATGCATGCCTAGTTTTGTCTTGATTGCAGGATCGCTTTTTGGAAGGAGCAGCAGAAGCAACGGGATAAAGCTCAACGGAGGATCTACACCAACTGTCGATAAAAAGGTTAGTTGGTTCTTCCCATGTTTGGATGTGAAAAAGGGTTTTAGGTTTGGGGTAGAAGGTTAAAAGTAATTCTTGAAGGGTCATGATATGCATGCAAGTTTAAACCCTAGCTTGTTAGTCCATAGGATAGAATAACCCCACAACAGAATTGGTGACTCCGCTGGGGATATTTACTCTTAGGGTTCTCGGATTTTGTTAAAGGTTTTTGGGTAGTTCAAAGAAGTAGAGTTTCAGTTTCTTTGTTGTTTTTGTTTTCTGTTAAGTCAAAAGCTAGCAGGGAACCTGGTGATCAATACCAGTTTTTCCTTGAATGTTGCTTGACACTTATTTTCGGGACACACAGAGGTACATGCGGCCTGCAGAAGCCCTGCCCGCGTATAACCCGCGCCCTAACCTTCTACAGCCCACGTTTTAACGCCTGCTGTAGTGGTTTCAGTAGCGTGTAGAGCCCAGGAAGCTTAAGAGGCAGTCTCCTCTTCCCTGTCAGAAGTTCACCTTCTCAGGGGGCTTTCTAGATCCTGTCTGGGTCTTGATTGGTTTACTGTCTTGCTTTCAGTCTGCCTTATTGTGTTGGTTTTTCTTTGCATTTGTTTTATTTTTTGCAAATTTTCCTTTTCTGTTGAAGTAGAAGCATCCAAGCCTTTAGGAGACCCTGGTTGTCAATACCAGAGGCCTCTTTCAGGTCTGGGATGCCTATGTTTGATTTTTTCTTAGAGTTTATACCTACTTGCGGGCTGCTTCAGTTCTGAGCACAGGTACCCGCGTGATGTTATAGCGCAGCACACGTTTGAACGCGTGCTGTCTCGGTGACAGTCACGGGCCTATCTGGTTGCCTTTCAGCCTGGGTGGGGCAGCCATCCCCTCTTGTGGTGAGAAGTGGTCCTTTCAGGGTTTGGAGTCTGGGGGGGCACAGTCAGTAAGTTAGGGCCCCATATCCTTATCTTGTGTTTTGCTTACTTGATGTTTTGATAGAAAAGACAAAAGAGAAAAAAATCTTTGTTTTGTGGTTTTTAGGCAACTGTTAGAATCGGTGTTGTCTTGATTGATTTTTTCTCATTTTGTGCTCTGATTCTTTTTGCGATCTTCGCTTTAAGCCAGAGTTTTCTTTTCATTCTCTTGGTTTTGTTCTTGTCATCATTTTTCCTTGTTGCGTTATTTTGCAATAAAATTAAAAAAAAAAAAAATCTTGTTTCATTTTCTTCTTGATTTGAAGATTGTGTTGTTGCATCAGTAGCTAGGAAAGAAGTCTTTTTGCATAAGTTTTGCTATGCATTTCAAGTATAAGTAGCTCATAGATCTGAGAAAAATTTCTTCATATTTACTGCATGAAATCTTAGTAATTTTGAAAAGAAAAGAAGTCTTTCTTATTGAAAAGTTGTTGGTTTTGCATTTTAGTGAAAGTTTTTGTTTCCAAGCTTTTCTTATTCATTTTGCTTTGAGTCTTTTTACACACCATCAGTTTCACTTTCGTACATGGTGACTTAAAAACCCCATTAAAAGCAACGCTAAGTAAAATCAAGTAGACTTTTTGTTTATAGGGTGCATACACTAGCTCAGGACTAGGGCCTTGGAATAGGTTGGAGAGTAAATTCTACAAGGACACCCAAACTAAACATTGGAGTCTGTCAATAGGGAGTGTAGAAGTCCAGTTACGAAAAGTTATCTAGGACCCCCCTCTAACACAAGGGCTAAACACGAGGTCGTGTAAGGAAAGGTAGCAAAGATAACCCCTCCAAAGCTGGACCGAGCGTTGTGGAGAACACATATTGAGGATTTGTTAAGGGATTCCGTCGTTTGCATTTTCCACGAAGCTTCGTGGGTCTCAAATCCATTCGAGGTCCTCAGTTGTCTTCTAGACCATTTTCTCTCGATACCCTTCACAGGTTTCGGGCTTGATCCCCTGCTCATTGTGGTCTACCCGACTGCCGACTGTACCCGCCTGGTGACTGTTCACGTGCTGGAAAACTAGTTGCCAATCTTTTCTAGGGACATACACGGGTGACTGCGGGGGTATACCGCGGTACCTAGGACAGACATCGGGCCANGCTTTGCAGAGTATACCCGGAGGGTGCTTCCGTATTCGAGTTGCACTTGCACCGGTAAGTTGCTCTAGTGTTGGTTGTTGTAACTGTTCTTCCAACTAGTTTAGTGCTTGCTTGATTTATCTTCTAGGGGTTTTCTTTTAGCGAGTGTTACTGTTTTTTCGTGTAGAATACCTTAGCATTTCGTGAATCTTCTCACACAGTGGAGGATTCAGAGCTCCGTCGGTCACGAAGGCTTCTGGGCCTGCCACCGGTTATACTAGAGCCACCCCCACCACCATTGAGGCGGAAGCTAGACCATCAAGGGTCTTTCGAAGCAACCGGGGCTTTTGGGCCCAAACAACCCCCTGAGGAATCGAACGCCAATCTTGGATTGGTTGAGACTTCAAACACTGATACTTGGCCGGATATTATTGTGCCAATTCAATTCTACGAACGCCTGTCAGTGCCTAACCCAGTGATGGAACAAAACTCTGTTACTTCAACTGGGAATTCTTCCATTCCCATCACTGTTGCTACCAAAGGAGAATCTTCTCCTAACTTGCCTTTGTCAACGGTCCGGGCGACCATGGTCTCGGCCGCAACTACGTCGCACAGTGGACTGACCCCATCTATCACGGCAGACACACCTCCTTACACACCTAGTGCGACAGGCGCTCCGTTTTCATACGGTATGCAGAGTTCGGGTACAAGCCCTGTACTCACTTACTCCACTTTACAGACTTTGGGTCTAGGGGCAGGGAGCTCTAACGCTCCCTTGCAAGGTCAACTTAGGGGCATTCCTGTCCCTTTCAACGCTTTTTTTTACGTTGGAGGTCACATTCCTCCTTCGTCCCCTTCGCTTGGTGGTCTGCATTAGCAGTCCACTGGGCAGCTTGCACACATGATTCTAGTTGGAGCGGGGAGTCAAGCAACACCTGCGCAAACTCAGCCGGTAGGTTCGTCGTCGTTTGTTTGGAACGGGACGTTTGGTAGTAACACTTTCGCATCCGCTTTTTTCCCATCAGGGCAGTCTACACCGGCACAGGGTACATACATACCAGGACCTTGGAACTCAGGACAAGGATCCGTTCCTTCCTCTGGAATGTTGATCTGGGGTAATTCTTTCCACAGTCAATGGAACCCCGGACAGACTTCTATGCCTCTTCCATCGGGACTGGCATGGGGTAATCCTTCCCAAAGTCCGTCAAACATGATGAACGCCCAACATCCTATGTTCTTCATGGGGAATCATCCAATGATGTCTCCTCAGATGCAAAACCCTTACGCCGGTCAGGGCCATGGTTTTTACCAAAACCCGGGCCAGCAGCCAATCTTTTCCTGGCAACCTGGTGCCAGTCAAACCCCAGGACCCTTTTATCCAAGCTATCAGTAACAACCCAAACTACCATTCTTGGCAACTTTTCACTTGCCCGATTTGACATGGTTGTTAAATGATCCTATCTGTCATGATCCACGTTGGCCTCCTATGCCAACGAAGTTGCCTTCGGACATTCCCAAGTTCGAGGCCAAGCCTAACGAAGATCCAGGTGATCACGTGACTACTTTCCACTTATGGTGTTCATCTAACTCACTGAAAGATGGCTCCATCTAGTTGCGATTGTTTTAACGCACTCTTATTGGGAGTGTCGCAAAATGGTACATAGATCTTGATCGTTCGCGATATTCTTTTTTCAGCGAACTGGCGATGGCTTTCCTTAACCATTTCCAGTTACCTGTGAGATACGACGTCGGCACCGAGTTGCTAGCCAATTTCTCACAGACGAAAGCAGACCATATCTCAGATCATATTCAAGAGTGGCGACGCTGAAAGAGTCTCATCAAGGTACCCGTCCCACCAGCATTCCTGCTTGAGTGGTTCCTTAAGTCTTTAGTTCCACAGTTATCCAAAGACGTCGCGAATTTAGGGGTCTTCTCCGAGGAAGATGCCATCATGAGGGATCAACAGTTTGAGCTTATCTACTCTCAGTCTGGTCTATTGTACACCATCTTGTTGGATGCACCACGATCGATTCTGGATAAAACCAGACAGAGAGCCAGACAACATGCTGACGGTATCGTTGGTTCGGCACAAACTAAGCCCGCTGAGCAATTGACAAAACAATTGCAGCAATTATCTATACAACACTCAGCGGCCAGTCAGACTATTGCTTTGGATGCTCCTCCTACTCAAACGTAGGAAGTACACTCTGTACAGACGACTAACCCAAAGGCCAACCAACAGCTCGAGGGGAAGAAAAAACAACGCAAGAAGAGTAAGGGGGATAAAAAACCAAATGATAATGTTGGCGAGGGCACCACAGAAAAGAGGAAGGCGAGGTATCTGTGCAACCTGTGTGCGGAAGACCACCCGACCCATCTATGCCCTCGACTTGCGGAAGCCCAGAAGTTTGTCACACAGCAACAGCAAGCCGTGTTGACTAATCCCTTTCAGCATGGGCAAAATTTAACTCAATCCTCTGCAAGTGGGGAAGGGGGCAGCCAGGAAAACTGCCCTCCTCCAAATAACCCCTCTTCCATGAACGTATACATGGTTAGAAGTGATGCTTTCATAACGACTAGAGCACACGACTACAGCAAACCAAGTGCCTCTGAGAAGGGAAAAGAAGCCGAGATCCCATCTCTTCCTCTACAGATCGAGAAGACATTGGGTGAAATAATGACACGCATTCCAAAGGGTGTGTTTAAGAGGGCTTCTCACAATCCAAATGCAAGGGCCGCCCAGAACTACTCTGTGCTGGAAGATTTATCGCAAACCCCTTGTGCTATGTCTGCTTTGGAGGTCCTCCAAAGTTGCCCTGCTCAGAGGAAAGCCTTGTTGAATTCTTTAGGCTCTACTGAGACTTGTAACCCAGGTACCATCATGTTAGATACGATTGAATTCAAACCTCGTCTGCCTTACCATGTTGCGTTTCAGATAGTAGTGGCTCACCCCATGAAAACTTTTACATGAAATATCTACCGCACGGTGGTGGACGAGGGCGCTTCGACTTGCATTATGTCGTTAGCGTGTTGGAAATCCATTGGTTAGCCCGAGTTGTCTCCATCACCTACTCTCCTTACTGCGTTTGACGGTCGTTCTTTCCGACCACATGGCATCATTCCTTCTTTCCCTGTGCAGTTAGGGGGAAAGACCGTGTGCATCGAAGTAGAGGTAGTCGATGCCCCCATCGAATACAATCTCTTGTTAGGTCATAGTTGGACTTACGCCATGCAGGCGGTGGTCGCTACCATTTTTCGAGTACTCTTGTTTCCACATGAAGGCTGGATAGTGACCATAGATCAGTTTTCCTTCTCTCAGCCTGACCCAGCCTTGGGGGCATCCATGGTTCCCATGGTAGATAATCCTCAAGCCGGTGTCGTTAACATAGGAGTTGGTTTGTGCCCATCTTTGATGGGTACTTTCGATTACCCACCTCCTCAAGGCGATATCAAGTTTATATCAACTCACCATAAGGCTGAGATTTTCCATGTTTCGTCGTTTCGCATGACTTACTTTGAGGATCCGTGGATTATTCCTTCCCCATCAGACATGATGGATGCGACAAGGCATGCGGGCATGTCTACGCCCTTGTCGGCTGTTGAAGTAGCATACTCTTTGGTCCAGCAAGCTTCAGCTACTCCAGATCCGATTCTCGCACAAGAGTTGGATCCACTCCTAGAGCCTATCTGGGCTCAGGATTCTCTTGTCGACACAGATTCGTTAGATTTAGTCTTGCCTTCGGACGAAGCTATAATTGAAGCAATGACTGGTCCGGACAAAACTTGGGATGATTTGCACCACAGTTCATATTTTCTCCCAGAGTTACACTGAATCGAGGCAGGAGAATTCACTATCACCATGACGGGGGATCAACCTTGTCCAATTAAACTCTTAGCTACACAGGATATTTATGTTGAAGGCAATATGGCGACTATCGCTACCACGATACCTATCAAACCCCGGCATCATGGAGAATGTCTTCATCGAAGCGGATTGCTCCCCCAAAGAGATTCAGATTTACATGGATCTTTTTAAAGAATTCCGCGATGTTTTTTCTTGGCCTTATGAGGAAATGCTAGGCATCGATCCGAAAATAGCTGAACATGAGATCACGATGTATCCTGACACTAAGCCTATTTGACAGAATCTTTTTCCATTTAATCCTAGGAAAGCAGCAGCCATCAAGGCTGAGGTTGAGAAATTGCCTAAGGCAGGGTTCATATACCCTATCCACTTGACTCAATGGGTGTCAAATCCCATGCCAGTTGATAAGAAACAAGGCACGATTCATGTCTGTACCGATTTCCGTGATTTGAATAACATGTCCGAAAGATAATTATCCAACCCCATTCATCGACCAGATCATTGATGAGTGCACCGGTTGTGAAGCCTTTTCATTC
>JZKD02S1799536.1:595121-627229 GCA_000966675.3 Picea glauca | reverse complement strand
GAGAGAGAGAGGGGGGAAAGGAGTGAGAGAGATAAAGAGATAAAGAGGGAGTAGAGAGAAAGAGGATATAGGGAGAGAGAAAGGGACAAAGTGAGAGAGAGAGGGATAGGGGATATAGGGAGTTTGAGAGAGATATGGAGAAAGAGGTAAAAGGAGATATGGGCCAAGAGAGGGGAAGTGAGAGAGAGAGAGTGAAGTAAAGAGGGAAGGAAAGAGAGAGAGAGAGAGAGGGAGGGAGAGAGAGGGAGGAAGAGGGGAAAGAGAGATGGGAAAGGAGAAATAGAGGGGGAGACAAAGAGAGAGGGAGAGGGAGAGAGAAATTGGAGAGATAGAAGAAGATAGAGGGAGGGAGGGAGATGGGAGTAGAGGGAGAAAGAGATAGATAGATTGTGTTAACAAGAACAAATGAACATTCATGTTCCTAATAATGAACACACTTTAGGAATGTGTACGCTTTCTTTCGATTTCAATTTCTTTTTCTAGATTGCACACACATTCATAAATAATCTGATTTGGCAAGTGTGTGTGGTGGTTCATTACGTAACGTGGCTATAGGATTAATAATGTGTGCAATTCTCTAGGAACAAGCATGTTCACATGTTCCTTGTTGATGCATGTAGAATCAGACATGTACTTTCGCATGGGATTGGTGTCTAGCATATGGAAGTTTTCCAAAGCCTTCTATTTTGGTAAATTACTTTAATTAAACTAAAGTGATTTTATTTGTGAGTTGAGTTTTATTTAAGGAAAATTCTTTAATTAGCATTAGTGAATTAAATAATATCCATTGATCTCAAGTGAGGTGAGAAGTGATATCAATTGTCCATCACTTTGAATATTAGGGTTAGGTCATAACTCAATCTTATAAAAGAAATGATAGGGTAAAGGAGAAGAGTATGTTTGGTGAGATTCCAAGATCAAGGGACCTTTTGGTGAGATTCCAATGTCAAGGGACTTGTGTGAGATAGACTCATGCAATAACTTTCGTTAGATACCAAGGTCATATACTTTGATGTGAGATAAAAGTTGGACCTTTGGTGAGATGCGAAGGTCAAAGACTTGCATAAGATACACTTGTGAGAGAACCTTTGGTGAGATACGAATGTCTTACCTTTGGTGAGATGCCAAGGTCAAATACTTGTGTGAGATACACTTGTGAGAAAAATATTGGTGAGGAATTTGGTGAGAGATCAAGGTTGCAAATTTTTGTAATATGCCAAGGTAGGACATAACAAAGAAGGACTTTTTATAGGTTGAGAGTGTAGAAGAAAAGAAGAACTTTTTATTACACATGAGTGAGGATATATCATTGGTTGGGTGAAGAGATTTCATCCAAGTGTTGATGCAGAGAGGGTTGGATCATGAACGATTGTGATTCAAATAACTTGGATATTTGGAGAAGTAATTCCATCTAGAGTCCATACAGGTCAAAGAAAATAGAGAGAAGAGGCAGGTATAAGTGGGTAGCGCCATACAAAAGTCAATGTACAATATTTTCGTACATGTATGCGGGTGCCAGTGAAGACAAACACGCATACGTGGGTGTGACAAATCACAATCACATACACCTCGAAAAAAAATAATTATACAGGGTCGTACAACAACATAGACATTTTCAGGGTTGTCTAGAGTGTATATTCTCTTAGTGTGACATTATCCCTATTATACGATCCCTGATTTGACCATAATAAAAGCATCTAAGTATTGGTTTTCCACTTGGTATGTTTACAGGAGTTTATACCCAAAAATATTGGTGTCTTGTGCATGAGATTTTGGTTTCCTTATTTATGCTTCTATTGCATGTTTAGTTGATTACTCAGATGTTCTTGAATTCAGTAAGTGATTTATTTGGGATTAATTTTTGGGTGTTGGGTAGAAGATAAAAATAAACATGGTATCAGATCATGCCAAGGGTTGAAATAAAATAAAAATGGTATCAGAGCGAGTTTTCTCTAAAAGGAATCCAATATCAGGATGCACAACGACATATCTATGAGATCTGAGTGACTGGAGGAGAGATCATGTTCAGATCTAGGGTTACAATAACAGATATATGGGATCAAGAGTGTCAAGGTGGGTGCTTGAAGGATTAAGTACAGATCGACTATTTTTACAGTATATTTTTCATATATGCAGTAGATATTAACCTATCTATAAACCAACAGATGCAAATAAAAGGATTGATTTCTGAGAAACAGTCGCACACAGGTAAAACTTAGTTTTCTAGGTTTATAGAGTTGTATGTCATTAACTGAAGGAAAAAACGCATATATACATGATCCCCTTTGCATAAACACATGTATACATATGGTGAAGTAAGCACAAGGGCATACATATGCGAGAATTATTAAGCGAAGGTGCATACATATGCGGGCTATAGTGGTGACAGGTGTGTACAAGGTTGTTATGGGTCACTTCAAAGGTAGTTTCAGTAAACAATTTTTGTTGGGTGGATTGTTGAGCAATGGAAGGAGGTCAAGCAACCAACAAGGATATGTCAAATAAGTGTAGAAGTACTTCCATCTAGAGATATAATCCATGTGAGAGAATATAGGAGAAGAGAAGGACTTTTTATCATGTTCCTGAGTCATCCACATTGGAGCAAAGTTAGAATTTTTCTCAAGTTCTTAAGCTACGAAGGATAGTGAATCAAGGGGATCTCATATGGGTGAAGAAGGAAGTTCATACAAATATCATAGGATGACATATCTATTGGACCGAGTGAATAATATATGGAGAAAACAATTGTGTATGGAAGGGTTTGAGGAAAGGAGAAAAGGGGAAACAAAGGAGATATAAGCCAACCGACAAGAATGAAGGACTAATATTTAGGTTTGTAGGGCTTGGATATTCATTGATTTGTATTACTCAGTTGAACCATTATCCAAGGATGGGATATTTTAAAAGGATCCTAGCTGATCTTGTCTCATGGATCAATGTCAGTGAAAGAGGACAAGGAGCAGATAACTCCTAAGGTTGAGCAACTCAGAGGGATTCAGCCTTCAAGTTCAATTGGGAAGGAGTAGAATTCCAAGTCTATCTAGGATCATTCATGGTATGATATGGCCATGTAGGATGCTTAGGATAAAGAGGCTTCTTGGAGCATGATCAAAAGAAAGGCTTCAAAGAACTATCATATTGATATGGAAGTGATAGCTCCAGTGTTAGAGGGAGTATCCAATCAGGTGGATTGGAGAGCATCCATCGTAGAAGATATGCTAGTGA
Source organism: Picea glauca (assembly GCA_000966675.3). Taxonomy (NCBI): domain Eukaryota; kingdom Viridiplantae; phylum Streptophyta; class Pinopsida; order Pinales; family Pinaceae; genus Picea; species Picea glauca. The sequence goes on along the minus strand of JZKD02S1799536.1, from coordinate 624,004 downwards.
AGACAGAACCAATTGGACAGGTAATTGCACATGGGATTGGTGTCTAGCATGTGGAAGTTGTTCGAAGCCTTTTATTTTGGTAAATTAAATTAATTAAATTAAATTTATTTTATTTGTGAGTTCAATTTTATTTAAGGAAAATGATTTAATTAGCATTAGTGAATTAAATAATATTCATTGATCTTAATTTAGGTAAGAAGTAATCTCATACATCTATCACTTTGGAGATTAGGGTTATGTAATAATTCAATCTTATAAAAAAAATGATAGGGTAAAGGAGAAGAGTATCTTTGGTGAGATGCCAAGATCAAGGGACCTTTTGGTGAGATGCAAAAGTCAAGGGACTTGTGTGAGATACATTGGTGATAGAAATTTGGTGAGATACCAAGGTTATATACTTTTATGAGAGATCAAGGTCATACCTTTGGTGAGATTCCAAGGTCAAAGACTTGTGTGAGATACACTTGTGAGAGAACCTTTGGTGAGATAGCAAGGTTGGAACTTTGGTGAGATACCAAGGTCAGACCTTTGGTGAGATCTCAAGGTCAAAACTTTATGTGAGATACACTAGTGAGAAAACAATTGGTGAGTGATCAAGGTCATAACTTTTGGTGATATGCCAAGGTCGAATATAGAAAAAAAGACTTTTTTTAGGTTGAGAGTGTAGTATCAAAGAAGGAATTTTCCTTACACATGAGTGAGGAGATCTCACGGGTTTAGTGAAGATATTTCATTGAATCTTTGATGCATAGAGGGTTGGATCATGAAGGACTACGATTCAAAGAGCCTAGATAGGTGGAGAAGGACTTCCATATAGAGGTTATACAGGTCAAGGAGAAGAAAGAGAAGAAGCCGCAAGTGGGTTTCAACTGATTGAATCCAAAATCAAGTGTAGCACTATACAAAATTCATTGTGTAGTATGTCCATACATGTATCAGGGTTTCAGTGGAGAAATGCATGTATACATGGGCATGAAAAAGCACAGTCATGTACACCTCGGGAAAAGTGTTGGTATAGGGTCGTAAAGAAGAATGGGAATTGTCAGGTTTGTCTGTAGTGTATATTCTCTCGGTGGGCCATTATTCCTGTTATGGTGGCCCTGATTTGACCATAATAAAAGAACATAAGTAGTGATTTTACCTCCTGGTTTTTTCCAGGGGTTTATACATGAAAATATTGGTGTCTTGTGCATGATATTTTGGTTTCCTTATTTATACCTTCATTGCATTTTTAGTTGATTACTTATCTGTGCTTTAATTCAATAAGTGACTTATTTGGAGCTAACTGTTGGGTGTTGGGTAGAGGGTGAAAATAAACATGGTATCATATCGTACCAAGGGTTGAAATAAAATAAACATTGATTTGTGCATGTTTGTTGGCACCCCATTGCCACTTTTTTGTCCATCAATGTCAGGGAAATAACCTCCCTAACCCCTCATATAGGTATAATAATATATTTTCTATGTAAAAATGACTAAATTAGTTAATAAATCCTATTTAACAATGTGAACAAGTCTAATTTAAGAAGACTTAACAAAATCTTTCGTTTCTAGAAAGATATTCCACTAGAATGTTCTTTAAAATATAGAATTAGTATAAATAGGAGTAAAAGGCATGATAAATTTGTGTATTGATAATTATTGTAATAGAGCTCTACAATGATGGAGGTTCCCCCCTCAAAGAAGCAAGTGAATATTTCTTTAATTCAATAAAGGTATTATTGTTGGTATTGTTATTCTTATTATTTTTTTGTTCTGTTGGTATTTGATGCAATATTTCTATCTCTACTTATTACAATACAATGTATACCTTAAAATTGGTATCAAATCTATTTCCTTTGCAAAAATCGTGGGATTTTCTTTTTTAGTGTAGAGACGTGTATTGTTAGTGTCTTTAAAGCACAAAGATTTGTTGTTCAGTGGGAAAATTTGTGGCTAGGGAAGACTACATGCAGTAAATACAGATGGTTTCACAGGGTTGCTTGAAACAAATGTTTCACCTTGTTGGAAACCTTTGCAACCCCTGTTGGTACCCCTTTGAATAGTATCACATCAGAAAAAAACTATACACGCCCGTCACACCCACATCCTGTTAGGTATATCAAGAGTCCCCTAGTTCTCTTGAAACCATATATAGATCAGTCGATTGGTCTCCTGACTTCTGCTGTGACATAGAGAACAACACTCAGGAAGATAATATCTAGTACCTGGGTAATTGGATAATACGACTAAGGGTACGGTTGAGCCTCCTTAGTTGGTTCCTTGTGATATTGGATTGAATGTTATTGTTTGACCCTACACGTATATCAAAGAGATATAGCATAGGGAAAAACCTTGTATATAATAACCCTAAAAACACTAACCCTTGCAAAAGGAACAAAACAAAAGAGATATAGTGTCGAGCGACCTTGCCTCCTACATTCCAGTTGTGACATTCCTACACAAATTTTCATGTTAATAATTTGGGAAAATCATCACTGCAGTATTCTTTAAGTCAGAGTATAAATCTATAGAAGTTTAAAAGAAAGTATAGTGGTCCTACCAAAACCCTTATCTGAGACTTATTCCCTTGGATTCCTCTCTTTTCCCTGATCGTTGTGGTACCTATCATTTTTAAGACTTTTTTTTCCTGTGGACCCGAACCCCTTCATGTACCCATATTTGGGACATATCCCATTGGATTCCTCTTTTCACCCTAATTAAAGTGGTATATATCACTTATAAACTCTTTTTTTCCATGGACCCACCCAACCTTTTTGACATCGTTATTTCCCACCTATTCCATTGGATTCCTCTCTTTGCACTGATTGTAGTGGTACCATTCACCAGTAATCCCTTTTTTTGTGTGGAACCCCACCCCATTACTATGTTGCCCTTTAACCATGGCACACAATCATAACTACGACTTTGAAATCCACCTCTATTCAACCATACATGAAAAAATGGAAGACATGAAACAAGACCTAAAGAAGAACATCAATTCCCACCTCGAAAGCCACCTTGAATCCTTTGTTGCCAATATGATGGAAATACTACATTTTATTGGAGGCCTTACCTCACATGAACAACAATATAACCTAGAAGGTGTTGCTTCCTCCAATTCCCATACTTTTTGATCCAACCCCCTTCATCATGATTTACATCTTCTGCGAGTGGAGGTGAACAAATTTGACGTCTTGGATCCTACTGGTTGGGCCACTCAAATGGAACATTACTTCTCCTTGAATGAAATTACTAATGACTTGGCCAAACTTCATTACAATTTCCTTTATCTAGATCCCGAATGTTGGCAATGGTGTAAATGGTGTAAAAAATCATTCCAAGGGTATGTTGCTTGGAAACATTTTGTGGCCAAAATTTATGAACTCTTTTGCACCCACACACACTACCTAGTCGATTTGACCAATTTGAAACATTCTGATACCATGGAATACTTTATCTCCGCATTTGATCAATTGGATTTTATAACACAAGGCACGTTTGATGCCTTCTTCTAAGAATGCTTCATCAGTGGCCTCAATGGTGAAATCCAAGCCTAGGTCCTCATGGATCAGCCCCAGAATTGCTTGTAAAATACTCAATGTGCCAAGGAAACAAAACATGTTTTCTTTTCCCAAAACTGAAAAACCTCTTTTTCTACTCACCCTCACCCTATCGATCCTGACCCTCATCCCACTCCTCTCAAGTTCCAGAAATTAACCTAGGAATAAATGGTTGAATGCCAACTCAAGGGTCTTTTCTATAATTGTGATGAAAAATATTTTATGGGGCATAAGTGTAAGGAATATAAGATTTTTATGTCTATTTCTGAGGATGTTGCTGATGAGGAAGTTGAAGTTTCTCTGGTGGATGAACTACCCCCAACAAATGACCCTACTTCATGCCCTCACTGGATTCTCTTCTCCATAAACACTTAATCTCATTGGATACATTAAGAATGAGAAGGTCATAATCCTCGTTGACAATAACATCACCCATAATTTTATTTATCATTCCATTTCCTAGAAAATCAATTATTATATATGTGTAGTTGACAATTTAAAAATCATGATTTCCAATGGGGGTTCCATGAAATGTGGAAGGCACTGTGAAAATGTGTGCCTACAAATTGATCAGTATCACCTTAAATATCATATATTTTCTATCGACATGGACGGTTGTGACATTATGATTGGTGTTGAATGGCTATTGACTCTAGGCCCCATTCTCATGGAATTTAAGGACCTAATCATTCAATTCCAATAGGAGGGACAATAGTATAAATTCCAAGTCATCACAACAAGTTCACCTGAGATTATCAATTCCCATGGAATGGAAAAGGTACTAAAAAAATGTCACTCTAGCATTAGTTCCCAACTCCACTCAATTCACACCATTGGGATGCCCTTTGTGCTCTCTAACTTGCAATATATACTCTCGCAAAACAAATATATATTTAACACTCCCCATGGAATTCTCCCTTCCTACACTTTTGATTATTATTCCATTCCTCTCATACCTGATAGTATTCCTCCCAATGTTCATCCTTATCATCATCCCTTTTCCTAGAAAAATGAAATGGAGAAAAATGATTAAGAATTTCTAGAAGCAGGTGTTATCCACTAGTACCATCCCCTGTTATTCTCCATTAGTCATGGTCCTCAAGAAAAAAGGAACTTGACACATGTGTCTTGATTTTTTTTCTCTCAACAAACTCAAAATCAAAGACAAATTTCACATTCTTGTCTTTGATTACCTTTTTGATGAATTGAGTGTTCCTAATACTTTACAAAAATTTATCTCTATTATCGCTACCACTAGATACACATGAAAGAGAAATAAAACCCCAAGACTTCCTTTAGAACTCATGAGGGTCACTATGAATTGTTGGTCATGCCCTTTGGCTTGTGTAATTCCCCTCCCACCTTTCAAAGTCTCATGAATAATGTATTATGTCCTTTCCTCTATCATTTTGTCTTAGTTTTGTTTGATGATATCCTTGTCTATAGTAAAACTTGGCCAACCCATATTTCCCATGTGGATCAAGTTCTCCATCTATTGTCTAAGAACAAACGTTTTTTCAAACAATCTAAGACAAACTCAAAAACAAAGACAAATTTCCCATTCTTGTCTTTGATGACCTTTTTGATGAATTGAGTGGTTCTAGATATGTTACAAAACTTTATCTATGTTTTGGCTACCACTAGATACACATGAAAGAGAAAGACATCCCCACGACTTCCTTTAGAACTCATGGGTCACTATGAGTTCTTGGTCATGCCCTTTGGCCTATGTAATTCCCCTCCAACCTTTCAAAGTCTCATGAATAATGCATTATATCCTTTCCTCTGTCGTTTTGTATTATTTTTCTTTGATGATATCCTTATCTATAGTAAAACTTGGCTAACCCATATTTCCCATGTCGATCAAGTTCTCCATCTATTTTCTAAGCACAAAAATCTTCTCAAACAATCTAAATGTTCTTTCAATGCCTCTAAAGTTGTGTACCTATGTCATATTGTAGAAAATGATGGTGTACTGGTGGATCCTAATAAAATTGAAGCTATGAAGGATTGGCCTCGCCCTAAAACTATCAAAATATTTTGTGGTTTCTTGGGTTTAACAAGATATTATCGTAATTTTTTTTCAGAATTATGGAAACATTGCAGCCCCTATCACTACTCTCCTTAAAAATAATACTTTAGTAGGAATCCAATAGCTTAGCAATCTTTCCAAGCCTTGAAATATGCTATGTGCACAACCCTTGTCCTATCACTACCTGACTTAACCAAGATTTTTTCCTTGGAATGTGATGCATCAAGGAAAGGAATTGGTGTGGTTGATTCGGATTATGCTGAGAATGAAATGAGACAAAAAAAATATAGCAGAGAACAAAAAAATATAGTGGAGTCCAACTTCTATTAATGAATAAGATAGAAAAACATTGTAGAACACAAATTGGAATAATAGGGTAGCTTATGTCTGAAAAGAAAGAGATGTTGGCTACGCTTCATTCAAAACAAGATTTACATCACACTCCATTGAATGCTTAAAGGGCCTCCTTCACCTCAATTATATATGAGGGAGTGAGAGAAGAACAATTCCCATGTTGCAAGTAGGATAAATTAGTCTAAGTATATAAAATACCATAGGCATGTAAAATACTAAGACTTCTTGTGTGATCACCCATTCCAATACTACTCTAGCCCGAGCATGCTTTATTATAGAGTTCTAATGGGATCCGATGCATTAACGCTATGTTGTAAGCATGTACATAAGACCACTAGGAAATAATTACATGATGTATGTAATTAACAAATGAATATGGCATTACATTCTATTCCCCATCAAAAGGGTGAATATCATGCTTTATCAAAACCATATGCTTAAAATATTTATTCAGTGGAAAAGGTGGATGGCCACTGAGATCCACCTAGATCATTCCTCCCTCCTTAGGAAGCAATGGTCCCCATTGTGTCAAGTTCCCTCGGGAGAGGAAGAAAATTTTGTTGAATCTGAACCTTGGTGAGTTGATTTCCTTTTTGAAGTAGATGTCTTGCTTGTAGTTTTTTTGTGGAAGGATGTCATGAACCTGCTGGAGGTGTTGGATTCGTTCAACATATCTGGTTGCATGATGTAGCTTGGACCGAGTGTGGGAGGACTTTGTCGAGGAAAATGCAATAATAAGAGGTATATCAATACTGGGGAATAATGATTTGAACCCCAAGCACACCTAAAAAGGGACGTGGCTAATAGAACTATGTTGAACATATGGAAGACTCTCATTCTCTTTGTGTTCCTCTACAATGTTGTTGTTCTGATTCTGTTGGATAAAAATGTCTTGGGATGAGGATGTAGTGGTTGTAGTGACCTTATTTTCAACATATCAGTCGATCGTGAAGAGGGAAAACTTTATGGTTTGAGATATTACTTTGTGGCATTGTTTTTCCAAGATCAATGAAGTGGCAGTAGTTGGAGCTACCTCTAGGAACCTATATAGCTTACCTCCTAAAGTAACAATGACACTACAGGGCCGCGACTCATAGATGGCACAATGTTTCTACATATATTGTTTTTCTAAAAGAACAACATAGACTTCAAGTGGGGAAACATCACACACTACCTCATCTTTCAAGGGCTTGATACCATAAGACGGGAGACATTGTTTTCTGACAAGGATGTCTCATCCCCGACTCAACCATACGATGGTTTATGGTTTGGGGTGTGACATCATTGGAAACTTCAATGTCCTGGCAACCTCAAATGATATCTGGTTCTTCTTACTCCCACTATAAACAATGGAATGTAGTGGGGTCCCCTTTACCCACATATGTGAGTGGAAGAGGTGCTCCCCCTCCTCAAGCTCCTCTGGTTATTTTGATTGTATTTTTCTAGCTGTGATGGCAATAGTGGGTTATGCATCGATGATTTGTTTCCCTTTATTGTTATTTTAATCAAATTCCAAGTCAGGTTCCAATTCTTTTTCTTTGATATCTACCACCAATGACTATCTCGAGCGACATTCATCGGTGTTGTGCCAGGGGTTGTTGTGGAACTCACAACACTTTCAATTTTCTTTCTTAGACTTCCCATTACCCTTATTTGATTGTTTCTTCGAATGGATTTCTTGAGGTTGGAATTCCTTTCTCTGTCCTTTGTTCTGAGAGTTAGGGTTTCCTTTGCCATGATTCTATTGTGGCATATTTTCAAACCCAAAATCCTGCTTACTTTGTTGCTTGAATTTCTGCTCAATTTTGACTACATATCGATAAGAAAATCCTAGTGGGGAGATGTCCAAGAAATCCATCTATGTTTAGATGTACCTCTGAATACCACTGTGATAATTTAAAACCAAGTGCCAGTCAGAGTATTTGATACCCAGTTTTGAGCAAAATGTATGAAATATGTTAGTGTACTCCAACACTATCTAATCTCTTTTCTGACTTAAAGTCATCCCTCTCATGTACTGTTCATCATAGTTTTTGATAGGTTAGAACTCCACATTGAGGGAAACTACAAAGGCCTCCCAAGTGGTTTCTCTTCTAAATGGTGTAGATTCATCCCCTATGTACCTCTCCCAATAACCTTCCCACCAAGCTTTGACATGGGGAAGAGATCTAAGGAGCGTGAAGGTGATCTTTTCACCGTCGGAGAAATTTTGGACGGAGTAATAACTTTCTAGTAGATTCAATGATTTTTCTAGAGCATTTGCATCTATCTGGCCTTCAAATAAGGGATATCAAAATTGAATTGTGCCTTTAAGGTTGTCACACCTCTAAAATGTTTTCTTGTCGAAGATTCCTTGGTTTCTACCATCGGTAGTCTTCAAAGGATCTGAGAAATTTTTTCCATCATCTCATTCCTCTGTTGCATAAGGGATTCCTCGAGCAATGTATTGAAAGGATCTCCTGCTTTGTCATCTCTCTTTTCTTGATCCTTGGGAGGTCGCTTGGGCTAGCGAGAGAGGTTGTCATGAGAAAATAGCTCGAGACCCAAATCTCTATACCCTGACCTTGTCGGGGACCGTCTCTAAGAAATGACAAGGAGAAGAATGCTCTGATAAAATTGATATGGATTATGTTAAGAATGAAATGAGAAAAAACATATATAGCAAAGAACACAAAAATACAGTGAAACCCAACTTCTATTAATGAATAAGATACAAAAACATTGTAGAAGACAAATTGCTAAACAAGCTTTACATCACACTCCATTGCATGCTTAAATGGATTCCTTCACCTCAATTATATATGACAAAGTGAGAGGAGAGCAATTCCCATGATGCATGTGGGATAAATTAGTCTAAGTTTATAAAATTCCATAGGCATGTAAAATACTAGGACTTCCCGGGTGGTCACCCATCCCAATACTATTCTAGAATGAGCGCACTTGACTGCAGAGGTCTAATGGGAGCCAGTGCATTAACGCTATCATGTAAGTATGTACATAACACCACTAGAAAATCATTATATGATGTCTCTAATTAACAAATGAAGATGGCATTACATTTGATTCCCCATCAAAAGAGTGAATATCATGGTTTATCAAAACCATATGCTTGAAATGTTGATTCAGTGGAAAAGGTGGATGACCATCCAGATCGACTTGGATCAACGGTCGTCATGCAAGATGGTATAACTTTGGATTTCACTAGCAAACAAACCTCAGAGCGTCATTTGGGCCAATTCACCCAAAACTTGCAACAGAATCCTCAAGCTTCTATATGGTACTCTTGGCATAATGAAGAGCTTCTCTATAAAGGTCATATGCATTTAAGCAAACAATCAAACCTTAAATCCACAATGCTCTTTGAGTTGCATGCTTCACCCATGGAAGGGAATTCAGGGTTTACCAAGACCTATGAATGGGTCAAACATTCTTTTTTGGGGGATGGTATGAAATGGAACATCCACACCTTTGTGGGTGAATGTAATAGTTGTCAATGCAATAAGGGTGAAACGGTCAAAGCTCTAAGCACACTCCAACTGTTCTCGATTCTCCTTGTTATTTGGAGGGATATTTCTATGGATTTTATTGTTGTCTTACCTAAATCAAGAAAGAAGGTTGGCATCATGGTGGTAGTAGATCGCCTTTCCAAATATGTTAATTTATGTGCTCTTCAACACCCATTCACCGCATCAAAAATATGTTCATTTATGTTCTCTTCAACACCCATTCACTGCATCAATAGTGGCTCAATTTTTTATGGATAATATATTCAAACTCCAAGGCATGCCTCATTCTATTGCCTCCAACCAAGACGCCACTTTCACCAACGATTTCTAGGCAAGAATTGTTCAGGATCGACGGAACCCAATTGCATCTCAACACTACCTATCATCCCCAGGCTGATGGATAAACTAAAGATGTCAACAAGTATTTGGAAGCATATTTGCAGTGTTTTACATCCAACAGAAAAATAGAGTGGGATCAATGGTTACCCGTAGTTGAATGGTGGTATAACACATCTTACCATATTGTCACTCACATAACTCCTTTTGAAGCATTCTATCGAAAAAAACCACCATCAGTTCTCTCCTGCATGCTAATTGTATCCAAGGTTCACGAGGTTGACAACAATCTTATAGTATGAACAACCATTCTTTGTTCCCTCAAAGAAAATTTGTCCATGGCTTAGAATTGTATGAAGCAACAAGTAGATCAGGGTAGTTACGAACATCAATTCGTTGAAGGGGACCATGTGTCTCTTCATCTCCAACCCTATAAGTAGACTTCACTCAAAGATGAACACTGTAAAAAAATTTCCCCCAAATTTTATGGTCCTTATGCCATTCTCAAGCAAGTGGGGCCTGTGCCCTACTAGCTAGCTCTGCCAGTCATTCTAAATTCCATCTTATTTTCCATATCTCATGGTTAAATAAAGTGATTGGAAATAAGTGTCAAAATCAAACCAATCTCGCTGAGTTGGATGAAGAAGGTTTGATTTGGTCGCAACCATAAGCAACCTTGAACCAATGAGAGTGTTGTTTTTGTTAGCGTACCATCAAGGAAATAGGTAGAAAAATATATTTTTGATGTAATAAAGGTAGACATTAGTTAATAAGCCCTATTTAATAATGTGAACAATGTTAATGTTGTTTAAAATATAAAATTAGTATATATAGAAGTAAAAGACAGAGTTCATAATTATTGTAATAGAGCTCTCTCCTGGTTACTCCCTCTAGAAGATAAGTGAACATTGCTTTCATTCAATACAGATATTCTACCAGTATTTGACATTTTTATTACCATCAGCTTCGTGCAATTGCTGGTAGCACTTCAAATTTGATCACTAAGGACTAGGAGGATTGCACATGAATGACGGAAAACATGAAACATAATGACATTGCCAGTAAAATCACCAGCAGAAATGTGGCTCTTTGTGCAACCCAGTTAATGTTCAAATCGTCGTCATCTTCTTCTCTGTTGGCGATAGTCGTGGAGTCCTTCTTCTCTGAGTTGTCGTCGGATTTGTTGTCTACGGCTTAGAAGGTTGAACTGTAAAATTTGAATATGAGAAAGAGAACGACAATAATCGTCATGGAGGCAATCGTAGAGACAATAACTGGAGTCCCCTAAATATGACAACCCATCCGCCTCTGGGAAGAAAAGATAGCAGCGAAGATCGGTACCTGAATCACGACCTAAATAGTTAAAGAGGTATATATAGCAGCTGTATAGTTCGCATATGCTACATTTAACTGAGAAATATGTCCATCCACAGTAAATCCCAATAGCATAGCAATAACGTCTCCGGAAGGCTGATTCTTAAATAGCAACGAAGCAATAGCAATGACAAGGGGAAACATTTCTGCCCTCAAGTATATGACGGCGCGGTTGCTGTTTCCGTTGCCATCGGCGTCTCTAGACTTCCCAAATTGATGGTTTGTTCTGATATGATCAACCTGATTTGCCAGGGCGATGCCCGCATACAATTAGCAAAACATACAATAAAAGATGCCTCTTCGCGAAGGCGATGCTAACATACAATTAGCAAAGCGAATCTCGACCGTCCAAATCCAAGAGCCACGCATCATCATATCTGCCACTCTGGGATTTTTACTTCAGTATTTTTAAAAAGAGAAACATTGCAAAGTCTCGAAGGGTCGAAGCCCGGAGTGCCCGAAGTGCTCGAAGTCCCAAAGTGCTCAAAGTCTCAAAGTGCCCGAAGTCCCGAAGTGGCCGAAGGCCCGAAGTGAATCTCAGTCGTCGATCTCTGGAGGCCACACATCATCAGATCCTTAGCTCCAGATGTTTTGCTTCGAGAGAAGGTAAGTTTGAGTTTTGGTTTTCCTGGAGCCCGGAGACCTGAAAAGCATCTCAGTCATCGATTAGTAGGAGCCAAGCGTCACAAGATCCTTCGCTCCGGATAAAAGCAACAGAAGACAAAGGAGGTTTGAGGTTTGAAAAGTCTGAAACTCGAATCACAAAGCCGATCTGGACCGTCGATTCAAAAAAGGAAAATCTGATCCGTCGACCTAAAGAACGCCAGTGTTGGGCCGTTGATCTGGAAGCCTCATCTCAGACCATAAGATCGATGGTCATGCTCCATTGTAGGGTCGAAAGGTGCACGAGTTTTAAAATTTTAAGGGTGGCTCGCAATTGGAGCCACTGTTTTGAGAGAGGGATGTGTGGCGGTTCATGGTAAATTGCAGGGGAAAAAGTAGTTTGCTTTCAAACCACCCTTAGTCGCGACCGTAAACATGCATTCATGTAGAGTCATGACCCTTAGGTCACATTGAAGAAGGAGCCAGAGGAATGGCAGCCATCAATACGGACATGTGGCACCCTTATAGCCTTGGCACATGGCCACCCCCTGAGCATTAAGTCTCGTTTAGTCTCCAAGGAAAAGAAACAAATGAAGGGTAGGTTTGGTCGTTGAAACCTCGACTCACCCCATAAACAGAAGGTATGGAAAGTTTGGTCATGGGGATTGAACCGTCAGTCCATGGTACCCCTGCGAGCAAACTTCCTTGCAGACCCATGCCGATCTGAGCTCGCATCTGATAGAAGGGATACATGCACAGTCTGATAGAAGAAGTTGTTGATGCAAAGCTTTGATTGTAGTGACCAGGTCACACTCTTGGTGGTGGCGAATTGTTTTGAGTATAAATAGATAGTTTTAATATTTTGTTAAGCATCGTCAACTGGTTGAGAAGAGCTCCCTATTTTGTAATGTTTTGATGCCAGAATTGTTCTTTGGTTATGTATCGGATTTGAGACTTTGAGATTAATAGAAGTCAACCTCTTTTCATCTCTTTCTAAAAACTATGTTAAATCACTCAGGCATGGAGGATCTAGTTGAGGGTTGTTATGTTGTTGTAATGTAGGTTTGATTGCAGCGATATTGTGGCCAGTTTTAGTCAGCTTCCTTGTGATCATTTTCCCTCTTACACTGAATGGCTCAGGCATGGAGGATCCAGTCGAGTTGTTGTAGCTGCATGGTGATGTAGGTTTATTCATTGTGCTATTGTGACTGTGTTGTTTGGACATATTTCAGTGTCTGAATCTTGATCTTAAGAGTGATCTTGAGTCTGATTTTTTCTTCTCCAAGCTGCTTGAAGGCTTGATGCCCATAACAATATTGTCCACCTTTATTACCAAGGCTTCCCTATGCTCACACTTAAACTCAATTCACTAACTAAAGTTAGTTGTGGCCCTCACTTCCCTGTCCATTTATTGTCTAGTTCTGTTTTGAACATCATTCATATATTGAGTTTTGTCCATTGACCTCCACTCATATAAAACCAACATCCACCAAAAAATCTGATGGGTATTGGGCCTATCCTCCCGCAATCTTAGGGTGACTTTCAGTGCTAACATTCATGGCATTGTTTCCGTGGAACGAATTGAAGACATTTCCTTGGGTAAGAAAGACAACAAGCTTTTTATTCTGAAGGTGCATCAAACATCAAAACCATTGAAGATTTCAACTTGCACCTGACAAGTCCACTATTGAAGATTCCATTGGAGAGGATCCTATTGACAAAAAGATGACCATAGTAAAGGGGAAGAGCAGGTATCAGTTTATGAGCTTTATTCATGAAATCATGTTCTTGTTTATCAACTCATTTCTCTCTTTCCCTTCACATATAAAGAGGATTATCCTCTTCTTTGTCTATTCAGATGATAATAGGCCTTCCTTTATTTATCCGTCCTTAGAAGAAGAAACCATTCCCTCTTCTTGTGTTGTAGATACTGATATCGTGTCTTCACCTCTGCCTATTCATAAAAGTGAGATTTGTATTGCATCTCATCTTGAAATTGATCACCCTTGTAGCCCCGAGGAGGTTGAAAATAATTCATAGTCTTCTCAAATCTCTTTACCCTCCATTATTCCTCCTGAGCCTTGCCATCAACTCCTTAATTCTCATGATCAACCCCCTGCTTTTCAAATTAAAATAAGAAATAAGTTGTTTAAACCTTTAAGGCTGCCACATGACCTTCATCCTTATCGTCGTTATTCCTTTGAGTATCTTCCTCGGTTTTATGGAGAGGATCATATTACAAATGAGAGGAATTTGGAGGCCTTTGAGAACTTTGTTGATCAGTTTCATATTGTTCATGATGATGTTTCCATGAGGCCGTTCTCACAATCCCTATCTAGAGATGTTGATGTCTAGTTTAGATGTCTGGAAGCTGGTTCTATTGGCTCCTGGACCGTGCTATGCCATGCATTTTTAAAGTGTTGGGGTGAGAACAAGTCCCTTGATCAATACTGGTTTGAGTTTAATGCCTTGAGGAGAGGGGAAGAGGAAGCCTTGGTTGTCTTCAACAGGGGGTTTTACAGTGTTTATCATAGTATGCCTATGGAGATCAGACCCACAAAGACTACTACCATGGTGTACTATGTCATGGCTCAACATCCAAAACTGGTCCTTCTCTTGAGAGAGAGGAAATCTTCATCGTTAAGACACATATTTGAATATGTTGAAAAAGTCAAAGAGAACATCAGGGATAACAGGAGGGTTCGCATGCAAGCATACCTTGAAAAATTGCATGTGCCTAAGGAAGAACACTGTCAGCATGTTTCAAATTATGAGCAAGAAGATAGTGATTATGAATCAGAGCTGGAACAACAACAAGGAAAAGAGACTGTAGTTGCTAATGATAGAGAGCCGTTTTCGAAGAAGCAAGGAGGTTTTTTATTTGCAAGCCAAGATGCATTTACAGAGGAGCATCTTGGTCTTCTAAAGAAGCCATGATTCTATCACATGATTCATGATCCTATGGATATATGCATGGAAGCATATGTTTCATATTTTGAGGATTTCCAAGAGCATACCACAAATCATTTTCCTTTATACATTGAGGAAAAACATTGTGAGGAAATCCGCCATTCTGTGCCTACAGAAGACAAACAGTAGAGCTTTCCCATGTTTCCTATTTATGATGATTATGATTCTGATCCTTGGGAGAGTCATGAAGAAGAAGAGGGAGAACCAAATGTGCAGTTCATATCCTGCCCAGAGCCTGCAAATGAGAAACCATCACCTGGGATCAATCAGCCTACATCCGTCGTTCTCTCACCCGTGCTTGCCAGAGACATTCAGCCATGTGTGAGCAACTGTAAGACAGAGCATGTTTTCTGTCACCAGCCCAGTGGACTTTGTTATTTTCTTTATGAACCTGTAAGGGAGTACATGGAGGTGCATTTCCTTCATGTCTTGGAGCCGCTTAGCTTTATCCTGACTTTAACACTGGGAGGAGAGATGAAAAGCATAATCATTTTGTTGTCACAGTTGCATTGTTTTTATTTGATCAGTGACAGAGTAAACAAGTTTGCAGCTAGGGAGTTACTTGAATGGCTATGGTGGAAGTTTTCTTTCACCTGGCTATTTGTAAAAATCAATTAGTCTATGAATGTACATAAATAAGCTCCTCCTGGAGCCCATGTATTTTTCTTTTGTTTTTAGGATAGTGTGCTTGTCGACCTTTAATCATCATCATGATGTATTTTGGGCATGACTTCATAGCCCAATACAGAAGGTGACTGGAACTACTTTTTCTTGGCAACTCGCTAGGATCACGCCATCTCCTATGGAGCCAAATGTTATCACATATAGTTGTCAAGGGAAACAGGTTGTCCAAGTTCATGTTCTGCACAAGAAGCATCTGAGTGCAGCATGCAGGGCGGCTCATTTCAGGCTTAAAATACAAACAGGTGGGCTCAGTTTTGTGACGGTGGAGATCCCCTGTGAGGATTAGATTAGCGGCCCCCAAGTATTCAGGGTTTCAGAATTGCATGAAGTATAGCATTGAAGCCCCAAAGTGCTAAAAGTCTCGAAGCAGATCTCATCCATCCAAACCCAGGAGCCACGTGTCATCATATTTGTCACTATGAGATTTTTAAAAAGAGAAACATTGCAAAGTCCCGAAGGGCCAAAGCCCGAAGTGCCCGAAGTCTTGAAGCACCTGAAGTCCCGAACTGGCCGAAGGCCCGAAGTGAATCTGATTCATCGATCACTGGAGGCCATGCATCGTCAGATCCTTAGCTCCGAATGTTTTTCTTCAAGAGAAAGTAAGTTTGAGTTTTGTTTTTCCTAGAGCCCGGAGACCCGAAAAGCGTCTTAGCCGTCGATCAATAGTAGCCACCCATTGCCAGATCCTTCACTCTAGATAAAAGTAGAAAAAGACAAAAGAGGTTTGAGGTTTCAAAAGTCCTAAGCCCGAATCATGAAGCAGATCTCGACCATCGATTCAAAAAAGGAAAATTCGATCCATTGATCTGAAGAACTCCAGAGATGGGTTGTTGATGAGGAAGCCTCATCTCAAACCATAAGATCGATGGTCATGATCCATTGCGGGGTCGAAAGGTTCACGAGTTTTAAAATTTTAAGGGCGGGCCGCAATTGGAACCACTGTTTTGAGAGAGGGATGTGTGGTGGTTAATGGTAAATTTCCCAGGCAAAAGAAGTTTTCTTTCAAAGCACCCTTGGTCGCGACTGTAAACATGCGTTCGCATAGATTCATAGCCCTAGGTCACATTGAAGAAGGAGCTAGAGGAGGGGAAGCTAGCCCCGACCCCAGAAGAACCAGAGATGTGGCAGCCATCAGTATGGACATGTGGCACACTTATAGCCTTGGAACAGGGCCACTCCCTAAGCATTAAGTCTCATTCGATCTCTAAGGAAAAGAAGTAAATGAAGGAAAACTCGGTTCACCCCATAAACATAAGGTATGGAAAGTCCAGTCGTGGGGATTGAACCGTCAGCTCATGGTACCCCTGCGAGCAGATTTCCCTATAGACCCATGTTGATCTGAGCTCATGTCTGACAGAAGGGATACATGCACAGTATGACAAAAAAATTCACCGATGCAAAGCTTTGATTGTAGTGGTCAGGTCACACTCTTGGTGGTGGTGAATTGTTCTAAGTATAAATAGATAGTTTTAATATTTTGTTAAGGGTCAACAACTGGTTGAGTAGAGTTCCCTATTTTGTAATTTTTTGATGCCATAATTGTTCTCTGGTTATTGATACAGGATCATCGCTCCATGTTAGTAGCATGCTAGCCAACCAACACATCCATCACACATTTAATGGAGAAAGGGAGAGGCGCAGCCCTCTCAATTTTGATATTCAAAATTTCAATAAATGTTGTAAGGCTTTTAATGCTAGACCACGCCTTTGTATAAGTAGTGGTTGAGGTTTCCTTTAATGGTTGCTTGCAGCAAGCCCAGTACATAGTAAGGATTGGGCATCCATTTATGTAATGTAGCCATAGGATTTGCTCTGTGATAGTGATAGCTCAGAGATGGTGGTTGAGGATAAGCTCATCGGAGCCCTCATTTTGTAAAGAAGAAATTATAGTAGAGAGTTAGGAGGAGAGACTAGATCAACGAGATCTCGAGAGAGGGTTGAGACTTGTTACAGTCTAGCCTTTGTAAACACCTTGTATAGGCATTTCTGAATTAAGAGAAGAGCAGTTTTTCCTGCCATGAATTGTCTATATGGGTTTGCATGTTTTTATGCATTTCGTGTTTTGAATGCATAACTGGTGAAGTATTTCATAAGTTTCAATCTCTTCTCATCTTGGAGTTTCCAAGTGCAAGGAGTGCACATAGTCTGCAAGGTGTGCATTGACAGAGGTGATACAACCTTAGGAAAGCTCAAGAGGGATAGCGTTGAACCTTCATCAGCAGAGGTGCAAGGAGTGCATAGGAAGGAACTCTATTTCGAGTTCAGGGAAGACAGAACTACTGAAGGTTCTGTAGAGCTCTGCCGAGAGGGCATCGAGCAAGTGCATAGAGTGCACAAGAGAACTCTATTTCGAGTTCTAAGGAAAGGGAAGTGTCGAAGAGAAGACACTCACAGGGTTGTTTAATACTCTGTAGGCTCTGGAAGGTGTGCATCGAGCAAAAGAATGCCAGGTGGGCATAGGGAGTTTTCATTTCAAGAAAACTTCTCGAATCTGAGTTATTCAAGATCCTTGAACGCAAGGTGTGCGTAGGAGTAAATATCTGAGAGGGAAAATCTTAGAAGGGATAGCATTTCTATACTGCAGACAAGACCCAAAGGAACTGGGCTCGCAAGAGGAAGAGTCGAAGGTCGAGTCCTTTGAGACTTAGAAAACATTCTAAGTCTTAAGCGAGTAAAAGCTCAGGAGGAACAACATCCTCGAGTGTTGGATCACGGTGGATAATCCTGCGGACCGTCCAATTTGAGGTAGGAGCACAGACTCTAACACTATGTAGATCTAGGAGACGAGATCTCAAAGATATGAACGGACGGTGGAGGAATCTCGAGGAGATTCACGGAATACCGCAAGCCGTTGGATCAAGTGGAGTTGCGAGCAGTTCAGTGATGGGGAAGAGATCTGATCGTAGATTTGGAGGGCTTTGTGAGCCGTTGATCAAGTGCCTCAAGATTTCGGCATTTCGACAATTGGGAGTACAAGGGCCAATAGTGTTGGACTTTCGACTGGTGGAACCCCAAAAAGATCAGAGCCATCAGATTTAGCACCAAGAGTCAATAGCCTTTGGATCTAGAAGAAGGTGCGCGAGGTTTAAGCCTCATAACAATAGAAGGGAGAGGACTCATCAAGTGCCGAAAGAATCAGAACCATCCATCTTAGAGGACGTATGTCAGGAGACCCACATTTCAGGGATTCAGACACCGAGAGATCGAGAGTGAAGAGTCTCCAAAATTGAAAAAGGAGAATTCTTGAAAGGACCAAGACCGTCCATCAAGGAGGACACGTGGCGAGCGGTCGAGGTTTCAGGAAAAGGATCAAAAGATTTCGAACCGTCGATCCAGTTAGATCGTGGTCGTCGGTTCCAAAAGGGCCTGGGTCGTTGGTCTCTCAGAGGGAGAGATTTCAACATTTTGTGAACCGGGGATTCGAAAGACAAAAAACAGGGGGAACACTTGCATCGTGATTCTCTGAATCGTGAAAGCCAGTAGCACTTTGACGTATTTTGGCATTTCGTGAACCGGGGATTAAAAAGATAGAAAACAGGGGGAACGCTTGCATCATGATTCCCCGAATCAAGAAATCCTGTTAAGCCCTTTTCGGCATTTCGAGACATGGGTGTTCGAGAGGCCAGGAGTCAAGAGACGTGGAGTCTCAACTCACAAAATCGCGAAACAATCGTGGTCGTCGATCGAGGAGGACGCAGGATCATCGAATTTGGTTTGGGGAATGATCGGGATTTAGGGTTTCAAGAGGCAAAGGGACAGGACTCTTGAACATCGAAGTCCCGAACCACAAAAAGAACCTTTTGGCATTAGCGCATGGTCACGTGGAGAGAGGTTAAGGGAGGAGCCAAGAACCTCAACTCTTTTTTGGGTTTCGATAATTCGAAGGATAAGGAGCCTGGGAGAGCTCGCATGCAGGAGTCCCAAAACCCCGAAATGTGAAAGTAGTGTTGTTTATGCTTTGGGTCATAGCCCGAGGTCACCAGATAAGAAGGGGTTGGTTGGAAAGGAGTCAACGCCAAGGTGTGTGTTGGTTCAGAACAGAGGAGAGCACCGAATATGGGGCGTGCAAGAAGATTTTGTCAAGACCTATGCCAGAGGAGAAAGGGACCTATGGATTCATTCAAAGAGTTCCAGAAGGAGCCCGAAGAGCCATTTCGGCTCAGAAGAAGATTGATGCAGAGACCAAGAGGTCACAAAACCGTGCTGAGGTAGGGGGACTACATCATGTGGTATCAGAGCCACTTTCTGTCTGTAGACTACAGGCAGAGGGAGGTAGAGTAGATAAATAAAATACTATGATACACACCATCATGTGGTATCAGAGTTGATATTTTCCTCTGTAGACTTCAGGCGAAGGAGACAGCTGGTGAAGTAGGAGACAGAGTAATGATGCTTTGTGAAGATTGTTGCATGGTGTGCAACAAATGATAGACAACCAGGCGAGTTGTAGAAGAAAATGGAGATGCTCTCAGACATAGATTGATCCATACGCTTTCCAGGAGGGTAGGTGAAAGATGGAAATGGCTACTAAAGGCCATGAGCGTGGTGGAAGAGGAGACCACCAATAGATGAGTAAAACAGACATTGACAAAGAACTCGCTGAGATAAGAGAAAGAATGGAACAACTGACATTGAAGATGTAGCAGGAGGCAAAAGTACACTTGAGGTACGAATGGCCTCTAAACGGCAAAGCCAAATGGCCTGTTCAAAAGTTGTTGGCTAGGAAATAGCAACAAGAGTTGAGGACGTGGTTGAGGTATGCTGAAAGCCTCAGTGACACAGAGCCGGTTTGCATCTGTGAGCCAAAAGTCAGAGAAACCCTCAGTGATGAGGAAGAGGGATCAATTTCAGATCTCATAAACTACCAGGAGGGCAGGGATGAATTTTTGAATTGCCAGGTGGGCAATGAAATGAGATCATTGGAGGATCTCATAGACTGTCAGGAGTATAGCCATGGAAATTCATATTGCTAGGTGGGCAATGGTATGAGATTAACAGAGGATCTCATAAACTGCCAGGTGGGCAGAAGTGGACTTTCAAGTTGCTAGGTGGGCAATGGGAAGAGATTAGCAGAAGGTCTCGCGTACTTCCAGGGGAGTAGTGATGAAAGTTCAGATTGTCAAGTGGGCAATTAGATGGGATTAGATGATCTCATAGACTGCCAGGTGGGCAACAGAAAATTCCCAAATTGCCAAGTGGGCAAGGGAAAAGAAGTGAGACTGTATAAAAGTCTCAGGGACTTAGGAGTGAATTCATGTCAGCAAGGAGTACTGATAAGTGAAGATTCATGTGGTTTTGTAGACCATGTGAATGAATATGATGACAAGTTAAAAACTTGCACCATCCAGAAGGAGGATCAGAAGAGCATTCTGATGATTGGGGGAATTCGGGTATTCCTACAAGATAGCCCAATTGAGGCAAGAGCATGTGTTTTAGATGCAACAACAATAGGAGGACAACAAGTAGAAACTGTCATGGAGGAAGAAATGGAGTAGACATTGACATTTGCCCAAGAAGAAGAAGATGAGCATTCAACAGAATGGCTCAAAAGTTTTAGCCAGGAAGCTGGATAGGAAATAACTGTAGTAATGGAAGTTGTATAAGAAGAAGAAGAAGAAGCAGACATCATGGATTTTGCTGACCTGTGTGAAAAATTGGAAGCACTAGAAAGGAGGGTGATGGTGAAAAGTTTGCACATACAACAGGCTAAGTTGGAAGCAGGTAGTGGAACATACCAGCCTAAGGAGAAGCTGGAAGAAGTTGGAAGTATGCTAGCAGGACAAATGGAAGTAGCAGAACTGCCACAGGAAGAAGTTAAGTAGCAGTTCAGTGAGAAGACTGCAGAATTGGAGTCTGCAATAGAGTGGCCACGCAGTGCCACAAATGGAAATAAAGACAACATGGGATATCAAGTAGATCTACCGACTGGTAAGGAGGAGGAAGTGCAGTAGAGAGGACTGCATAAGGAGAGACAGCCACTGGAGCAGTTGGACGAGGTAATTGAAGAAATCAGAAGGATGATGTTGAGTTCAGCAGCAGAGACTGCGAGCAATGAGAAGTTGAGCAGAAGGGAGCCTGCAAGAGCAGCAGGGCAACAACAGCAACAATAGCGACATAGAGGAGCAGATGGACAACTCCAAGGGAAAGTTTGGGATCCAGGTGGATTGCAACACTGGAGAAGAGGAGCTAATGATCAGGAGATCATGATTTTTTCAGCTGAGGATTATGATGCAGAAGAATCACTCCATGTCAGCAGCATGCCAACCAGCCAACACATCCAACACGCATTTAATGGAGAAAGGGAGAGGTGCAGCCCTCTCAATTTTGAAATTCAAAATTTCAATAAATGTTGTAAGGCTTTTAATGCCAGACCATGCCTTTGTACAGGTTGTGGTTGAGGTTTCCTTTAATGGTTGCCTGCAGCAATCCCAGGATGTAGTCAGGACTAGGCATCCATTTATGTAATGTAGCCAAGGAGCCGCTATGTGATAGCGATAGCTCAGAGATAGTTGTTGAGGATAAGCTCATGGGAGCCCTCATTTTGTAATGAATAAATTAGATTAGAGAATTAGGAGGAGAGGCCATAGCAGAGAGGTCTCAAGAGAGGGTTGAGACTTGTTACAGTCCAGCCTTTGTAAACACCTTGTATAAGCATTTTTGAATTAAGAGAAGAGTAATTTATCCTGCCATGAATTGTCTGTATGGGTTTGCATGTTTTTATGCATTTCGTGTTTTGAATGCATAACTGGTGAAGTATTTCATAAGTTTCAATCTCTTCCCGTCTTGGAGTTTTCAAGTGCAAGAAGTGCACATAGTCCACAAGGTGTGCGTTGACAGAGGTGAGACAACCTCAGGAAAGCTCAAGAGGGATAGCATTGAACCTTCATCAGCAGAGGTGCAAGGAGTGCACAGGAAGGAACTCTGTTTCGAGTTTAGGGAAGACAGAACTACTAAAGGTTCTTTAGAGATCTGCCAAGAGGGCATCGAGCAAGTGCATAGAGTGCACCAGAGAACTCTATTTCAAGTTCTAAGGAAAGGTAAGTGTTGAAGAGAAGACACTCACAGGGTTTCTAAATACTTTGTAGGCTCTGCAAGGTGTGCATCGAGAAGAAGAATTCCAGGTGGGCATAGGGATTTTTCTTTTCAAGAAAACTTCTCGAATCTGAGTTATTCGAGATCCTTGAATGCAAGGTGTGCGAAGGAGTAAATCTATAAGAGGGAAAATCTCAGAAGGGACAACATTTCTATACCGTAGACGAGACCCAAAGGAACCGGGCTCGCAAGAGGAAGAGACGAAGTTCGAGACCTTTGAGACTTAGAAAATCTTCTAAGTCTAAAGCAATTAAAATCTCAGGAGGAAGAACATAGTCGAGTGTTGGATCACAGTGGAGAATCTCGTGGACCGTTCAATTTTAGGTAGGAGCACAGACTCTGACACTATGTAGATATAGGAGAGGTGATCTCAAATATCTGAACGGATGGTGGAGGACTCTCGAGGAGAGTCACGAAATACTGCAAGCCATTAGATCAAGTGGAGTTGCAAGGAGGTCAGTGACAGGGAAGAGATATGACCGTATATTTGGAGGGTGTTGTGAGTCATTGATCAAATGCCTTGAGCTTTCGACATTTCGGCATTTTGGAATTTTGACAACCGGGAGTACAAGGGCCAATAGTGTGGGACTCTCGACTAGTGGAACCCAGAAAAGATCGGAGGTGTCAGATCTAGCACCAAGAGCCGATAATCTTCGGATCTGGAAGAAGGTGGGCGAGGTTTAAGCCTCGTAACAATAGAAAGGAGAGGACTCATCAATGTAGAAATTTCAATACAAATTAAGTATTTCCTGCGATTCTCCTGATCTAACAATTATACGCCACTTTTAAATACAAAATCGCTTCTACTGTTATTCTTGCGGAAAATTAAACCACGATCACAACCACAGTCACAAAGTGAAATATCAAGAACATATAACACAGAAGTTTTATCAGGAAAGTGTAAAGATAAAAACCCCACTATCATATATTATGTATATCATGAATCATGAAGCAATCTCATACAAAACTCTAATCCAAGAGCTCTCAGTATAATACAATCATTTCACACTGTCATAGAAAAATCAACAAATACATGTGCCAATTATCTGTGTCCAGATAGCCTACCTCCTCTGCACAATATCTACAATTTGAATTCTCACAATTGAATTACAGATTGCCTAGTTTGCACATGCTCATAAACATCTCCACTGCATGTGTGATCAAATCACAACTGATAGCCAAATTGTACCTTTCACCTGTTATCTCAACTAGGTCTCCATTGGATCTGACATGCATGTAGTTAACCATGGTGAATCTTCAGTTGCATGTGAGTTCACTAATTTACTGAACTCTCACTAGTGCATGTTTAGTTACAACTAGTACAATTGATCTTAACTCACTTAACTAAACTTATAGTTCTGTTACAAATCAAACTCACTCAATTATGAATGAAATAATAGATTAATACTTATTGTCTAATTTATTTAATGGAAAAGTAAATTAGACACATGTTTCTTGTTGACTTTTCGACACTCCCTCTCAACAAGAAAGGGATTATCTTCACCCCAATCCTGTCCCTATGATATTTGAATTTTCTCTTGGTGAGCGCCTTCATCAGAATGTTTGCATTGTGATCTTTCGTAGGAATGTATTGAAGAAACATGATCTTTCGCTGCACACAATCTCTAAAATGATGATACCAGTTATCTATATGCTTAGATCTGTCATGAAACATAGGATTAATCGATATTTTAATGCAACTCTGATTATCACAATAAATCACTGTCGAATCTAAATGAGAACCAAACAAACCAACCAAGATCTTTCTCATCAAGATAGCCTCACATGCAGCTTGAGTCGTTGCCATGCATTCCACTTCCGCTAAACTAAGTGCCACAGATCTCTATTTCCTGTTGTACTAAGAAACAATTGTAGATCTGATACTAAAGATCCCCCCTGATGTTCTCTTTCTATTCATTGGGCTGCTTGCCCAATCTTCATCCATGAATCCATGCAACTTCACCTCATCCATCTGTCTATACCATAATCCATACTTAGATGTGCCCTTCAGATATCTCAGGACATGCTTACCCTTCTTCCAAAAGAGTTTGGTAGGCTTAACCATTGCTTGAATTAGTTGGTTAACCGAATACCAAATGTATGGTCTTGTGTTCACTAAATACATTAGCGAACCCACTAACTGTAGATAGATAGTAGCATCCACTACTTCTCCAGAAGTAGCATCCTCTTTCCTCTAGTTTCCTGGAAGAGGAGTATCCATGGGTTTGCAGCCCTCCATGTGAAACTTACCCAGTATCTCCCTTTCATATTTTCCTTGAGACACAGAGAGTTCACCATCTCGCTGCCATATTTCCAAACCAAGGAAATAATGAACAAGGCCCAAATCCTTCATCTTGAACTGCTTTTCAAGGTCCTTCTTGCATGAGTGTATCAGTTTCTCATCACCAGTAAGTATTAAATCATAAACATAAAGCACAATGATTAAAAGCTTACCCTCCACCACAATTTGGTATAGGTTTGCATCCACTTCACTTTTGGTGAAGCCCAATCCAGTGAAATAGCTGTCTATCCAAGTGTACCAAGCACGAGGTGCTTGCTTCAGCCCATACGGTGCTCTCTTGAGTCTGCACACATGCGACTCTCTGTCAAAGGTCTCAAAACCTTCTGGATGTTCAATGTACACTTCTTCCTCAATGATCCCGTTGAGGAACCCAGTTTTTACATCCATCTGATGAATGTGCCAGCCCATCTGCGTTGAGAGTGCAAGGATGGATCTTATGGAAGAGTATCTTGCGATAGGTGAAAAGGTCTCATCATAATCTATCCCCTCGATATGTGAGAATCCTCGGGCCACAAACCTAGCCTTGTATTTCTCCACACTCCCATCAACAGCTTGCTTTACCTTGTAGATCCATCTTGAACCTACCACTGATTTGACGACCGATCTTGGGACAATTTCCCTACACTATTTTTGACAATGGAGTCATACTCCTCTACCATAGCATCAACCCAAGTGGGGTCCTACACTGCTTCCTAAAAGGAACATGGTTCAGTCACAATACATTTTCTCATGAGATCCATGTATCCAACAAATCGATCAGGAGACTGTCTCTGTTTGTGCTGTGAAGTAGGGGCCCCTACATTCTGTGCAGCATCTAGTCTCAATTTTTCAGCTTCCATGGTGCAATTTCTACCATTTATAATGGATGGCTTTGCTTGAGTGGTTTCCTCCACTCCATGAACCTCTTCATGTGGTTGATCCACATATTGAGACTCAACTTTAGGAACCAATAGTTCATCTTCTACATGCATGTCTAGCTCCCTTTCAAGTGACAATCGCATGGCTTTCCCCTCATCGAATTTTATATCTTGTCGCATAACAATCATCTTACTATTCAGAAAATACACACAATAATTATGAGGTGTTTCTGTGTACCCCACAAATATCCCAATTTCAGCAGTCAGTTACAGCTTCTTCCTGGAATCCTTGGTCATATGCACATAAATAGATGAGCCAAAAATTTTAAAATGAGAAACATTAGGTTTCTTACCAGTAAAAGATTCTTTAGATGTACTCATGCCAAGTACTCTATGAGGAAAACGGTTCTACACATAAACCACAGTATTGCATGCTTCTGTCGACAAATGCATTGGTAGGCCCTAATCATGCAACATTGCTCATGCTGCACCCATGATCGTTTTGTTCTTTCTCTCTGCAACCTCATTTTGCTGTGGGTTATGAGGCACTATGAGTTCTCTTTGAACTCCTTCTCTGCTGCAGAAGTATTTGAATTTGTTAGAGATGTATTCTCCACCATTATCGCTCCTTAGAGCCTTCACTTGCTTCCCCAACTCTTTCTCCACCAATGCTTTAAACTCACAGAACAATGAGAATGTTTGATCCTTCTTCTGCATGAAGAATATCCAACATTTACGAGAAAATTCATCAACAAAAGTAACATAATACCTATGTTTTGTTATTGAAGCAACCGAGATTGGTCTACACACGTCTGTGTGAATTCTCTCCAGGATCACCAAAGCATGGTTCTCCTTTTCATGAAAGGTGGACTTTACATACTTCCCTAGGGTGCACCCCTTGCACTGATCTAACTGAGCAAGTGTTCCCCTTGGAAGTATAGTAGATATTTGTTGCATGATCTTCAAGGCTCCATGATGAAGATGGCCCAATCTCCTATGCCATAATTCACCCTCATCCTGGCTGACCACTTTTTCTACCTTTCCTATCATGGCACTGTAGCCATCTACCTCCAGCATGTAGATATTCTTAACTCGAATCCCTATATTCTTGACTTGACCCGTTGCTTTATGTCGCAGGTAGGCTTTTCCACTGCTAAAAACAACATCATAGCCTCTGTCCTCCAACATTGCTACTGAGACCAGGTTTTTATTCAGACCTAGAACATGCATAACATTTTTCAAATGAAATGGTTTACCTGAATCCCTCTGAAAGGTAATGGTACCAATACCAGTTGCACTGTATCGTCCATCGTCGCCCATATTTATATGCATTCTGAGATCTTTCTCCTCCAAGTCAATGAAAGAATCTTTATCTCCCGTCATGTGGAAGGAAGCACCTCTATCCAAATACCACACCGATCCTGATGCACTTGAAGCCATGGATGCGATCAAAGTGAAGTCAAGTTCAAATTGCAAGACAAGAGCCTCTCTAGTTGCAGCTTCAGCAACCGTCCTGTTCTTCCTCTTCTGTGGACAGTTAGTAGAGAGATGCCCATGTTCGTGACAGTGAAAATGCTTCACTTTGGACAAATCCAACTTCTTGACTTTAGACTCGGATTTTGGATGAAATTTCTTCCCTTTCCCTTTCCTTGCCTTGGAAGTCAAAGCATAATCCTCTTCATCATCATGCTTTGATGAAGATTCATCTCTAATGTTTCACCTAAACTCCTCTTGCACTAGATCCGACCATAGTCATTCCCAATCCGACAATTTTTCCCTTCCATTGACAGAGTCTTGATAACTGTGCCAATTCTTAGGAAGTCCTAGGAGCACCAAGCTCACCAAATCATCAACATCGACTATTATTCCGACACTTCCAAGCTCATCCCGACATTCGACAAACTTCGTGATATATTTTGGAATGGTGTCACCCTTTTTCATCTTGATCTTCCTGAGTTTATCTTTGAGCACCAATTTCCTATGGTCGTTACTATTTTGGAACAAATCTGTCAAAACCTTCCACATTGCATGTGGTGTGGTTTTCCCATGGAGACTTGAGACAATGTGGTCTCGTACTCCTTCCAACAGAATCCTCCTCGCCTTTGCCACTTTCTTTTTCCATGCATCAAGATTTGTAGTGTCTATCGCATCCGGCTTAGGAACATCTCTATCAATGTAATCCTTCAAGCCATTGTTTTCAAGTATTGCTTCCATCGCATCCTTCCAAGCAATGTAGTTCGAGCTACCCTCGAGTGCATACTCCAACCTCAAGCAATTGAAAGACATTTTGATCATGAATCAACTGTCGCACCAAGAAAATCTTGCAAATTCGAATGGTATCCAACCACAAACTCAACTGTTGAGATCCCTCTTTCCCTGGGAGGTTTTCACCCCACCTGAGAGTAGCCTGAGGGAAGTTCGCACCCTGCTTGTGTATAGCCTATGAACTTGCCTAGAAATTTCACACCCTCCTTGTGTATAGCCTATGAACTTGATTGGGAGATTCACACTATAATACACTGTAGGGTGACGGGTGTTTGCAACTCTCCCTTCATCCGCCTGCGAGAATGCTCAGGGAAGTTCGCACCTCTCGTTTGTCTAGGGTGTGAGAATTTCTTCTTTGAGAACTGTGCGTAGTCTTCAGTACTAAAGTTCACACCCTGCTAGAGATGAGACCTGCTATAATGAAATTTTGTTTGCACCTCACTTCCTTAGCTCCGTGGCCTCCGTGGCTCTGATACCATGTAGAAATTTCAATACAAATTAAGTATTTCCTGCGATTCTCCTGATCTAACAATTATACGCCACTATTAAATACATAATCGCTTCTACTATTATTCTTGCAAAAAATTAAACCATGATCACAACCACAATCACAAAGTGAAATATCAAGAACACATAACACAAAATTTTTACCGGGAAAGCGTAAAGCTAAAAACCCCACTATCATATATTATGTATACCATGAATCATGAAACAATCTCATACAAAACTCTAATCCAAGAGCTCTAAGTACAATACAATCATTTGACACTATCATACACAAATAAGAAAATACATGTGCCAATTCTCTGTGTCCAGACAGCTTGCCTCCTCTGCACAATCTCTACAATTCAAATTCTCACAATTGAATTACAAATTGCCTAGTTTGCACATGCTCATAAGCATATCCACTGCATGTGTGATCAAATCACAACTGATAGCCAAACTATCCCTTTCACCTGTTATCTC
>JZKD02S1799536.1:576938-595071 GCA_000966675.3 Picea glauca | reverse complement strand
GGGTCTCCACTGGATCTGACATGCATGTAGTTAACCGTGGCGAATCTTCAGTTGCATGTGAGTTCACTGATTTACTGAACTCTCACTAGTGCATGTTTAGTTACAACTAGTACAATTGATCTTAACTCACTTAACTACTCTTATAGTTTTGTTACAAATCTAACTCACTCAGTTATGAATGAAATAATAGATTAATATTTATTGTCTAATTTATTTAAGGGAAAAGTAAATTAGACACATATTTCTTGCTGACTTTTCAACAATCAAGTCCCAAAAGAATCAGAACCATCCATCTCAGAGGATGCGTGTCAAGAGACCCACATTTTGGGGATTCGGACACCGAGAGATCGAGAATGAAGAGTCTCCAAAATTTCTAAAGGATAATTCACAAAAGGACCAAGACCATCCATCAAGGAGGACATGTGGCGAGCGATCGAGGTTTTGGGAGAAGGCCCGAAATATTTCGAACCGTCAATCTAGTTAGATCGCGGTTGTCGGTTCTAGAAGGGCCTAGGCCGTTGGTCTCTCAGAGGGAGAGATTTAGGAATTTCGTGAACTGGGGATTCGAAAGATAGTGAACAGGGGGAACGCTTGCATTGTGATTCCCCGAATTGCTAAAGTCGATAGCACTTTGATGTATTAAGGTGTTTTGTGAACCGGGCATTCGAGAGACAGAGAATAGGGGGAACACTTGCATCGTGATTCCCCAAATCGTGAAAGCCCGTTAAGCCCTTTTTGGCATTTCGGGACCCGGGTGTTTGAGAGGCCAGGATTCAAAAGATGTGGAGTCTTAAATCGCTAAATCGCGAAACAATCATGGTCGTTGATAGAGAAGGACGCAGGTTCGTTGGATCTGGTTTGGGGAAGGACCGTGATTCAGGGTTTCAAGAGGCAAAGGGATGGGACTCTTGAGTGTTGAAGTCCTAAACCATGGAAAGCACCTTTTGGAATTAGTTCATGGTCATGAGGAAGTGGTCACATGGAAAGAGGTTAAGGGAGGAGCCAAGAACCTTAGCCCTTTTTTGGGTTTTTGTAATTCGAAGGACAAGGAGCCTAGGAGAGCTCGCATGCAGGAGTCCTGAAACCCTAAAACGTGAAAGTAGTGTTGTTTATGCCTTGGGTCATATCCTGAGGTCACCAGATAAGAATGGGTTGGTTGGAAAGGAGTCAACATCGAGGTGTGTGTTGGTTCAGAACAGAGGAGAGCGCCGAAAAGGCGCACGTAGATTTTCTCAAGACCTGTGCTAGAGGGGAAAGGGACCTGTGGATTCATTCAAAGGGTTCCAGTAGGAGCCTGAAGAGCCATTTTGGCTCAAAAGAAGATCGATCCAGAGACCAAGAGGTCGCAGAACCCCGCTGAGGTAGGGGGACTACATCATGTGGTATCAGAGCCACTTTCTGTCTATAGACTATAGGCAGAGGGAGGTAGAGTAGATAAATAAAATACTCTGATACACACCATCATGTGGTATCAGAGCTGATATTTTTGTCTGAATACTTCAGGCGAAGGAGACAACAGGTGTAGGAGGAGGTAGAGTAATGATGATCTATGAAGATTGTTGCATGGTGTGTAGCAAATGATAGAAAATCAAGCGAGCTGTAGGAGAACATGGAGATGCTCTCAGACATAGAGTGATCCATACGCCTACCAAGAGGGCAGGTGAAAGATGGAAATGGCTATCGAAGGCCATGAGCGTTGTGGAATAGGAGACCACTAGAAGATGAGTAAAACAGAGATTGACAAAGAACTCATTAAGATAAGAGAGAGAATGGAACAATTGACATTGAAGATGCAGGACGAGGCAAAAGTACATTGGAGGTATGAATGGCCTCTGAACAGGAAATCCAAATGGCTTGTTCAAAAGTTGTTGGCCAGGAAACAACAACAAGAGTTGAGGAAGTGGTTGAGGTATGCTGAAAGCCTTAGTGACATAGAGTTGGTTTGCATCTATGAGCCAGAAGTCAGAGAAACCCTCAGTGATGAGGAAGAGGGATCAGTTTCAGATCTCATAAAATGTTAGGAGGGCAGGGATGGATTTTCGAATTGCCAGGTGGGCAATGAAATGAGATCATTGGAGGATCTCATAGACTATTAGGAGGATATCCATGGAAATCCATATTTCCAGGTGGGCAATGGTATGAGATTAACAGAGGATCTCATAAACTGCCATGTGGGCAGAAGTGGACTTTCAAGCTGCTAGGTGGGCAATGGGAAGAGATCAGCAGAAGGTCTTGCGTACTTCCAGGGGAGAAGTGGTGAAAGTTCAGATTGCCAAGTGGGCAATGAGATAGGATCAGACGATCTCATAGAATTCCAGGTGGGTAGCAGAAAATTCCCAAATTGCCAGGTGTTCAAGGGAGAAGAAGTGAGATTGTCTGAAAGTCTCAGGGACTCAGGAGTGAGTTCATATTAGCAAGGAGTGATGATAAGTGAATATTCATGTGGTTTTTCAAACCTTGCGAATGAATATGATGACATGTGGTTTTGCAGACCATCGGATTTGAGACTTTCAGATTAATAGAATTCATCCTCTTTTCATCTCTTTGTAAAAATTGTGCTAAAACACTCAGGCATGGAGGATCCAGTCTAGGGTTGTTATGTTGTTTTAATGTAGGTTTGATTGCAGTGGTAGCGTGACTAGTTTTATTTAGCTTCCTTGTGATATTTTCCCCTCATACACTAAATGGCTTAGGCATGGAGGATCTAGTCGAGCTATTGTAGATGCATGGTGATGTAGGTTTGATCATTGTGTGGTTGTGACTGTGTTGTTTGGACATATTTCATTGTCTGAAGCTTGATATTAAGAGTGATCTTCAGTCTGAGTTTTTCTTATCCAAGTTGCTTGAAGGCATGATGCCCATAACAGTCTTTTCCACCTTTCTTACTAAGTATTCCCTCTACTCACACTTAAAATCAATTCACTGACTGAATTTAGTTTTGGCCCTCACTTACCTGTGCATTTCTTGTCGATTTCTGTGTTGAACATCATTCATATATTGAGTTTTGTCCATTAACCTCCACTCATATAAAACCAACATCCACCAAAAATTTTGATGGGTACTAGGTTTATCCTCCTACAATCTAAGGGTGACTTTCAGTGCTAACATACTCCACTATACATGCTCCCATATGGATTTATTTTTTTCAAATATTTTCTATCTGTAAATTTTCTCAAAGAGCATTAATTCTCTCTAATACCAAATTATGAAGACCCCATCAGGGATATTTGTGCTCACAGATGGAGAGTTATGATTAAACTTCGCAACACTTTATAATGAGCACTTTCAAAATTCTCTCGGGCATAAATTTCCTTAGTGAGAAGAGTTCTTAAACTTTGTGCTTTCTCACCTTAAGTGCATCTTCACATGGTGCTAAACTCCTCTTTGCATGGCACTAAACTCCTCTTCAAAGAATCCAAGCCTTTCTTTCTATCTCTGTGTTGGAATTGTTGCCTTTATCCAATATCAGATTTTTGATTGTTTCACGTTTGCAATCCCTACCATTTACTTCATTATGATCCGAAATGACGTCACT
Organism: Picea glauca; assembly: GCA_000966675.3. Taxonomy (NCBI): domain Eukaryota; kingdom Viridiplantae; phylum Streptophyta; class Pinopsida; order Pinales; family Pinaceae; genus Picea; species Picea glauca. The sequence goes on along the minus strand of JZKD02S1799536.1, from coordinate 591,536 downwards.
GATATGTTGCCTTTCCCCTTAAGTACTTCAACTCAAAGCTAATCCTCCAAGTGACTAGGTTTTGGAACCTTGGTATTATTGTTGTTGGACCACTGGTCTTACCTTCAACCATCACAAACTTTCTCCCTTCTTGTCCCAATACAATGGATTAACTCGTGGGAAGATTTAATGCCCATGATCAACGTAGATCATTGATCACGCCTTTAAACTAAGGAATGGATCTCCTTCCAATGTATGCCATGTATCTTCTCCTGATAGGATCTGTACATGTCACTTGACGTATGTCAGATGTCAGACCCATCGATTTCCATCTCAAAATACACTAGTTCGCAACCCTCATTTGGTATGATGTGGCACCCAACCACATGGGTCTGCTTACATGGGTCTTCCACATGTCGATATCAACTAGGCTACCACATGTCACCTAGATCAATGACCTTCACTCACTCCAATTGTTGAATGGACATTGACACGTGTCATCCTTCATGTGGGCCATGTGTCACTCTTTGAGGGGATACATATGAGTGTTGATGTATGTTGGGACAAGACTGTAAGACTCTTCTCTTTGCATTTGAGTCCTCCTCTCTATCTAATCTGATGGTTACCGATTGATTTGGTTACGAGCTAGTATATTGGTTGGTCTTGTTTGTCGGACATCGTATTGTCAAAGTCTCACCACTTAAATTATATTGCATTCTATTGATCCAATAAGGATATACGGTCACTATGCATCCCGATTAATATCTAACAACTCAAATCAAACTCTACCTTCTCTAAATTATTACTTGTCTCAATTCTTCAACGACATGGGAATCGTTGATCTCTGTGCTTGATCAACGATCAATGGTACTCATCTCTCTCGAGTGGTAAAGAGGGTTTTTGGATGGTTCTTTGAGGAATTCGATATTATTGCTTCTCCTCTAGGATCATGCTCATCGCACTTTCAAAAACATTGTTTAGTCGAGTCCAAACTAGATTGCAATCACAAACATCGATTCAATGGAAGATACTCGATTTTGCATTTACACAAAGAGACCATAAAACACAATGATGATTCTATTAATGAATCTGTAAATTAATTGCACAAGGCCTTCTCACCTGTCTATCCTGATTTACATTAATTTTTCCTTCCTCTTGGCCTTTGGCAAAAATCGACCTCTCTATCCTTGCTCTATTCTCTAATGGTTGTAGGATTACAAATTACAAAGAGAAAATTTTAAAATGTTCCATCAGTTTTAGACCCTAAACACACTCTTTAAAATATACAATAATCGCTAGGATCTCTCAGATCCACAATATCCTCAACCATCCCTAGGTTCTATGTCTACATTCCTTCGAGATCTTCTAAACCAAGGCATATTCAATTAAAAATAAACTCAAATTAACCCTATATCATAGGAGACTTATAGATCTCAATTGACATAGAAATTGCAATAATTCATGGTTAGGGAACCCACTCTTTTGGTAAAAGTAAAGATATATAGGTCTAATCAGAGGTGCTTGGTTTTGGAGGAAGGATGCTCCTACATCAAAACAACCTTTGCAGTTCTTAGTCTGCTATAGGGTTTTCTGGTACATTTTCTTCCGCTCTTTTTTTCTTGATATAATAATCCCACAGAAAAAAGAATGGAATATTAACTTGATTTATTAAGTAGAAACTACTAGATCCTATGTGTATAAATTTAAATTGGTTTAAACTTGACTGTATCATTTGTGGATTGGAAATGTTGGCAGATTATAGAAGAGGTGGAGAACAAATATATCATCGTATACTAATATTAATCTATAAATTGTATGTATCAATCACTCTATCGTATATCTCCCCCTTCATGTCACCCTATTACAAAGACTTCTTTGTTCGATGATTAATCATCACTACTGTGCTAAAGCATTTAAAGGATTTGACTACTATTGATTCTGATAAAGCATATATTTTTTCTGACTGAAGGAAGATATATGCTAATGATAATAATAAGCATGATAAGGCATATGTGGGTTTTCACTATGCAATGATGGTATTTTTAAAATGAAAGAGAGGAGCGTCCTTTTTGAGTTTAACATCTGTAGATCAAAGTTTTGTTCTTTCACAAGCCATGATCCACTTTTTGTTCATCCTTTTCAACCAATTGTTCAAGAGAAATATTGAGGAGAACAAGAGAGACAAAGAGTGTAGTAGAAGGAGAAGAGGAAAAGGGAGAATGCCACTAACATCATGATTGTAGTATCTTTTTGTGCAACCCAATTTTGATGATCAAATAGGTAATTGATGAGGTTTCATCTGCCAATCTTAACATTGAACTGTTGAAAGAATATCAAAAGGATGGTAAGAAATATTGGTGTGGAGAACATCACTGATAGAAGAATAAGCGTACTGAAAGCAATGTCACACCCCATCAATCCAAGAAAGGAAATGAGTGCAGTGAGAATTGCTTGATGAGTGATGTGTTGAGATATGTTGTTATATCCCTCGGTCGAACCCAAATGTAATTATAATCCAAGTATATTTAAGCTAGTGATCTATTTAGACATCATTTTTGTAATACACCTTGCATGGCATGGTGCGTGCATATATTGCGCAGTAAAGGGATGTAATGTGCACATTTCTGAATTCCGCGTGCAGTAACTAAGGTGCACACAACCTTAGAGACAGAGGATACAACACGCAGTAACTAAGTGCGCACAATATTAAGGTGAATGAACCTTGTGTATATAATATGAATTATAGGATGGTTAGCCAGTATTATAAGCCAGAATGCTTATGTCCTGGAATTAGGCCAGCACGCCTAGATGTTAAAGGGCCAATGCACCTACTTTGTACTTGACTCATGATTGATATAAAATACATCACTGCACACAAACTGACCAAAATAAAAGAGATGGGGGAATGAACTTCACTAGTTAGGGAAAGGGAGGGCCAAAATTCAAGGGAATATTATATTAATATTTCCCAAAACATAAAGTATGGTTAATTTTATCCTAAGTTCTAAAGTTGGGGACAAGTGGACAAAAGTAACTTCCGATATGACAAGTGTCAAGTTGGGGAAATGCATTCATATCATGGGGAAACTTATCTCAAGTGCTTCTCTCTTAGACGGGGGGATTATTCGGGAGGAAAACCTTACGAATAGAAAAACAGGGAGAGGGGGGGAACCATCAGGCTGACCATCGTTTGAAAAAAGAGTTCATGGTGATTCCCAAAAACACACCCAGTTATCCATTCAATGTCTCCATGACCATTTCACTCATACATTATGTTATCCTTGAGACAACCATTCCACCTTTCCGAAACCTATTTCCCTGTCCCTTTTGGTTAGTGTACCTGGTTAGCTTGGAGCAGGATTGAAGAAGTGGGTCGTCAGGCCCGTGAGAAATTCTCTGGGAAAGAGAATTGTTGGGGATTGATTTTCGTAGATGATAAACTACATCTACAACGCTCTGAGACTTCCGGTCTGGCCTGTTACTGAAGCCTTGGAAGGGAAGTGGGGTAGCTGAGGGACTATTGAGAAGAGAAGGGGCACACTTCCTTGGGTGGGACAAGCATGTGGGTAATGAGAGGCTATAGGTTATTAGCTGAGTGAGTACCTGAGACTCATTATTTATTGTTTTCCATGAGGCTTAGCCTGGATAGGAATCCCTTTACCCTGGGTGGAGTTCAGTCCCAGCTCGGAGGTGATTCACTGTTGAGAGTGATGAATAGTGTAAGCTATGGCTGGGAGGCTTGTGGACGATATGTAAGCAGTTGGTGATAACCATTCTAAGATAAGTACCAATTGTATGATATATGGATATGCTGCTTTTTTATTTACATGGCCATGTTACGATTTTATCATATATGTGACTATGAATGCTTGTGTGCTTATGGGTAGTTTCCTGTAAATGATGCATATCGGTAATTACTGTTATTTGTAATATAAAAGTCGTGTTACAGAAAGTAATTGTTTGTTTATGTTAGATGTAAAGATTCTAGAGCGTGTTGTATGTATATGTTTAAGTTGCATGCACTCTAAAGAGTAAATTTGAGTGGCATTGCCTAGTTGACTACTGGGTATGCTACTGTATGTTCTACAGTATGGGAATGAAAGATGTTCCCTAGAGTAGCATGTCCCAGCCTGATGGTTGGGAATGTTACCAACTGGCGTCAGAGCATGAGTGGTTGCTCTGGAGTGGCATACCCTAGCCTCAGGTTGGTTGAGGGGAATGTTATAGTATGGTATCAGAGCCTTGGTTCAACACTGAAGAGTGCAATTGAAGTGAATATTCACAGAAGAGTAACTTCGAAGTGAACAGAATTAGAGTCATAAAGTATCCTTGGAAAAAGGTTGGCGTACTGGTGTGCATGGTAAATTTAGCACCACATGCGAAACCATGGCATGCCAGTGTGTGCGGTAAATTGTAGTGTCGTGCGGAAGATTATTATGTGTAGATGCATGTGTTGAAATTAACCTTGCGCGGTAAGAACACACATAGTAAGGTGCACATGGGGTCACAAGTATTGTTTAACATAGAGGATTTTTTCTGGTACGCGCATAAGTATGAGTATAACTTGTTTCACGACGGTTTAATCAATAGTATGCGTAGATATTTGAGCGTGAAGGAGTATGATAAACTTGACATGGTGCATGCATAGGATAAAAATGCATGTGGAATATCGGTGTGCAGTATCAAAACTATGCGCAGTGGATATTGGGGCACAATGCCATAATAGTGCACGTAAGTAGTCGGTACGATGAGGAAGATACGCACAGTAGATTTAGGAGCGTGGAGAAGCATTTACCTTGTAATATTTCTATGCACGATAATATAAATGAACAGGTCAAGTTAATGCGCACAAATTTGCTTGGAAGGTGAGGAGTCTAAGTTTAAATTGGATAATAATAAAAGAAAAATAAACACATAACCGCATTGAAGAATTAATTTCGAATTTAATTTCTTCTGAATTAGACATATGAAAATAAAATATAAGATTACAATAAAAAAAAATATTATAAAAGAAAACAAGAGTCATAACATCACCAAATAGAAATTGTAATAAAAAAGTTTTAAAAAAATCAGTTTCTGTATTTATATAATCATATTAATCACAAAATTACAAAAGGGTGATGACAACAGTTAGCCTGTTGTAAAAAGGGGCATTGAAGAATAGGCCTATCATCTCTTGTACTCTTTAACTCCACTACCAGCTATTCAAAATTCGTTGAGACATGCTTATTTCAGTTGAAGACTTACTTCATCTTAGTGATCTCCGCCTTTAAGGAGGAGTCTAACCAGACCGACTGATGTTCTCCAACACTTTCGACTTCTTCAACCGTAGATTCCTCCTTTTTATTCCTCTTACTCCTTTTCTTATTAGCAGCTAGCCTGTTGATGAATAAATACTTTATAATGGGATTTATCCTAACTTCCAATCACGAGTCTATAGACGAATCTGTGTGGAACTTAGTTGCCAGAAGGTGCATGAGTACCCTTTCCTCCTTATTCACAGGAAAGCCTCGCATGTTGCTCAAATAACTAGTCTCACTCGACTTAGCTTTGTCCATGTATCTCAGGTTGGGGATACCAAAATGCATATTTATAGAGAGAAGGAAGTCAAGCATCTTGAAGATTACTACGGTTATGGATACACAGATATCTTCATACTTGGGGAGTGGTAATTATAGAACTCAATTTATGAAGCGCAGACGAATTACGTACAGGGAGCGTTGGGTTTCCATGCTCGGCCAATCCATTTCGAATGATTATCTTTTGAGTTCATTACATGGTGGCATTCAACTAATGTGACATGGCTACGAAGTACCGAATGAATGGAGCAAGGTGATCTGACTAGCCGTCACCATCTCCATGAGTGCTGGATTTGACAGGTTGAGACACGTGATACTGTGTCTTGGCGAAAGTGGTTTCGACAAAATCACTTTCTTGCGCAAATATACCTCGAAAGGCAGTGCGCATCAGCGTTCTCGAGACTTGGGTCTTATCTAGAATTGTCGTGGTGATAACACCAGGAAACTGGGAGTGATAATGTTGATGTGTATGTTGAATCGAAATGGTGCATATTCTCATTAATTGTTGATTGGTTAGTCTGATTAGTTTCGATGACTGCACGTTTTGCAGAATTAACAACAACTCGGTCAAGACAGACTAGTGCAGAGTCCATAGGAATGGAAGAGGCACAGGAGAATTACAGTCATCCAAAGAAGAGCAGAGGGATGGATGTCTAGTTGGGCATGGAAGGAACAAACTCCAATAGACATGGAGAAGAAAGGAATGAAGATATGAATATGGCTGAGACCATTAAGAATTTGCAAAAGAATGTCCAAAGCCATAAAGCTTATAATGAAAGGCTTATGAAAGCCAAAGAGAAACATGATGAATTCAACATGAATCTATTGGAAGGTTTGAACAGAATAGAGAAGAAATTGGTTAAGGAGAGTAACTCAAGTAGATATGAGAGTCACAATTATTCCGAGGAGAAGGGAGAAGTAAAAAGTGCTAGTAGATATCACCATCATCCCCATAGACATTCCCATAAAAGAGAAGGAAACATATCAAGTCTATCCCCTATCAGAAGGTATAAGAGTTATGGGGTGGATGAGCTGCAAGGAGAAATGAACAAAGTCTAACCTCCTACATTTGATGGTGAGCACAAGAAGGATGAAGAGCCAAAACATGGTTGCTAGGCATGAGGAAGTATTTTCAATTTCATAATTATTCTTCCCATGCTGAAGGTAGAATCGCTATCTATCAACTCAAAGGAAAGGCCTCCATGTGGTGGGATCAACTTGTGCAGGTACAACACATTGTAGAGAAAAGTGTTACTTGGAGAGAATTCAAGAAGTATTTTGGGAAGAAATACTTGACCAAGAGATACTATGACAAGAAAATGAAAGAGTTCTTTGAAATTAAGCTTGGAAGTATGACCATTGATGAATATGAGAGAAGTTTTCTGGAACTGTTGAAGTATGTCTCTTTCATTAAAGATGAGACAGTCAAGATTCAAAGGTACTTAAGTGGATTGCCATTGTTCATCAGTGACAAAATATAGTATGTTGATCCCAAGACATTAGAAGAGACCATAAGGAGAGCTAAATTCTTATATGACCAGCTGAAAGCAAGACCATCTTTCCAAAAGGATTGGGAAGACAATAAGAAATTCAAGATGGATCAGAGGAAGAAGGGAGCTAAGCCACTATTCTTCAGAAATAATCCACATTGGCAGCAAATGCATAAGGAAACCTGAGTGATTGACATAGGGATTCAAGGGCCAAGAAAACCACCTATGCAATGTTGGGGTTGTAAAGGAGACCATAGGTTTAGAGATTGTCCTCACAGAGGTGAAAAAGGTAGGACTGTTCACAATGTACAACGAGCTGAGACAATAGAGGACATGGGCAAAAATGTGCCAAGGATTTATGCAGCCCTAGACAACAAGAAAGCAAAGTATCAGTCCCACATGATTGAAGTGGAAGGTATGATAAACAACGAAACCCTTGTTATTTTAATTGATTTAGGAGATATCCATAGTTATATAGACCCAAAGATGGTGGAAAGTTTTCAATTGCCAAGAAGCAAGCATGGCAAATCCTGATTGGTGCAACTGGCTATAGGAGCCAGAAGAAAAGTTAATGAGATGGTTAAGTCCTTCCTCATAGACATGAATGGACTAAATACTAGGGAAGATTTGAACATCTTACCCTTAGGTTCCTATGACTGTTTAATTGGGATGGATTGGTTGGACCCACATCATGCTCTATTGGATTTTCAAGACAAAGCATTCACTTGCTTGGATGAAGAAGGGAACCAAAGGAAAGTGCAGGGAATTCCCAGGGGCAGTAATTGTTAGAGAAATTTCAGCATTAGAGCTGAAGAAATTTTATAGAAGAGGATGTCAAATATTCGCAGCTCATATGGAGGAGACACCTAAAGACAAGGTGCCAAATTTGGAGGATTATCTAGTCCTGCAAGATTTTGAACATGTATTCAAGGAAATGATAGGACTACCCCCAAGGAGAGACATTGATTTCTCTATAGATTTGATGCCTGGAGTAGTGCCAGTATGAAAGACTACTTATAGGATGAGTACACCAGAATTGAAGGAGTTGTAAATGCAGCTTGAAGAACTTATAAAGAAGCGGTATATATGCCCAAGTGTATCACCTTGGGGTTCCCCAGTCTTGTTTGTGAAAAAGAAATATGGAACGTTAAGATTGTGCATTGACTTCAAACAATTGAATAAAGTGTCTGTTAAGAACAAATATCCTCTACCAAGGATTGATGACCTCTTCGATCAATTAAAGGATGCAAGGATACTTTCAAAGATATATCTCAAATCAGGATACCATCAGGTAAAAATTAAAGAAGAATATATTAGCAAGACCGCCTTCAGGATAAGGTATCGTCATTATGAGTTCACAATGGTACCATTTGGATTATCAAATGCACCAGCTGTTTTCATGTGCTTAATGAATGGTGTTTTCTGAGAGTATTTGGACAAGTTTTTCGTTGCCTTTTTGGATGAAATTATTATATATTCCAAGTCAGAGGAAGAGAATGAACACCATTTGAGGATGGTGTTTCAAGTATTAAGGGAACATCAGTTGTATGCCAAATTGAGTAAGTGCTCATTTTATCATAAACAAATTCATTATTTGGGGCATATCATCTAAAAAGATGGGGTAGCAGTGGACCCTGAGAAGGTAGCAACCATTAGAGAATGGTCAGCACCAAAGAATGTGACAGAGGTCAGATCTTTCATGGGCCTTTAAGGCTACTATAGAAGATTCATTGTAGGATTCTCGAAGATAGCACACCCAAATTCCTTGCAAAGGAAAGGTATGAATTTTTAGTGGACAAAGAACTGTGACAATTGACAAGTGCTCCAATACTAAGGATCACAGACCCAAAATGAAGATTTCATTGTATGCACAGATGCATGTAATGAAGGACTGGGTGGAATCCTTAGTCAAGATGGATTTTTGATATGTTATGAGTCAAGGAAGTTGAAGGATCATAAAAGAAACTATGCCACTCATGATTTGGAGTTGGCATCCATACTTCATGCCTTGAGGAAATGGAGACACTACCTCATGGGGAAGAGGTTTGAGCTAAGAACAGACCACAATGGTTTGAAATATTTACTTGATCAGCCAAATCTAAATGCTAGACAAAGAAGATGGTTAGAATTTATAAGAGAATATAACTTTGATATAAAGCATATCAAAGGGAAAGAAAATAAAGTGGATGATGCACTCAGCAGGAGGGTGCATGAGCTTCATGTTACAGTCATCAGCATGTAATAGACTGATGTTAAAAGAAAAATTCTGGAGGCTACAAATACTGATCTGCAGTACAAAGAATTGGTAGCAATGCTACAACAAGGTAATACACCACAAAATATGGATATTTATAAGTTGGGAGTAGACGGAATACTGTTGCACAAGAACAGAACTTTTGTGCCAAATGTTCAGGACTTGAAACGTGTAATTTTGCATGAGATGCATAATGCTCCTTATGCAAGGCACCCTGGATATCAGAAAACCGTAACAATGGTCAAGAGCCAATACTTTTGGCCAGGTATGAAGAGAGAAATTACAGAATACATCGCTAGGTGTATGTAATGCTAGAAAGTTAAAACAGAGCATAGGCACCCAACATGATTGTTGGAGCCTTTGCTCATTCCTGAATGGAAGTGGGAAGTGGTGAAAATGGATTTTATTACGAGATTGCTGAGAACATGCAAGCTACATGATTCAATTATGGTAGTGGTGGACAAGATCACAAAATCTACCCATTTTATTCTACTAAAAACTACTCACAAAGAAGTAGATGTTGCTGATATTTTCATGAAGGAAGTGGCATGATTGCACGAAATTCCTAAAACGATCGTGTCTGACAAAGACCCAAAATTCGCCTCGAATTTCTGGAAAGGATTGTTCAAAGGATTTAGAATGAATATGAACTTTAGTATAGCTTATCATCCTGAGTCTGATGGGTAGACAGAAAGAGTGAATAGGGTGATAGAAGATATGTTGAGAATGTATGTGATGGACAAGCCATCAAAATGGGAATACTACCTACACTTGGTAGAATTCGCTTACAATAATGGGTATCAGGCATCATTAAAAATGAGCCCATTTGAAGAAATTTACAGAAGAAGGTGCAATACTCCAGTAAGCTGGGATAATCCAACTGATAGAGCAGTAGTCGAGCTAGAATTGCTCAAGAAGATGGAGGACAAAATGTTAAAAATTAAGAAGAATTTGAAAGCTGCCCAAGACAGGCATAAAAGTTATGTTGATAAAAACAGAATCCATAGAGAATTCAAAGTGGGTGATCATGTTTTCTTGAAAGTGAAATCTAACAGAAGCTCCCTGAAGCTGGGAAGCTGTGCCAAGTTGGCAGCCAGATTTTGTGGACCATTTGAAATCTTAGAGAGGATTCGTTGAGTTGCTTATATGATTGCATTGCCTGCATCTATGTCTGTTCATAATGTCTTCCATGTATCATTGCTAAAGAAATATATACCTGATGCTAATCATGTTATTGATTGGAATGTTATTCTGGTGGAGAAAGAAGGCGCTTTCCAAGTGCATCTAGTGCACATCCTAGATCGAAAAATCAAACAACTTCATAATCGAGCCATAGGTCTTGAAAAGGTCCAATGGACCTGGTATGAACCTAAAGACACTATTTGGGAGCACAAGGATGCAATGCAGGTAGAGTACCCACATCGTTTTGAAGAATTTTGAGATTTTTGTTGTATATGGGTACATGATGCACTGAGGACAATGCATAAATAAGGGGAGGGGATTGTAATATCCCTCGACCAAACCCAAATGTAAATATAATACAAGTATATTTAAGCTAGTGAGCTATTTAGACATCATTTTTGTAATACACCTTTCATGGCATGGTGCCCGCATATACTGCGCAGTAAAGGGATGTAATGTGCACATTTCTGAATACTGCGCGTAGTAACTAAGGTGTGCGCAACCTTAGAGACAAAGGATACAACACGCAGTAACTAAGTGTGTGAAATATTAAGGTTAACGAACCTTGTGTATATAATATGCATAATAAGATGGTGAGCCAATATTATAAGCCAGAATGCTTATGTCCTAGAATTAGGCCAGTGTGCCTACATGTTAAAGGGCCAATGCACCTACTTTGTACTTGAATCATGATTAATATAAAATACATCACTACATGTAGACTGACCATGATAAAAGAGATGGGGAACTGGACTTCACCAGTTAGGGAAAGGGAGGGCCAAAAGTCAAGGGATTATTATATTAATATTTCCCAAAACATAAAGTATGGATAATTTTATCCTAAGTTATAAAGTTGGGGACAAGTGGATAAAAGTAACTTCCAATATGACAAGTGTCAAGTTGAGGACATGCATTCATATCGTGGGGAAACTTATCTCAGGGGCTTCTCTCTAAGACAGGGGGATTATTCAGAAGGAAGACCTTATGAAAGGAAAAACAAGGAGAGGGGGGGAACCATCAGGCTGACCATCGTTTGACAAAAGAGTTCACGGTGATTCCCAAAAATACACTCGGTTATCCATTCAATGTATCCATGACCATTTCACTCATACATTTTGTTATCCTTGAGACAACCATTCCACCTTATTGAAACTTGTTTCCCCATCCCTTTTGGTTGGTGTACCTGGTTAGCTTGGAGCAGGATTAAAGAAGTGGGTTGTCAGGCCCGTGAGAAGTTCTTTGGGTGAGAGAATTGTTGGGGATTGATTTCCATAGGTGCTAAACTATAGCTACAATGCTCTGAGACTTTTGGTCTGGCCTGTTGCTGAAGCCTTGGAAGGGAAGTGGGGCAGCCGAGGGACTGTTGAGAAGAGAAGGGTCACACTTCCTTCGGTGGGACAGGTATGTGGGGAATGAGAGGCTGTAGGCTGTTATTGGAGTGAGTACCTGAGACAAAGTCTATCCTATTTTCCATGAGCCTTAGCCTGGATAGGAATCCCTTTACTCTGGGTGGAGTTCAGTCCCAGCTCAGAGGTGATTCACTGTTGAGAGTGATGAACAGTGTAAGCTATGGCTGGGAGGTTTATGGACGGTCTGTAAGCAGTTGGTGACAACCTTTCTAATATAAGTACCAATTTTATGATATATGGATATGTTGTTTTGTTATTTACATGCCCATGTTACGATTTTATCATATATGTGACTATGAATGCTTGTGTGCTTATGGGTAGTTTCCTGTAAATGATGCATATCAGTAATTACTGTTATTTGTAATATAAAAGTCGTGTTACAGAAAGTAATTGTTTGCTTATGTTAGATGTAAATATTTTGCGAGCATGTTGTATGTATATGTTTTAGTTACAGGCAGTCTAAAGAGTAAATTTAGGTGGCATTTCCTAGTTGACTACTAGGTATGCTACTGTATGTTCCGTAGTATGGGAACGGAATATGTTCCCTAGAGTAGCATGTCCCGGCCTAATGGATGGGAATGTTACCAACTGGCATCAGAGCATGAGTGGTTGCTCTGGAGTGGCGTACCCCGACCTCAAGTTGGTCAAGGGAAACATTACATATGCCAACCACTTTCCCATAATTTGTGGATTTTATCATATTTAGTGGATCCTTTAAATGAATTTCTTGTTGAAACAATTCACCCATTTTTTGGATCCACATTAATGTAATCAATTTTATAAACTATGAAGAGCTTTTATAAATCCATGTAATGTTGAAAGGCAAAGATAGGTTCAGTGTGAGTGATAAGTCTGGTTTGGATGATGTAATATCTCCCTTATAATATAAATAAACCAAATATCATTGTCTCGTGGATGTTTCCCTATATAGGGTTTTGCCATGTAAAATTGTTGTGTTAGTTTGTGTGATTCCATCTTGTTCAATATTTGCAATTATATATATTTGTGTTTTTATGCTTCCATTGCACAACAAAACCTTTATAAAATGGAAGGAAGTACTGAACTCACATCTGAGGTGACAGATGTATCTTTTTGTTTATGGTAGAAGCAACAAGGCCATATGAGAAAGAAATAATTGTAGGTACTAATAAGTTGTAAATCACCTCCGGACTTAGAATCTTTGTTTATGAATGCCTGTTTGTTTTATATCTCTGCAAGTTATGATGGTGTAAAGGGATGTAATGTGTGGGATCCTACTACCCACAAGATCACCATTAACATAGATATAGTATGTATGGAACAACCAATAGGGCTAGTTGAAAATCGCAACGATAGATTTGTTTGCATGCTCAAGGATTCATTGTATGGCCAAATGGTACCTAAGAAACTGTACAAGAGGCTTGAATCCTTCATGGTGAGGAAAAAAATTTCAAGGGGGTAAGTATGAATTTTTTTTAATAGTTCATTCACTATCCTGATGTTATTTGTTGATGATATGCTCGTTGCAAGATAAAGCATGGTTGAGATCAGTAAGATAAAGGATCAGTTGGAAAAGACATTTCAAATGAAGGATCAAGGAGCAACAAAACAAATTTTGAGAACATAAGTACGCAAAGACGGTATACATGGTAAGTTTTGGTTATCACAACAGACATCAATACTGATGAAGTTCAGTATGAATATTGTGAAACCTGTTAATATCCATGTTGCTTTCCATTATAAGTTTTCTTCAAGTTTAGGTTATGTTTATAAATAAGAAAAGGTTATGTCACGTATAACATGTGTCAATTAAGTAGGAGGCCAGTTGGATGTGATGAAATGGTTAAGACTAGATATTTCACATTGAGTTGACATTATTAGACACATGGAAAATTCAAGTGAAGCAGTGAAATGGGTGCTTTAGTGTTTTAGAGGCACAATTATCACCTATAATGGTTTCAGTGGTTTAGAATATGGTAATTGTAATTTATATTTTGTAGGTATTTTGGAGAGAAGGAGATCTGCCTTAACATATGTCTCAAAGCATGATTTTGTTGGATTGCTGAGAGAGGGGGTGAATTAGTAATAGAGGAATTTAATCCCTTTTTAACCATATAAACCAAGTGTTATATCAATGAAGCATTATCATCCAATAACTGCAGAGTAAATAAGCAATGAACAAATGAACAATCATACACATATATAGTACACTAGTGTTTTACGTGGAAACCCAAATCGATAGAAAACCACAGAATGATTTTTCTTATATGTCTTGAAGAATTACATTCATTGGAAGCACCAACTTCCTTTCTTTTCCAGATGCAACTGGAAGGAGCCTCCAACCCCCTAGTTTCTCAAGATACAACCTGAGGGAAGCTACAACTCCTCAATTCTCTGGCTACAACTAGAAGGAGGCTACAACCCCCAATGTTCTCCAGCTATAACCGGAAGGTGGCTACAACCACCTGTCCTTGCCCCATCCTACCACCCTGAAGTAGAAGTAGAATGATGGAACCATTGTCACACTATCATTGTGAGATATACCATTGTAAACCTGTACCAATAAATCTGAACCATGCATCAACCATGCATCAACTTGTACCTCAACCTTTAATCAAATTGTACCATAAACAAGTGCATCAACCATGCACCAACCTATAATCAACCTATACCATAAACAAGTGCATCAACCATGCACCAACCTGTAATCAACCTGTACCATAAAC
>JZKD02S1799536.1:534957-576928 GCA_000966675.3 Picea glauca | reverse complement strand
AATTAAAGTATTAAAAATGCATAATAATAACTTGAATTTCAAAGATACCTTAGGTGACCCCTTTGGGCGGTAAAGGGATGTTGATTATATCAAAAGGAGGTCAAAAAGGGTGGTAATGGCATATGGTTGGAGGTCAATGGTATGTAGTATGGGAAAAGAACATGGTCAAAACCGGGGACCAACAGGTAGTAAATTGAAGCTTGGGAGATTTATTGAGGAGTTTAGTAGTTGAACATCATAGTCAATGAGATCAAATTTTGCCGCAAGCAAAATTTGCATATAATACCTCACCTAATAGTAGCATACGGCATAGCCCATTATGGATAATGTTTGGCATGCAACCAAGAAGATTATCTTAGTTGAGAGACTTACAGAAGAATGAGTTCAAAAGTGCTGGAGCATAAGATTTTGCAGTAGAGATGCAAGAGCTCCATAGTAAGATTAAAGAGCGATTGCAGAGTTCCAACTAGGAATATAAGCAAAGAGAAGATCAACACAGTAGATAGATTCAGTTTGAAGTGGGAGATTTGGGCTTACCACATCTAAGAAAGTAAATATTCCCAAGGGGAATGTATAATAAGATGAAAATGAAAAATATAAGGCCGTGTAAGATTCTGAGAAAATTTGAGGCAAATGCTTATGAGATAGAATTGTCGAATGATGTGGGAATATCACCCATATTCAACATAGCAGATCTATATCCTTACAAATTAGATGAAGTAGATGGGGAAGAGGTTCGACAGGAAGTTCAGTGGGTCAAACAAATGATTGTAGCTGAAAAGTCGCAGATAGAAAAGATCATTGATCAAAGAGCTAGCAAGAAGACCCGAAGAAAGACGTATTTTGAATACTTGGTAAAATGGAAGGGACACCCGATTGAAGATGCCAGTTGGGAAAGCGAAGCGAAGATCTAGAAACATGGACAGACGATGTAGGATCTCATGAACAAGAGTTCATTAAATTTTTAGCCAGAGGAGTATGATGCAGGAGCATCATAAGAATCATTAACGTATGATGCAGGAGAATCATAAGAATGCACCAACGCATGTTTTGAGGATTTTTTGAATTTGAAAGGATGAATCATTAACGTAATATCTGGAAAAGATATTTTTTCTTTTAATAGTTTAGAGAGTGTAATGCAGATATTGAGCATTACTCTCGTCTGTTGGTTGGAGGCAATTAATGTAATAAATGTAAAGTAGTTGTAGGATTTTATTTCGATTTGATAGCTAGAGGTTGTAGGAGGGAAAACTCTAGAAATCTCCCTCGTATGTATTGTATTATATTATTATTCGCATGGTAGTTAGAAGTTGTAGAGAAAGAGAATACGAGAGAAGAGAAGAACATAGACTATAGAAGTTGTATAAGAAGATAGTTGTTTCTATGGAACCCTTGTACATAATCACTTGAGTTAATATAAGAACTATTTGACTCAATGTCATGGTGTTGTGATGAATATTGTTTGCATCTATTGAATGGTATGTTTACAGCTTTCTTATATGCTCTTTTATGCATTTTGTTTCAATGATTTGTGTGTATGATTTCATGTTGAATGTATGAACTCTTTAAGAGGGAGAGTATGAGCTTCAATTGTTTCTTTTCCTAAGAGTTCCTTCAAGGAGTGTAGTGAAAGTTCACATTGACTGCGTTGACAAGATTCTAAGTTTTATCTCGGAAATATTAGGAGGAATACCATTGTTCTCATACCAGCAAAAGTGCAAGTATATCATAGAGCCATGCAAGGTGTGCGCAGGCAGGTTGAAGTCTTAGACTTTAACAACCCAGTGAGTGGTTGAAGAACTTTTGTTGCAAGGAGTGCGCAAAATTGGACAATTGAGATAATCAGAGGTTATCGTGAAGCCGCAAGGAGTGTGGGCAAAATCCCTTGGAATCCTTGAGCTTGCAGCAAGAACCAAGATCATAAGGGATAGAGACTTAGAAGTGTTTGAAGGAAAGACAAGGTTGAAGTCACCTTGCAAAAACCAAGCTCAGAAGGAGACGTCGCATTATTTGGCTAGGAGCATCAAAAGTCTGAATGAACGGTTGAAATTATCAAAGGGAGAACTAACAATTTTTCGTGGACTGTTGGATTCAGTGGATCAATGGAGAAGTTAAGGCTGAGTGTATTCCAACACTTGCAATCTCAGGAGGAATAGTTACCGTTAGATCTGGATCAACGACAGACATTGATCTTGTGGTTTTGAATTTCGGCATTTCGGGAGTCAGAGTGCAGAGAAGGTCGTGACTTGGAGATATTGAGTTTTGAAATACCAATACGTGAAATCCCGATGAAATATGGGCCATCAAATTGTCGAGGGTTTATGACCATCGATCTGTAGAAAGGAAGTCATGAGTTCGGACTTCAGGAGAAAGGACAGGAGTCGCATCATGAACTCACGAATCGTGAAATCCCGACGCACTCAGAGGGGCACACTAGGACGTGACCGAGGTCACATGGTTGAGGCATAAGGGAGGAATTAAAGAACCGTTAGCCCATTTCGGGGTTTTGGGAGTCAAAGGAGTCAGAGGGACTCACAAAAAAATCACGAAGTCACGAAACACGAAACAACTTTTCGGGTAAAGGTTGTGATCACGCTGGTTGGTCACGTGGAGTGGAGTTTCGTGCCTAACGCTTGTTTGCACAGGCGTAACTTCTAAGAGAGGAACTGTGGTTATATGTGTGAAGGTTCTAGTGGGAACTAAAGAGCCTTTCCATCTCAAAGGAATAGAAAGATCCAAAGATCCGGAGGTCACGCAGAACCTGTTGAGGTAGGGGTGATGTGTCAAACTGATGTAGAACCCCTACCTCGAAAGGGTTTGCTGACCTCCCGGTCTATGGATCTTCGAACCCCTCTGAGCCGAAATGGCTCCTTGGTCCCCGTTGGAAACTTCAACACATAAAAAAAACCACAAATCACTTTTACAAACTCCACCCGCGTGAACAAGCACTAGGCGCAAGCTCCCATCAAGCGACTATCGACGATGACCACAAGCCTAACCAATAGGTGCTTCACACTTCACAACCTCGGGTATTCCATTTCGAGTCACCCCAACTCTCTTGACTGCCGAACTCCCGAAATCCGAGTTAGGAGTCTAGCGAGAGTTATCTCTTTAACCTATTCTCCCCTTATTTGACCTCCAACTATGTCCTGGGGCCCAACTTCTGAGCACTACGGGACTTCGCGTATTTTGAATTCGTGAAGTATATCTTCTCCCTTCACTTGAGGTCGAAAATCCCAACTTAACCTAACTCATATCAATGGTCCAAGACTCGCATGATTCAATGGTCTAGATCCTGTTTTTGTGAATCAAAACTTCACAGTTCATGACTTTGGAAGTTGACTCCCTTCTCCCTTCTAGCTCCCAATTCCCAATTTCTCCTTCCCATGAAAGGAATCAATGGTTCTATCTTCCATTAGATCGATGACTTACTATCTCTCTTGAGCCTTCAAGTGTTGAATTAATCTCAACCCTTATTCTCCTCGCAGATATACTGGATCCAACGACCCACAGATATCAACACATCTCCCTCCAGGAATTTCTATCCTCCGTTTAGGCTCTCAATGGATCCCAACCAAATAACCTGGCGTCAACCCTTTTGAGCTTGTTTCCACGAGGTGACTTCAACCCTCATCCTTATTAGAACTCTTCCACGTCTCTATCCTTCCTGAGCTTGATTCTTGCTACAAATTCTAGGATTCTAAAGAATCTTGTGCACACTCCTTGTGGCCTTCACGAAAATCTCCAATTATTTGACAAATCCAACTCTGTGCACTCTTTATGACAAAAAGTTTTCAACCACCCACTTGGGTTGGAAAATTATAAGACTCTCCTCAGCCTGCGCACAACTTGCACGACTCTGTACTATAGTTGCACTCTATAGATCTAAGATCAATGATATCTCTCCTGATTTTTCTGGGCTAAACCTCAGAAACCTGTCAACGCACTCCTTGCAGGAATTCTCGGGAAGAGAAACAATTAAAACTTATACTCTTCTCATAGACTCCATATATTCAAAATGAAATCACATACACACAACATTGAAACAAATGCATAACAGAGAATATAAGAAAGTTGCAAACATACCATTCGATAGATACACACAACAACCATAGTACACCATGTATTGGATCAAATCCTTCTTATATTAATTCAAGTGCTTTTGTACATGGTATAAATAAGAACAACTATCTGCTCATACAACTTCTAGAATCCTTATTATTCTCTTCTCTCCTATGCTCTATTTCTCTACTATTCTACAACTACCCTCTTTCTCGCTTGCATTACAATGAGAAAAAAATGAATAACACAATACATACGAGAGAGTCTTCTTGAGTTTTCCCTCCTACTACTCTAAGATATCTTATCGAATTAAAGACTACCATCTATTTTACATTTATTATAATAAATGTACACAATCGACAGATGAGAGCAACGCTCGAGATCTGTATTACCATCCCCAAAACATTAAAAGAAAATACATCCTTCCAGCTATTACATTAATGGCTCTTCTTTTGAAATTCAAAAATGTCTTCAAGATGCGCGCTGGCATATCCAGTTGTCCTTCACTCCCGCTTTGCTGGAAATTATTTTACATTAGTTCTAAAGGCAATCTTAGGAATTCCTACCTCTTTCATATGGATTTGGTGGTAGCCAGAATGAAGATCGAGTTTAGTAAAGAACTGGGCACCACTTAATTCATCCAAGAGGTCATCAATGAGAGGAATGGGAAATTTGTCTTTAATGGTGAGTTTGTTGAGGGCTCGGAAGTCAAGACACATGTGCCAAGAACCTTCTTTATTCATGACCGTGACCATAAGAGAAGAGTGCGGGCTCGTACTAGGGTCGATAAAACCTGTGTTAAGAAGTTCTTGAACCATTTTCTAAATTTCATTTTTTTGGGAAAATGGGTGATGATAGGGATGGATATTGGGATGAAGGTTTCCTCGAACAAGGGGAATGGAATTATAATGAACACCACGGGAAGGAGGGAGTCCCTGGGAAGTGGAAAAAACCACTTGATGTTTAGAGACAATGGATTGGAGGTCCTACGACACATAGGTTGTCTTAGTTGCTTGTATGTCATGGAGTTGGGCAATAATGTCAGAATGACCATTTTTTAGCAGCTTTTCCATACAATGGGAACTAATGATCTCAGGGGAACCGACGATTGTGCCTTTGAACTTATATTTTTGGCCCTCCTGGTCGAATTGCATGGTTAATTCCTTAAAATCCATGAGAATGGGACCCAAAGCCCTTAGCCAGTATGTACCCAACAAAATGTCACAACCACCCATGTCGATAGCAAACATATGAGATTTCAGGTGGTAGTCACTAATTTGGAGACCCACATTTTCACAATGCCCTCCACATTTCAAGGACCCTCCATTGGAAATCGTGATTTGAAAATTAATGACTCCACAGATATAACAATTCGTTTCTTGGGAAATGCAGCGATGAATAAAATTATGGGTGCTTCCACTATCAACAAGAATGATGTCCTTTGACCTTCGTATGCTTGATGTAGCCAATTAGTTTGAGGGTTTGGGGAGCATAGAAGCCAATGAGAGCATTTATGGAAATGATCGGTTCTACTTCAGGAGGGTCTGAGGGATGCGTTATGTCAGTGGGTTCAGGTGACATAGACACAAGGGGAGCTTCAACATCCTCTTCTGAAACATCCTCCGAGATGGCCATACAAATATTTTGTTACTCACACTTGTGTCCTGGAAAATATTTGTCATCAAAATTATAACAAAGTCCCTTGAGTTAGCGTTCAACCATTTCTGCCTTGGTCAATTTTTGGATCTTTAGTGGAGTAGAAGAAGGAGTGGGATTTACTAGTTTAGTGAGAAAAATAAAGGAGGTTTTTCAGTTTTGAGAAGAGACAACATGATGTTCTTTCTTATCTATTTTAGTATCCTCCACCCAACTCTGAGGTCGAGCCATGAGGACATGGGCATGAATACCATCCTTGAGACCATTGATAAGACATTCTTGGAAAAAAACATTAGACATGCCCTCTGTACGAAAAGCCAGTCACTCAAAAGTAGCTATAAATTATTCCACTTTTCCATATTTTTTCAACTTTGTCAAACAGGTTAAATGGTTGGTGTCAGTGTCAAAGTGTTCATAAAGCTTTACCACAAAGTGTGTCCAAGAAACATACACTTGATGGGCAATTTTTTTCCATTTCCACCATTTCCAACGTTCTTGATCTAGATGGAGAATACCATACCGGAGTTTGGCCAAGTCATCTGTAATGCCATACAAAGAGAAATAATGTCCCAATTGAGTTACCCAACTAGTGGGATCCGAGCCATCAAATTTGGTCACATCCACATGCGGAAGGCGTAGGTCACGCTGAAAGCGATGGGGCTAAAAATTATGGGAATGAGAGGAAGTTTCAGCTTTGATATGCAAAGGTGGGTCTGATAAAGGGGGATTTGCAGGGATATGCATCTTGGTGCAGATAATCGAAGCGATGGGATTCAAGCTGGGTAGTATTTTCTTGTTTGAGGTCTTATTTGAGTTCCTTGATTGAGGCGACGATGGTGGAATGCATGTTTTTATTGATGGTGGCAATATTGGCACTGATCTGTCTCACTTATTATTGTGTCTCTATGAAATTAGATTGTAAGGAATTGAAGCGAGCTTCCAAGTCTTGGTTACGGGTATGGGCCATGAGAGTGGGTGGGGTCAAAAAATTTGCTGAAAAATGATAGGTATGAATGTGATAAGGGAGAAGAGATAAATCCAATGGAATAAGTCATTTTTTTTTTTAATTCTTTTACCTGCGGAGTTATACTTCGGTCTGAAGAATACTGCAGTGATGAAATACCCAAATTATTAATTAGGAAGAAATGTGTAGTGATTTGGCCGCTCGAATGCATGAGCCACAAATTGCACGACAGTAGATCTTGTTTGTTTTGTTTTTTTGTTTCCATCCCAAAAGGTTAGGTATTCAAGGGTTTTACAAGCAAGGGTTTGCCCTGTGCTATAGCTCTTTGATATACGTGTGGGTTCCAATAGTAGTACTCGACCCAATATCTCAGGGAACCAACTAAGGAGGCTAGACCATGCCCTTAGCCATACTACCCGACTACCCAGGTACTAGAGAGTATCTTCTCGAGTTTTGTTCTCGGTGGCACTATAGCATTCAGGCGACCAATTAGTTTATCTAAAGAGGGCTTTGGGAAATTTAGATCGATCTGTATACAAGTGTTGTTTGATGTGCTACCACTTGAAGGGGTACCAATAGGGGTTACAAGGGTGGCCAATGGATGTGTGCTTAAGTACCACTTGTATTTTCTGTGTGTATGATTCCCCGACCATGGGTTTATGCGCATAACGATAGATCTCTATAGCTTAAAGACGTCGAAATACGTCTTTACCCTGAAATAAAATTAACCCACAATTTTCTGCTGAGGAAAGTGCTATGATACCACTTGTAATATTCCATATATAAAAAGTATGCAGAACAAAAATAAACGCTAGCAAATGGCAGATGAACAAGAATATAACCAGAACAACACCACAATAATACTAAAAGGATATCAGAATAACACCAGAAAGAACACTTAGATTACTGAGAGCAATGTTCACTTGTCTCTTCTACGGGGCAACCTCCAACAGAGAAGAGCTCTATTAAAATAATATTCAAGAAAAAAGTTCTCATACACTCGACTCCTATTTGTATTAAATATGTCTATCAAAAAAACCATATAGAGGAAGATCCTTCTAGAAGCGGAAGCTTCTATTAGGTCTTCTTACATTCGACTTATTCTTCCTTATTGTTAGACCTTATTAATATTGACCTTTATTACATCGAAATATATTATTCTACCTAGGTGAGGGGTTAGGTCCCTAACACTCTCCTTACCGACGTAACCAAATTCAATCTTCTTTGGGTCTTGGGAATTCCCCAAGGTTCCTATCCTTATGTCAAGGTCAAACACACCCTCATATGAAATTCTTTCTCCGTATCACTGCAAAACTTCTTATGAATTTCTATGAAGAGCCTGTGGTTGAGACGTTCCTATTCGCTGAAGTAGTATCGACCTGTTCCACCAAATCCTTTTGTAGCGACTTCCTTTCACATCATCATCACGTATTGTCTTTACAATAGCAACTTTTGGAGAGTTCTCCTCACCTTCTTTTAAATTTTTTGTGCTCCCACGATCTCACATATACCTGAGATTCATGGCCTTTCATTCCCATAGGGGTTGAGCATGTATGGGCTACCTCTCTCATTAATGACCAGCTACTTTAGCTTCCCGACGTACTGTTCACTTAACGAACTCACTAACAATCTATCTGCGTTGAGTATCCATCTGTCCTCGCCATCACATCATGTTTTCAGGTTGGTGTCCCCTGCTCAGGCCCTCTCATCACCCCGTTTAGCTTTACGACCTAGAATTCCAATGAATTCCCATAAAACTACTTTTATGAGCCGCTGCTATGTCATGTCAAGCGTCCAAGTTGTCGTCACTTGGAAATGGAAATCCTGGTCTCAACGTGTGTTGGGTCCAAGGGAATGGAAATTTAAATTAAATAAATAAATAAAAGTGTATATAGATTTGAAAAATGATAAGTAAAATAAGTAATGAAATAAATAAAAGTGTATATAAAATTGGAAAATGATATTTAAGTTAGAGCATTAAAATTATACATTGCTTTGAGTTTTTAAATGATAATGGTTATCCATTTATATGATTACTTTTTAAAGGATTTCATTTTTACATGTTGCATACATATATATTATTTCTTATTTAATTTCCAAGACTCAATACCTTTGGATTGAGGTTTAGAACATATAATAATCAATATGATTTATTCCATACAATTTTCACTTGATTGAGATTATTTTCTTATAATAGTTATCTCTGATTTAATGTCTAATACTCAATATTTTTTTATTGAGGTTTAGAACGTCTAATAATCAATATGATTTATTCCATACAATTTTTAAATTGAAATTAAATTTTTTTTTTTTATTTCATTTTTACCATTAACTCTTATTCATTCATTCTCTCTCTCTTTCTTTCTCTCTCATACATACATACATACATACATACATATATACATACATACATATACATATATATATATATATATATATATATATATATATAATAATTTTATTTTTACATATATATACACACTTTGTTTAAAGGGAATAGAGGAGGTAGGTGAGCTCTTTGCTATGGAGATTAATGCAATCTTTCAATAATTATGGGGTTTTGATAGCAAGTGAAAGAAAGGAGGTACACGATAGGGAGATATTCACATAAGAAAGAGGGTTCACATCACTGATATGAAATTATCGTTTTCACCCTTGTGCACCACGGTTGCAATTCTTTGTAATAGTTGGTGCTGCAACGAGGCTTGCTTTTGTGATTTGTTGTTAACACCTATTGTAAATGAACCACGAAAGAAGGTATCCGCCAGTCCAAAGTTTAAAACCTAGCAAGTTGCCTCCATTGTTGAAAATTACTGAAAATTGCAGCTACTAGCATACAACTTTGGCACAACCAACACTTCTAGATTTTCTCCATATAGTCTGATTGTAGTGATAGCATTGTTGATAGCCATTGCAAGAGTTGTTATTTTAGTTATAACATATGTTCTCTCGAATCATGTAGAGATCATATCTCGATTAACTTAATGGCGGTGAATCGAAGACATTTTCGAGTCCAAGAGCAGGTGAGAACGACGATAGTAGGTTTCCACAGGGTTTTAGCAGGTTCTCCACAGGAAGATTTTGAGTGGCACTAATAGTGACCGAAGGTAAACGGAGCTAACAAGAATGCCGAACTAGGAGGAAGAATCTCTAGATTACTTGAAGAACCCATTCGGGGGCCAACAGATTTCGTACTCTTCGGTCTTGCATCCACCAAATGACACGTCGGTGCCATGGAGGACTGCATCTATGGGTTCACGGTTGTTTGAAGATGAGACTATTGCTATCATTGCTGAGATGACACAGGCTCTGTTTGGACGTTGTTCTGAGGAAGGTGTCCTATCGATGAAGGATTTAACCGATCTGGAGGGCGTGTCTCTTGAAGCCCATAACTGCAGACACGGGGATACTTTAGAGAACTGCGAAAGGGTCTAGATTATAGATTTTCTCGGGCATTAAACCCTAGTATAGGTGAGCTTAATGAAAAATTAGATCGCTTGTATGATTTTCATGCCGAAGACATACATATATTTCGGTGGTTTTGGTTATGATTTGGCCCAAAGTCTTGACCGGGTATCGTGAAATTCTAGAACTCTAGAATATGAGTGGTAACCCTATACAGGACGCACTCTCACCATGTTCTAAAGAAAGGAGGAATTCCAAACGACAACAATGTGTTAAAAAAAAATTACAAGAACTTACCAACCTTGCCCTAAGTGAGGAGACTAGATTGAATGAGATTAGGGAGATAGTAGACTAGGCCCTAGTTGGATGATTTCCACACAGAAGAATGAATCTAGAAACTCTAAAAGCTTGGACAAAACTAATTTTACACCCTTAACTAGTTACTCCTAATAGTAAATCATTTGAAAATATGGTTATTAGGTCTTGGGAGTAGTTTCAGATATAAAAGAAAAAAGAATCAGTAATTTATTTCCTTTCCATGCTTTCAGGGATTGAAAACCTAAACCATTCACCTCTTATTACCATTCCTATGATAGAGGAATGTCGTGTGGATATATATTGACATTTTGATTCCTTTGAAAACCTGAATAATGATACAAAAGGCTCTGATACCTCAAAGTTTCATCTCTCAAGGAATTAGTGAAATATAGCCCAAGGTTTACTAAAGGAACGGTTGATTTCTATGGAAAGGAGACAAGTTTTTTTTTTTTTAAATGAATTTAATAAAAAAACCTACCCATCAGAATGGAAGGAAAAGGGAAGGAAATCCCTAATGTCTCTCTCAAAAGAAATCTTCCTTGGAAATAAAATGTTGTAGACAACTATCTCTCATAAGGGTCATTAGAGAAAATTTCCTCAGAGGGTTTCAACTGATTCACATGACCCTAAATTGTAAATAAAATGAGGTAGATAACTATTTCTCATAGGGGCGATTAAAGAAAATTTCCTCACAGGTTCCAAATGATTCTCATGACCTTAAATTGTAGAGGGTTGCCCAACCCCCAAAAAAATTGGCCCTAAAGATATTGGTAGAGAAAATTCATCCTTCTATCATTCTTCTACCAGAGATTATGACCAATAAGGAGAAAAACATTAAAGAACTCTCCAACTTTTTAGGTACATGGGATTTTTATTCTATTGATGGTATTGGAAGGTGGAAGAGAAGAGATGCACTTTTAAGCTTACTAATTCCCAAGATTTCACAAGAAGTCTAGGGACTACTCTATTCTCTTTGGATATTGGGAAAGAGATTACTCTATT
The DNA here is from genome assembly GCA_000966675.3 of Picea glauca. Lineage (NCBI taxonomy): Eukaryota > Viridiplantae > Streptophyta > Pinopsida > Pinales > Pinaceae > Picea > Picea glauca. The sequence continues at coordinate 565,521 of JZKD02S1799536.1, read as the reverse complement.
CAGAATTTATGGGCCATATGTTGATAGGATAAAGTACTGAGAAACATTCTTTCACATAAATTAGATTTAGATTGGGCTATTAGTGGTGGGAGGGGACCTACATTTTACTCTAGGAACATTAAAGGTATGGGTTCCAATTGCAAATGTGTATTGCCTGAGTAGTTATTTGATCAAAAACTTGGAAATAATAGGCCTATTTGATGTTGAGCCTACCAAACTATCTCCAACCCGGAGAAACAAGAGATTAGGATAGGCTCACATTGCCAAGAGACTTGATTAGTTATTGATTTCTAAATTTCTCCTTGATGAAGTAAATCAATTAAGACAATGGGTTTGTTTAGGAGGCGACTATGATCACAATGCAGACATCCTAGAAATAGTGCATTCCCAAGAGAAGCCTGCTAGTTCTTTCAAGATGAACCTTGAATGGATAAAATATGAGAGATTTATATACAAGGTTAAGGAAATATGGGATTGTTATATTGGAAACTTAATATAGTCTTCTTCTATAAGGTTTCACCAAAAACTAAAGAAATCAAAGAAGGTAGATATGCAATGGGCCCAAAAAAAGAAATAAAAGGATGGAAAACCCCTCAAGGAAGTGGGGAAGCTTTGGAAGGTTTCTACAACAAAAAAGGCTTTAGTTTTTTAATAGAGGAACATAAATCAAATGTCATATTATTGGAAGACAAAAAGAGGAAAATCCTCCTAGAAAAAGAGAAAGAATGTAGGATTAAAAGAAAAGATTTATGGCTTCAAATAGAAGATGAAAATACAAAGTTTTTTCATAGATATGCCAACCGCATGAAGTGTATAAATATAGTTTGGATATTTGAAAAGGAATATGGTTTATGGGCACCAAATTTCAAGGAAAGAGTCATGGAAGGTGTTAATTACTTCTCAACCCTCTTCAAAGAAGAATATTGTGCCACTATATAAAAATTAATTAACTCGTCAAACTCTTTTCCAAGCTTCATCAATCCTGAAGAAAATTAGAATTTGATGGGGGAAGTGCAGAAAGAAGATTTGCTTAGTAGTCTCCAAATTTTGAGAAGGATAAATGTCTAGGGTTTGATGGCTTCCCTATGTAATTATTTTTATAATGTTTCAATTGTATATGAGATGATTTTAGGATGGTGGTAGAGGCCACTAGAACTAATGGGAAGATGCTATGAGCCTTTAACACAACCCTTCTAGCGTTGATATCTAAGGGTGACAATCCATCACCGTGTGGTAAATTTAGGGCAATATCCCTATGACACTTTATATACAAGATCATCTCCAAGGTAATTACAAATTGATGAGGCTACAAGTATTTATCAATAAGGCCCAAATTCAATTAAAATCAAGAGTCAAAGTTTTATGTTGATCAATGTGAAGATAATTGATGAGAATCTAGGGATTTCTCGATAAGGCCCGCATTCAATTAAAATCAAGAATCGAAGTTTTATGTTGATCAATGTGGAGTTTTCTAAATCTTATGATATATCCCAAACTAAAATTAGCACTTATCTGGGTTTTTGTCATCAATTTGTAAATTTGGTAATGAAATGTATTACTTCTACATATTTTTTTTTTTTAATAAATAGGCAACATCACCTTTATTTAGACCTAGAAGAGGCCTTATATAGAGGTTCCCCCTATGCCCCATCCTCTTCCTACTAGTTTATTAAGGACTAAGTAGGCTCCTAAGGAGGCTAAAGAAAAAAATAGTTTCAAAGGAGTTCATATAGGAAGTATATGCAATATCACTCATTTATTGTTTGTGGATGACATCTTGATTTTCTATGATGGAACTAAAAGGGTGATTGAAAAGATGAAATATACCATGCAACTATTTTGTAAAGAAAGGACTATGATAATATGTCTTCGAAAATAAAAAGAATTTCCTATGGGGATTTTCTGAGTAGGAGAAGATTTGACTTGCATAGATACCAAAAGGAATTTTAGAAGCTATTAGGCAGTTATGCTAGATATTGTTTTTGTTTGGGAAACAAGATTTTTTTTTTTTCCTTGCATCATGGAATAAGCTAACACTACCAAAGGTAGAGTGTGGCCTAGTTTTGAACAACCCTATCTTCTTTTCAAAAGAAATAGAAATAAAAAATTCTTGGAGGTTAAAGGAATTGGGCTATGGGTACATATTGTAAAACATAAATACATTGCTCCAAATAATGTAGAGGAATGGATCATAAACCTAATTAAGTGAATATATAATTGATGTAGGAGCATCGTCAACATCAAGCGAGCGTGGGGGCAAGCACCACACATTTTGAGCATATGTTAAAATTGTTTAAACTTTTGAAAAGGGATGCGCCAAACTTAAATGTGATAGTTAAGAAGAGGCGTACTTATGCATTGTATTGGACCTTGAGTGATCCACTCTCATCCATAGTAGGTCGAAGGCATTTATGTAAGTAGGTAGAATTTAATATTAGATTAGACAGTTTTAGAAGGAGTGGAGGGAAAACGGATATGGACACCCTCTTTGTGCATTGTAACAGTATTCAGGAATAGTTAGAAGCATTGGAACATAGAAGAGAAGTAGAGAGCTATGTAGAAACACCCATGTACTGATATTTGGATTAATAGAGAAAGATTGATTCAAATTCATGGTTTGTGTTGTTCTCTATGTATTGATGTTATGCTCTTGAATGTTTTCTTCCTGGTATACATTTTCTTTTATATGCTGTGTATGTGATTTCATGGTTTGAGTTTGAATTCTGAAGAAAGAAGAAATGAGTTTCAATTGTTTCTCTATCTGAGCAAGGATTCCTACAAAGAGTGCAGTTGAAGTCGTCCAAAAGGAGTGCGTTGACAGAAGGCTCAGATAGTTTAACTCTTGTTCTCACTCACCCAGAAGTGAAATTGGGTTATACGAGCCGTGCAAGGAGTGCTCAGGTTAAGGAGAGTCTTAGTTGTGAATCTGAGCTAAGTATTGAAGGACTGCTGCTGCAGGTGTGCACAGAGTCGGGAGAAGTCAACATGAGGAAGTGGTTGAGAATTGCTGCAAGGATTGCACACAAGAGTCTTCGTGAAGTTTTAGAGTTTGGTGGAAGCTCAGGAGGGATAAGGCTTTTAATCTCGTCAAGCGAAGGGATTGACGGTCAGGAATCGGTAGGGAGGATTAGCGAAATCCCGTCAGCCGTTAGATCTGCCAGAGGAGCGAGTGGGTTTATGGCTGTGTCTGGAGTTCAAGCTCCAGAGATTGTGGACCATCATATCTCACTCAAATACCCGTCAGCCGTTGGATCAACCAGGAGTTTCACGGAGTTTAAGCTTCGTGAACAAGAGGAGGAAAATTCCCACGAGAGGCGTGGCCATCAAAATTTCAGCATTCATGAAATCGGGAGTCACGAGGACGAGTGATCGGGAATTTTCATAGTGAAAATCCCATAGTCAATCTGAGTCATCCATCTTGAGGAGACAGGTGGCAGTCATCAAGAGCCCATCGGTGTTTCGACGATCAGGGTTCTAAGTCGACCTTGGAATTGTGGACATCGGGCATCAAAAGTCTCGAAACCCCGAGATTGAATCAGGACCATCCATCTTAAGAGGACACGTGGTGAATACCGAAAGCCCATCGGTGTTTCGATCATCGGAACTCACGGAAGTAAGGTTTTTGGCTTTGAAATTGGATAAACCCCGAGGAAAAAGCTGAACCGTCCATCCACTTGGGACAGGTCTCAGAAATCCTAAGAAAGTCGGCATATCGGCACTCGGGAAATCAGGATTCCTGAGGTCATGAAAATCGAGACATCAGAAGTCTCGAAACCGCGAGGATAACCTTGAATCGTCAATCTTGAGGGGATGTGTGTCAAAAGGTCTGACGAAGTCGGGGTTCACGAGAGCAAAAGATTAGGAATTTCCATAGGAAAAATCCTAGAAAGATCGGAGCCGTCCATTCACTGGGACGCATGGCGGAGATCTAAGGCATTGGGATATCCGACATTGAGAAATTGGAGTTCTTGAGGACAATAAATTTGGGAGATCACAAGTCAAGAAACCCCAGAGAAATCGAGACCATCCATCAGAGGGGACGCGTGGAAGAAATCGAATCCATCGAGAAAAGTCCCGACAAGGAGATCGTCCTTCGGTGTTTGGGTCATCGTGATTTTATGGATCCTGGTGACGAGGTGTTTACGCATTTTAAAATCACGAATCGTGAAATAGCGAGGAGCAACGAGAACTTTCCATCCTAGAGGACGCATGGCCGAGAACGAAGTGATTGGGGAATCGACATTAGTGAAATCGGAGAAATTGAAGCCCAAAGTATTTCGACACTCGAAGTCGCGAAATCCCAAGGGAGATATGGAGTCGTTGATCTCAGCGACTGCTCACCATCATTGATTTTGGTTACGATGGAAGGGTGTCCTGGTGACATCATATCGGGAATCTGTGAATCGGGAAATCGGGGATTCTGTTGACAAGAGGTTTGGTGCATTTCGACACTCGAAACCCCAAACCCCGATAAAGGATATGACTACGGTCATATAAGGGGAGATCACATGGACCGAGAGCTTAGCCTGGAGAGGTAACAGGAAATTGAGTGCATCGGGATTTTTGAAGTCAGAAACCTCGATGGAAAGGGATATAAGGCTGTGGTCTTATAGAAAGCTGTCACATGGACTAAAGGCTTAGCTAGGAAGGGCTAAGGCAGTGAAGGACATTGCAAGTGCCAAAATACCGATGGGAAGGAACCCCGATAACAGAGTAAAAGGTCAGCATTGATTTCTCGATAGAAGAAGGGGAGATCCCACGAGAGAGTGTTGTGGGTGATAATTTCCCGATAGAGAAATAGAAGAACCTCTCAGTTCTTCGGGCCAAGGAAGGAAGAAAGATCCTGTGAGAGGACATGCCTAGTGGGTGCGCCTGCGTCAAGTGGTATCAGAGAAAAAGAAGGAGTCTTTTCTTTCTATAGCAGAGAAGGGAAGGAGAATTTCACCATGCCTCCGAGGAGAAGGGATAAGAAATCACCCGATTCAGGGGAGGAATGGGAAATGTCCAGAGGAAGGGGTAGGCAAGTGCAGAATCCATAAGTAGAAAGAGAGGTGCATAACTTATGCTCTATGATTGTGGACATGGATATAAGACAAAGGCAAAAAGATGATGCAGGAGATATCAGTGAATCTGAAAATGAAGGTGATGCTAGACATGGAGAAGAAGAAATCTGAGTAGAAGATGCAGCAAGTGAACGCTTACTTAAAGCTGTTGCAAGAATGAGTACAAAGGTAAAAATGGACATTCCAGTTTATGAGGCTAATCTGGATGTAGAAGAGCTTCTAGACTGGATTAGAGCTCTAGACACTTACTTCAACTATGAAGATGTAGAAGAGGACAAGAAAGTCAGGCATGCCATCACGAGATTAAAAGGACATGCAGCCTTGTGGTGGGATGAACTGCAAGCTGACAGGTGTTGCCAAGTTAAGCAGAAAATTAAGAGCTAGGACAGGATGATTGAAAAAATGAAGGCGAAATTCATTCTTAGGGACTATCAAATTTCTTTGCTCAGGAGGATGCAGAACTTGAGACAGAAGCTGATGACAGTAAAGGAATATACTGAAGAGTTTTACAGGTTGAATATCAGGGCAGGTCATCGTGAAAGCAATGAAGAAAAAGTTGTCAGATATATGAATGGCCTGAGATATGAGATTCAGGATGAAATGAGCATGGCAACAATCCGAACGGTAGAGGATGCTTATCAAATGGCTTTGAAAGTGGAAGAGAAGTTGAGCCGAAAGCAAATTTAGAGAGGCCAAGGCAGAAGTCAGCCTAGAGGCAAAGCAGTTGCCCAGGAAAGAACCCAGAAGCCTAGGGACGACTGGAAGAAACCTCAGACTCGGACAGAGAGAGGTGGAAGCTCACAGCGAGGGTGATACGTAGAGAAAAGAGAACAACATACTAAGCAGAGAGGAAGATATGCTAATAATAATAGGTTTCCTCATACCAGAGGTAGAGGAAGAGGAAGAGGTGGAGTAATTACATGCTTCACATGTGGGAAAAATGGGCACAAGTCATTCGAGTGTCCATAGAAAAAGAAAGATGGAGGAGAAACTCACATCGTCGAGGCACATAGGAGAGATGTTGAGGCAAAATACGCTGAAGGTGGAAGATCTTTGGTGATGCGAAAAGTCCTTTTGACACCAGAGAAAGAAATGGAAAGATCAGCCCAAAGAAACAGTCTTTTCAGGACTGCTTGCAAGACCAAGGATAGAGTATGAAAGGTCATTGTGGATAGTGGTAGCACTGACAATCTCGTTTCAACCGAGATGGTAGAAAAGCTGGAGCTGGAGATGAATGATCATCCAAGTCCATATAAAGTTTCATGGCTACAAAAGGGACATCAGGTAAATGTCACCAAACAGTGTTTAGTTGAATTCAAAATAGGAGGGTATAATGATAAAATACTCTGTGATGTTATTCCTATGGATGTTTGTCATCTATTGCTGGGTAGACCATGGAAATATGATATAAATGTGATTCATGATGGAAGGATGAACACATACACCTTGGAGAAGAATGGGAGAGCTCATATGTTGCATCCAATTGAGGATAAAGAGGTGAAGCCGGAAGTAAGCAATACAGTACTTCTCATGAGTGGGAAGGAACTTCTTACGGAGGTGAAGAAGAAGGAGGAACCGCAATTATTTGTGGTCAGAAAACCGAAGATTGTTCTGACTAGCACAAGAGTGGACGATTTACTAGAAGAAGTTCAAGGACTGCTGGAAGAGTTCGCTGATATAGTAGTGGATGAATTACCTCGTTCGTTACCACCGATGAGAAGTGTGAGTCATCATATTGATCTCATACCAGGAGCTAGTTTACGAAACAAATCCGCGTACAGATTAACGCTACAAGAGAATGAAGAGGTCAAAAGACATGTCTAGGATTTGTTGGACAAAGGTTTGGTCAGGGAAAGCTTGAGTCCATGTGTTGTTCCGACAGTACTCAGTCCAAAGAAAGATGGAGGTTCGAGAATGTGTACTAACTCAAGATCCATCAACAAGATAACCATCAGGTACAGGTTTCCATTGCCGCAGATGGATGATTTGATGGATTGCTTAAGTGGAGCAAATTTTTTTTCAAAAATTGATTTGAAGAGTGGATATCACCAGATCTGCATGAGAGAAGGTGATGAATGGAAAATAGAATTCAAGACAAACGAAGGTTTGTATGAATGGCTTGTTATGTCGTTTGTCTTAACAAATGCGCCGAGTACCTTTATGAGGTTAATGAATGAAGTCCTGAGGGAATTCATCGGGAAGTTTGTCATTGTTTATCTAGATGACATATTAATTTTCAGCAAGACAAAGGCAGAACATCTGAAGCATTTAGCTACAGTAATGAAGAAACTACATCAGGAGAAGTTGTTGATAAACATAAAGAAGTCCTCATTCATGAAGACATAACTCTTTTACTTGGGATTTGTTATTTTGGAAAATAAGTTGGGGATGGATCCAGATAAGGTGGAGGTAATTAAAAATTGGCCATCACCGAGAAATATTTTCGAAGTGAGAAGTTTTCATGGACTGGCTAGTTTCTACTGGAAATTCATCAGGAATTTCAGTGGAATTAGTGCAGAGATGATGGATACAGTGAAGAAAAGACATAAATATTTTCACTAGACTGAAGAGGATGAGAAGAGTTTCAATTTGTTGAAACAGAAGATTACGGAACAACCAATTCTGGTATTGCTGGATTTTCAAAAGACATTTTAGGTGAAATGTGATTCAAGCGGATTTGCAATAGGAGCGGTCTTGAGTCAGGATGATAGACCGATTGCATATTTCAACGAGAAGTTGAATGAGGCAAAAGAAAAGTACTCCACGTATGATAAGGAATTCTATGCCTTCATACAGGCATTGAAAAAATGGAGGCACTATTTGATTCCAAAGGAATTTGTTCTATATAGTGATAACCATGCACTACAATTTGTGACTCAACAGGAGAAGTTGAGTTAGAGGCATGTTAAATGGGTTGAATACATGAAGAATTTCACTTTTGTAACTAAGCATATTTCGGGTACTGCTAACAAAGTGGCTGATGCTTTGAGCAGGAAGTGTTTGTTGTTGCAGGAGTTCAAAATCAGGATGTTAGGCTTTGATGATCTCAGGGACATGTATGCACAGATGATCAGGATTTGAAAGAAGTGTATAAAGCACCTGAGAATCAAGTTCTCAGAGATAGCAACAAATGGGCCGAATACATGATCCAGTAAGGATTGTTGTTCAAAGGAAATCAGTTATGTATTCCAAATTGCTCCATGAGGGAGAATCTGCTCAAGGAGAAACACAGTGGAGGATTGGCCGGACACTTCGGTCATGATAAAAAATTTGCGAAGCTGAGCGAGTCATACTTTTGGCCAGGGATGTGGTCAGAGGTCAAGAGGTTTGTGGACAGATGCAGAATTTGCCAGCATTCAAAGGGAAGGAAGCAGAATGCGGGTTTTTATCAACCATTGCCCTTACCTGAGAAGTCGTGGGATGAAATTAGCATGGATTTCATATTGGGATTTCCAAGGACACAAAGAGGATTTGATTCGATCTTTGTAGTAGTGGATAGATTTTCCAAGATGGCACATTTTATCCCGTGCTAGAAAACCAGTGATGTGACTCACATCGCAAATATGTTTTTCAAAGAAGTCGTTCGACTTCATGGCTTACCCAGAAGTATAGTTTCGGACAGAGATACAAAGTTCATAGGCCAATTTTGGAGGACATTATGGAAGAATCTGGGGACTAACTTGATGTTTAGTTCTGCTTATCATCCTCAGACGGATGGGCAAACAGAAGTGGTGAACAGAAGTCTGGGAGACTTGCTGAGAAGCTTGGTGATGGAGCATCACATCTAGTGGGATAGTATATTTTCGTAGGCAGAGTTTTCTTATAATGACTCAGTGAACAGGAGCACAGGCCAGAGTCCATTTCAGATTGTATATGGCATGCAGCTGACAGGAGTTTCTGAATTAAGGGATTTGGAACAGATTGCGACTAGGAGCGCAAGTGCCAAAGAGTTCAGAAAGGCGATCAAAAAACTTCACGGCCAGGTGAAGTAACGACTGCTAGATTCAAGTCACGAATATAAGCGCAGAGCTGAAAAGCGGAAGGGACAACTTAAGTTCGAGGTTGGTGAATTAGTTCTAGCACACTTGAGAAGAGAAAGGTTCCCAAGAGGAACATACAATAAATTGAAAATGAAGAAAATCGGACCATGCAAGGTCTTGAAGAAAATGGGAGAGAATGCTTATGAGATTGAATTACCCGATGGAATCAGAATTTCTCCGATATTCAATGTCTCATATTTATAACCATACAAAGATGAGGAAGAAGGAACAATTGATGAACAACCAGAGGTTCAGTGGCAGAAGCAAATGCCAGTTGCATAGAAGCCACAGATGGAGCAGATACTGGATAAACGAGTGGGTAAGAAGACTATAAGGAAACAATATTTTGAATATTTGGTCAAGTGGAAGGACCACCCAGTTGAAGATGCCAGCTGGGAGACTGAAGCAGAGACCTTGAAGCATGGACAGACCGTGCAAGAGCTCACGGACAGGAGCCCACGAAAAGTTTCAAGCGAGGGAGTATGATGCAGGAGCATCATTAACATCAAGCAAGCGTGGGGGCAAGCGCCACACATTTTGAGCAAATGTTAAAATTGTTTAAACTTTTGAAAAGGGATGTGCCAAACTTAAATGTGATAGTTAAGAAGAGGTGTACTTATGCATTGTATTTGATCTTGAGCGATCTTCTCTCGTCCATAGTAGGTCGAAGGCATTTATGTAAGTAGGTAGAATTTAATATTAGAATAGACAGTTTTAGAAGGAGTGGAGGGAAAACGGATATAGACACCCTCTCTATGCATTGTAACATTATTCAGGAATAGTTAGAAGCATTGGAGCATAGAAGAGAAGTAGAGAGCTATGTAGAAACACCCAGGTACTGGTATTTGGATTAATAGAGAAAGATTGATTCAAATTCATGGTTTGTGTTGTTCTCTGTGTATTGATGTTATGCTCTTGAATGTTTGCTTCCTGGTATACATTTTATTTTATATGCTGTGTATGTGATTTCATGGTTTGAGTTTAAAGTCCGAAGAAAGAAGAAATGAGTTTCAATTGTTTCTCTATCTGAGCAATGATTCCTGCAAAGAGTGCAGTTGAAGTCGTCTGAAAGGAGTGCATTGACAGAAGGCTCAGATAGTTTAACTCTTGTTCTCACTCACCCAGAAGTGAAATTGGGTTATACGAGCTGTGCAAGGAGTGTGCAAGCTAAGGAGAGTCTCAGTTGTGAATCTGAGCTAAGTATTGAAGGACTATTGCTGCAGGTGTGCACAGAGTCGGGAGAAGTCAACAGTAGGAAGTGGTTGTAAATTGCCGCAAGGATTGTGCGCAAGAGTCTTCATGAAGATTCAGAGTTTCGTGGAAGCTCAGGAGGGATAAGGCTTTCAAGCTCGTCAAGGGAAGGGATTGACGGTCAGGAAACAACGAGGAGGATTAGTGAAATCTTGTCAACTGTTAGATCTTCCAGAGGAGCGAGTGGGTTTACGGCTGTGTCCGGAGTTCAAGCTCCAGAGATTGTGGACCATCAGATCTCGTTCAAATACCCATCAGCTATTGGATCAACCAGGAGTTGCACGGAGTTTAAGCTTTGTGAACAGGAGGAGGAAAATTCTGACGAGAGGCGTGGCCATCGAAATTTCGGCATTCATGAAATCGATAGTCACGATTACGAGTGATCGGGAATTTTCATAGTGAAAATCTCGGAGTCAATCTGAGTCGTCCATCTTAAGGAGACAGGTGGTAGTCATCAAGAGCCCGTCGCTGTTTCGACGATCGGGGTTCTAAGTTGACCTTGGAATTGTGGACATCGGGCATCGAAAGTCTCGAAACCCCGAGATTGAATCAGGACCATCCATCTTAAGAGGAAACGTTGTGAAGATCGAAAGCCCATCGGTGTTTCAGTCATCGGAACACACGCAAGTAAGGGTTTTGGATTTGAAAATGGCGAAATCTCGAGGGAAAATCTGAACCGTCCATCCACTTGGGACAGGTGTCAGAAATCCTAAGAAAGTCGACATATCGACACTCGGGAAATCGGGATTCCTGAGGTCATGAAAATCGAGACATCAGAAGTCTCGAAACCGCGAGGATAACCATGAACCGTCAATATTGAGGGGACGCATGTCAGAAGATCTGACGAAGTCGGGGTTCACGAGAGCAGAAGATCAGGAATTTCCATAGGAAAAATCCCAAGAAGATCGGAGCCGTCCATTCACTGGGACGCGTGGCGGAGATCGAAGGCATCGGGATATCCGACATCGAGAAATTGGAGTTCTTGAGGACAATAAAGTTGGGACATCACAAGTCATGAAACCACGGAGAAATTGGGACCATCCATTAGAGGGGACACGTGGAAGAAATCGAATCCATCATGAAAATTCTCGACAAGGAGATCGTCCTTCGGTGTTTGGGTCATCGGGATATCGAGGATCCTAGTAACGAGGTGTTTACGCATTTTGAAATCATGAATCGTGAAATAGCGAGGAGCAACGAAAACCATCCATTCTAGAGGACGTGTGGCCAAGACCGAAGTGATCGGGGAATCAACATTAGTGAAATTGGGTAAATTGAAGGCCAAGGTATTTCAACACTTGAAGTCGTGAAACCCTGAGGGAGATTGGGAGCCATTGATCTCAGCGACTGCTCACCATCGTTGATTTTGGTTACGGTGGAAGGGCGTCCTAGTGATGTCATATCAGGAATCTGTGAATCGAGAAATCGGGGATTCTGTTGACAAGAGGTTTGGTGCATTTAGACACTCAAAACCCATAAACCCGATAAAGGATATGACTGTGGTCATATATTCGGAGGTCACGTGGACCGAGAGCTTAGCCTGGAGAGCTAACGGGAAATTGAGCGCATCGGGATTTTTGAAGTCAGAAACCTCAATGGAAAGGGATATCAGGCTGTGGTCTTATAGAAAGTGGTCACATGGACTAAAGGCTTAGCCAGGAAGGGCTAAGGCAGTGAAGGAGCATATCGGGGATCGGTAAAGTAAGTTGTTTGGACATTGCAAGTGCCAAAATCTCGATGGGAAGGAACCCCGATAACAGAGTAAAAGGCCAGCATTGATTTCCCGATAGAAGAAGGGGAGATCCCACGAGAGAGTGCTGTGGGTGAGAATTTCCCAATAGGGAAATAGAAGAACCTCTCATTTCTTCGGGCCGAGGAAGGAAGAAAGATCCTGTGAGCGAACGTGCCTAGCAGGTGTGCTTGCGTCAATAATGCCTCAAATGTGTGGAAAGTTGTGCATTCATCTTTTCATTTGGTGGAAAATTGGTTGATATGGAAAGTGGGAAAAGGAGGCAAAGTGAAAATAGGTTTGGAAACTTGGGTTGGAAGTAAAGTTAGGAAAAAGGTATCACACCAATTGATACATGAGCTATGAAGAAAAGGATACCATATATTACGAGAGGTTGTGAATTGGGCCATGACAATCATATGACACCAAGCTTGGTTGTCATGGAGGGAGTTAGGCATTGGGGAAGGAAAAAAAGGAGAATGACATAGATATATAGATTCTCTCAAAGATAGATATGTCAGAATTAGAGATGCATACGATTATCTAGTCTGGTCACTAAATGAATTAGGAGAATATGTACCAAAATTAGGAAGGTTGTCATTGATGAGGGAAGAGAGGATCCACATTCATGGTGGTGGAAAGTCATATGGAAACTTAAGACCCATTCAAAATAAAAAATATTCACGTGGTTGATCTTAAACAATAGGGATTTTACTTGGGATATTCTAAAAAAAAAAACTTTTCTTATGCCTCTATGGTGTAGCCAATGCTAGCAAGTAGATGAGACAAATGCTCATCTCTTCATTACTTTCCCCTTTTTTTTAGAACTTTGGAAAGAAGTGAAAAGGATAATAGGGCACCAAAATGTCTAGGTAGGATAAAGTATAGAAGTGGCCTTTTGGAATTGGTGTGGTAACAAGGAATTAAAACATATTATAGCTCTTCCCTTAGACATTGCTTGGGGAGTTTGGTTGTCTGAATTTCGAATTGATTTGAAATTAAATATCCTAAATGAATATTTGAAAATTCAAGATAAACATAATATGCATAGATCCAAGCAAGTAGAAATTAATAAGTCCATTCCTTGGGTAGATAAACATAATATGCAGAGATCCAAGGAAGTGGAAAATAATAAGTCTATTTATTGGGCTTTCTTTGATGGAGCCTCATAAGATACTCCACCTAGGGGTGGAGAAAATGGAATATTGTTTATAAATCCTACACACAACATATCATTTAAAATAGGCATTGTCCATGAAACTAATAATTAGTGCAAACTAATGGCTCTCAAATGGGTTCTCAAATGGGTTCTAAGACTGTCTCATGAGGCCCTCGTCTCGAACATTCAATTCTTTGGAGATTCTTTACTAGTTATTCAATGGATACATAAGAAAATAGTATTGAGAAATTTCACATTATAACCTTTGTGAAATAACATTCAGTCTCTTATATTAGTTTTTTGACACATTTACTTAATAGGACTACTAATGGACTTTCTAAAGATGGGGCAAGGCTAGAAAGAGGAACCTCGGTGGTGTCCAAATAGTAGGAGGGGTATAGCTCGAATATTGTCATGATATGTGGCTTTGGCTCCAAATCTAGTTTTTTATTCTACTTTACTATTTTTTCATGTATAAATATATGATAATATGGTGAGAGAAAATCCATAGAAAAAATATATTTTCAAAGTGTTTTTTTAGTTGAAATAATTTCTTACTTATGCTAATAGGAAAGATAGAGTTACAAAACACATTGATTGAATTCATGATACTTTTCAAAGCTATAAAAAGTCCTAAATTTTTATTTTTTTTAAGAATGGTCCAAGCAATATAATGTATTGTAATTTTGTTTTTATCAATGAAATTATATATATTTTTCCACAATACGCTCATTTACTTAAAATTGTAATAAATTATTATTTTTTTAATAAAATTAATAAGATAATATATTTGCTCATTCTCATTTTGATATTATAAACTAGACAATATTCACATTTTGGTATTATAAGCTAGAGAATAGTATATGAAAATAAATATTAAATTTTAGTTAGTGATTAAATAATTAAGTATAATATTTATTAAAAGAATAAAAAACACAGTAATACATTAAAAAAAAATCACGAAAGAATGAGAAAAACTTGAGAACATAAACATAAAAACATAAATAATTATATCATCTTTATATCAGCCAATAAATTTAATAAATCTAGTATATAGAAGAAATATGTGCACCCTCAACTCCAATGGAAGAAGAATAAAAAATTAAATGCATCATAGGGTCAACTCCAATGGAAGAAGAATAAAAAAGTAAATGCATCATAGAGATTATTAATTATGTGCATGATGAAATAACAATGTCTCCCAAGCCATAAGGAAGGAGAAATTGCAAGAAATAGCCAAGGTTTTTTTTTTCTGAAGACTTTCAATTTGAAAATGGTGTTTCAAGGGAGAGGAGAGTGCATATAAGAGTTCAAAAAATAATTAAAAAGAAGAGATCTACAAAATAAATTATTTGAAAGAAAATTTATAACTAAATAGGGTTTTCCAATAAAAAATATTATTATTATTATTATTATTATTTGTTTTTCCTATTTCATTGTTACACCCAAGCAAAAACCTTATTCTAGTTCAAGAGTCTTTGCAATGAGAATTTTTAATATTTAAATTTTTTTTTCTCATATTTCATTGTCACATTCAAAGTAGAAACCTTGCTTCACCTCAAAATAACTTTATTTTTTTTATTTAACTAAAATTTAATTTGTGATTAAGTAATTAAATATCGTATTTATTAGAATAGGAAAATAAATTATATCAAACATAACATTTTATTATGTATATCTATATAAAAAAAATGTAATTTTAGGGAGAAGAATGAATTATTAAGAATTAAATAATAACGCTCTTATTTTTTACCTTGAATTCTATATCATACTCATTCTTTATTATGAAAATACTTTCATTAAAATTTACATTAATTATTATATCCATCTCTAGTTACAATTTTAGATGCAAATGCAATGCTCTGAAAACTAATGTAAATGTAAATGTAATGTTCTGAAAACCAATGTTAGTGAAATTTTAACTTTTAGAATGCTATCTTAAACTAATTTACTTCAAATGCTAAAAAAAAATAATCACTTACATAAAAATCCAAATGCAAAAGAAATAAGCATCTTCAACATAAAAACATGCTGGTTTTTTTAAATATAAATGTAATGTTCTAAAAACCAATGTTAGTGAAATTCTAACTTTTAAAATGCTACCTTAAACTAATTTACTTCGAATGCTAAAAAAATAACCACTTACATAAAGATCCAAATGCAAAAGAAATAACCATCTTCAACATAATGGCATTAACCATCTTGAACATAATAACATGCTGTTTTTTTTTGGATAGAGATGTAAACTATGTTCAATTCATAAGGAAGTAAGCATTTTATGAGATACTTTCTTTATAATAAAACCACATGCTATATATCATAATTATAAATCATTTATTTATATATGAATAATATAAGTTTTATAAAATTTGGGGATAGTTTAAATATATTTTATATAATATAATTTTATTATATAAATATAAGAATATTATATATAAATATTAAAATTATATATAAATTTTTTACATGTTTTACATGAAATATTATATATATATATATAATTTTAAAGTTAATTTCTAGTAATTTGAATTGAATTAATAATCTTTTAAAAAAAATACATGTTTTTAATCCTTAAATCTATTATATATAATATTAATATTAATATTAAATAAATAATTATTTTATTTTATATTAAATTTATATTTGATATAAATGATTTATTTTATTCCATATTTTTAATCATAAATTTGAAATTAAAAAACCAATCCTAAATTTTAATTAAAAAGTAACTTTATTAAAATGCGAACCTTTTCCAAATGATATTAAAAAATAAGTATGTAGTACCACGTCAAGTTCGGATTGAACGTTTTTTTGCGTATTTAGGTATCAAGTACCACGTCAAGTTCGGATTGTACATTTGTAGAGAACAGGCATATCTAGGGTTGGCGGGGAAAGGAGGAAGATTCTGGAGAACAAGAGAGGCGAAGAGTGCAGTAGAAGAGGCAAACTGAGAATGCCACTAACGTCACAACCATTGCAGCTTTTTTTGCAACCCAGATCCTGTGGTCAAATAGGGAATTGACGAGGTTTCGTCTGCCTCTCTGAACATTGAACTGTTGAAAGAATATGAAAAGGATAGCAAGAATTGTTGCTGCGGAGAACATCCCGGACAGAAGAATGAGTGGATTGGAAGAAATGTCACACCTTATCCGCCCATTCAAAGAAATGACCGCAGTGAGAATCGCTTGATGAATGAGGGCATACCGTCGTAATATGCTGTGTATACTACCTGTATGGTTGGGACGATCTATATGTAGCTCGGGAATCTGTTCATTTCTGTCACGTATAACGTTCTCCGAAAGCAGCTGATTATTATGATAAATAGTGATTGTCACGTTGATACTGCCATTGCCATTGTTGTTGAGCTGATATGCCATGATTAACCTAATTCACCAAATAAAAGCATCCGATTAATAACGCCATGTAGCCAAGCAATTTTATTTATTGTATATAGATTGATACTGGGTGGCCAAAATGGCAATTTAGGCTGAAACAATACTTGGAACAATATTCAACAGGAGTGTATACTTCAAATCCCTTAGATTTGAACCTACGAAAAAACGATAAACCAGTAGACAGAGAAGAGAAAAGGTAACAAAGTTCAATGAGGAGAATTAGGGATGATTTTAGGGGTTAAATTTGGTTTCTGGGTTAATTTTTCAAGGTTTTTCTCAAAACAAGATTTTTTATTTTAAAAACGATTTGTCCAAATTCTATCTAATAAAATTATTTTACCTTAAAAAGGGCCAAAATATTATACAAACTGTATAAAATCCTTGAAAATTTGAATATGGCTAAACATTTTATAATTGATATATATGAAGATTAACAACTTTTGTCAAGATTTCTATATTTTAAAATAAATTGTCATCCTTAAAACTTAAAATTATCGCTTTCCCAAATCAAAAAATAAAAAAATTGATTATATTCCATTCTGGAAACATTTCATGCCTATACAGAATTAGTGACATATTACATAAGCTTACAATGCTTGATGGCTGCTCCAAAAACTGCGCTTAAAACACAAAAACTTCTCAAATAGCACATGTGAAAAGTTATTGCAGGAAAAGAGACATTGAAGAAGAAGAAAAGTTCCAAAACAATCTGGTAAGACTTACACAGTTAGCACCTGCTGATCCAAATCTCCCAAATCCAAACATATATTTCTCCCTTTGACTCTGAATTCTAACCTAACACTTCAATACAATCTGTTGACGAATACATATTAAAGCTTGAGAACAAGGTAGAGACGAGCATGAGGATTACCTTTGAAAGAATTAAAACTGAAACCAAATAGAACTAGCGAACCAAGAAACCAGAACCAGAATGGAAAGGTCGAATGGCCGCGACTTTAAATGATACTTTTAGTTGTTTACATCGAAATATTTGGTTTAATGTTTCAGAGAAGCTCACATTTGTACTGTTCTGTATTTTTGGACATTTGTGTTTCGGATAAGGGCACGTTTGTACTGTGCTGTATTTGGCACGTAGATGTTTCCGGTTTGGGATGGATCCATCTTTTCCCGCACAGTACTACACTAAGAGGTGTAACACATATTTCCAATTTGGAATGGATGTTTTCGAATGGAAGACGTCTCGCTTTCTACCACCGCGGACTCACCGAGTTCGTGGAAATAAACTTTCGTCCGGCCAGATAAGGTGTCAGATACTCAATGGTAAACAAAAAAGGAAGGTATCACAAGCGCGGGCTTTGATAAAATTATCAACGTTGAAGGACATTGTGGAAAACGAAGGTAGTCTATTTTCAACAATGTCAGCCATGTGCAGATCATGTGTCCCTTTCACATTGCATTGTTTGCACTGTTGTACAATGGATGAGATTCCTCGTCTTCTTTTTTTTTAAAGGAAAGAAAAGCTCCATCTTCTTGTCATTGAAGGAAAGAAACGATCAAATTCTATAGGCGTTGTACAATTGATGAGATTCGTCCTCTTTTTTTTTTGTTTAAGGAAAGAACAGCTTATTGAAGGAAAGAAACGATCAAATTCTATAGGTGTGAATATCTTTTAATGTAGGAGATTGTTATTAATTTAGTTTTTTTTATATTGATTAGTTAAAATAATTTTTTGGGGTATTAAAAGAAAAACAATATAATTAAAATTCTAAATTTTATTAAACAAATTTATAGCTAAACAGTATAATTACAATTTTAAATTTTATTAAACAAATCTATATCCTTTTGATTTTGTATTTTTATAATTATAAACTAATTTTTTATTTTAAAAACTATTTTATAAATAATTTGTAAAATAAGCAAGGCATTATATTTAAAAAAGAAAATCATTTAAAGAGCATTTTTCAATTTCATGTCTAACTACTTGAAGGTTGTATATTTGTTTTAACATTTCTTTGCTATTAATTTTTAAAGATTTTATTGGAAAATTGTATTAAAAAATAGAAGAAAATAGTTAATCTCCAAAAGTTAAATAAGAGAATGATGAATGCCATTAAAAAAACATAAGAAATAAGATAAATATACTTTTTGCAAATTTCATATTTGTTTTGTGCACTTGAGAAACTATTAATTTCCACATTGGTAATTGCATTTTCTACTTCATGACATTTTTTTAGCACATATTGATAACATTTCAAACACATTTTTCTTAGTTTAGCTAAATCAATTGTGGAGTGAGTGGAAGTTAATGATGGTCTCTTTTGACCAAGAGAAGAATTAGAATTACTAAAACTATGTTGTTTTAAAAAAAAAAATTAGAATTGTTCCATATTCATTTTAAATCATAGAAGCCATCCAACCTCAAAGTTAGTACATCATGTTGATAAAAAAATTGAAGATTTTAACATAATGATTTTCTTTTTTTATATATGCAACTGAATGCAAAAGTTATACCAGAAACATTAACATTTTATTTTTGTGTTAATAAGTTATATAAAAAAAAAAATAGAAAAAAAAAAAACATGAAAATGATTATAGCATTAAAATATGAATATGTGTCACATTTTATGGTAAAAAGAGTAGATAAAATATATTTGGATAAAATTCAAGGATCTAATAATTACATGAAAAAGTCTAATGTTTCACTCTTAAGAGACTGTAAATATAAACAAAAATTGTCATTTTCTCCCCCAAAATATTTGACAACCTCAAATCCTATAAGTTGACTCACCAAAACCCAAAAATTGTCATCTTCTTCTCCAGAATAACCTGAAATCCTATAAATAGACTCACCAAAACTCTAATTGATGAAAATTTTGTAAGATCTCCCTAACATTAAACAACTTCAAACCCTCTAAGTTAGCTCACCACCAAAAACCAACCAAAACTCTGGTTGATAAAAATTTTGTGAAACTTATAAGAGGTTTCTATAAGATATAAGCTTGTTTTTGTATTCTTATATTTCATTATTTTTCTTAAGCATGTGATCTGTATGTTTTTGTTTCAATGGTATTTTCTTGATTCATATCAAGTGAACTTTATCATAGTGTGAAAGAGGACATCAACAAAAGCACAAAATGTTTATATTAAAAAACAAATTTGATATTAGTGGGTAAAAATATTCATTAAATTTGGTTTTCACATAAGCAAAAACCCTCTTTTAGCATAAATGAAAATTATCTTTTATGTACTTTAAACAAACTTTGGAATGACCACACACACACACACACACACACACACACACATAGTCCATTCAACATGCTATATAACAATAATGATAATCATTTTGGTTAAGATCATTCTAATAATCTTCCTCCTCTAACCAGAATTTTTAAGGTCAAAGTTCACATTTAATTTAGGGATGTAGCAAGTATTTGAGACTAATATTCCAGTGCCGAAATCCCACTAGATATGAAGACATCCAAGTTATTTTTTTGCAAAAAGTTAGAAGCTTATGTAAAAAATCCTATGTTTTGTTTTAAATTTATCTTTAAAAACCCTCTTTTGGTATAAGTAAAAATTCTCTTTTATATACTTGAATAAAACTTTGAAATATTTCCATAAATAAATAAAATATATTATACATTCAACATGCTATTTAACAATAATGGTCATCATATTTTGGTTAAGATCATTCATCATTCAAATAATCTTCATTCTCTAGCCAGAATTCTTAAGCCCAAAGTTGCACCTTTAATTTAAGGATGTAGCAAGTATTTGAGACTAATATTTCATTGTAGAAATCACATTGGACATAAGAAACTCCTATGTTTTTCTTTATTTGAATAATATGTTATTGTTTTGAAAAAAATAAAGGCTTAAGTAGAAACTTCTATTTTTTGTTTTATTTGAATAATGTAATGTGATATACCAACTCTATTTTTATGAAAGAATATAGAACCTCCTTCAACTTATGACAATTCATCTGAATTATAAATGTCACATTTAACATTTAAAAAAAATGCATATTTAAATCATATCTTGTCATAAGGGGTTCCATTTTTGTGAATGAATATAAAACCCACAACAACTTATAAGATAGAGAACCAATGGTAGCCACATCTAAAGTTCATGAAAATACATACATTTATTAAATAAATACCCATGAAATTTATTATTGATTTATAGGTTATAAAACTAAATAATGAATATTGTTTCACAATATCATTTCAATTATTTAATGAAATTCTTATAGAATTTATTATTGATTTATAAGTTATAAAATTAAATAATAAATATTGTTTCACAAGCTCATTTATGATTGTACTTGTTCAAGTGATTGATGTAAAGACTTATACTATATTTCTTATTCACCATGATCATTCTTCCCAAATTGAGAAAGGTGGGAGATTTATCTATAATTATACAAAATTCAAAACAATTGAATGGGTACTAAGAGCTAAAAATAACGGTTGGAGAAATGTGATTCTCAGTACAATTTTTAGAAATTCAATATGAACCACCAATAACCATACAATAACCAATTATTTTTCTTTTTTTTTTTCAAAAAAACACTTCTAGCTCACTACTCCTTCCATGACTAAAATTCCCCCCTCCCCCCCCAAAAAAGGTAATTTTGGGAGTTCAAAAGCCCTTAAAAATATGCAATTTGTTTCACTCACATGTTTACAACATTTTCTGATGTCAACGATGAGCTCCCATTGCCAACTAAAATAGATTCCAATGAATATTTGTTAGTAATATATTCTTACTTCAATGGTTCTCCATTCAAGAGCATGGCTAGTTCATCTACCCAATTTTTCTAATCCATCAAGTAGTTATTAAAAGTCACAATACATAATTAATCCTTCCATGATTGCATTAGCTATTGTTCCTCACTGACTTGTTCGCATGCTTGTCTCACTGACTTGTTCGCATGCTTGTCCCACTGATTCATGGTAACTTCCCATTTTCGTTTTTGTTTCACTATCGATTTAAGAAACTCTTGCTCTTTTAAGATGGGAGAAGTCATTCAATATGTAAAAGAATTAAGTCCTATTTCTCTAATCACAACGCGGAGTACAATAATTCCAATTGAAATTTGTCTATCAGACAACGTGGAGTTACTATTGAGATGTGTCTATCTACTTGTGTACTTGATGTCTTTCCAATATGGTAACCTGCCAATTGTGTACTTGATGTCTTTCCAATATGGTAACCTGCCAATTTCGTTTTTGTTTCACTATTCAATTAAGAAAGTCACGCTCTTTTAAGATGGGAGGAGAAGTCATTCAATTTGCAAAAGAAATAAGTCTTATTTCTCTAATGATAACGTGGAGTACAATAATTCCAACTGATATTTGTCTATCTCACGATAATTCCAATCGAGATTTGTCTATCTCACAACGTGGAGTACAATAATATCCATTGAGAGTTGTTTATTTTTAATTTTTAATTTTAGTTTTGGATTATGGAGATTAATTTTATTTTATTATTTTAGCTTTAGTCTAAATGTATTAAGATTTTTTTTTTTGGGTATATGTTTTTGAAATATTTGCTTGAAATCTGGTCAGATGTTATTGGATATGAAAATTTGAATTCATTTTTATAGTAAAAAATGCAATTTAAACAACAGAAAGTTGTGATTTAGTGCAAATTTATGTTGCAGTATTCTGGTTATGAAAACAAAAACTTAAAACAGTTAGAAAAAGCCATTTTTTTTTCCTATTTAATATATACTATCTAAATTTGATATGAATATGTTTTTAAGTGTATATCAATTAAATTAAATATCCATATGTTGTTCGATTTATAATTCATATTATTTTCTAATATGTTTGATAATTATTTATAAAAATCCAACCCATCCATCTAAGAGCCTCACAATAGAATGGTAATGAAAGTGTGATAAAAGAAAGGTTGCAAAACCCATTGGGTAATTCTTTTAAACTAGAGCACCATGACATAAAATTTGAAAATTGTTGGATCTGAAAATTTCAATCCATTTTTATAATAAAAAATGCAATTTAAACTGCAGAAAGTTGTGATTTAATATATATTTATGTTGCAAGATTCTGGCCAGGAAGACAAAATGTTAGACTAATTAGACAAAATCTTTTTATTTATTTTTTATTTGATATATACTACCTAGATTTAATATGAATGTGTTTTTAAATATATATCTTAGGTATCCATATGTTGTTAAATTTATAATTCATATTATTTTCTAATATGTTTAGTAATTATATATAAAAATCCAATCCAATCCATCCATCTAAGAGCTTCTCTAAATAACAACAGAATGCAAAAGTGTGATAAAAGAAAGGTTGCAAAACCCATTGGGTAATTCTTTTAAACTAGAGCACCATGACATATCCGGCCTTGCTAGCAATAGCTTTAACTCTCCAATCCTTTCTGGAATGATTTATAGTCCATAACCATTCTTAAAATCTAGTTTAACAATGCATGTTAACTCACCTAAGCCAGAGAAAGATTCAGTAGGTATGAGCAATTGAATAAGTCAAATAGTTTTAATGAAGAAAGTGTGATAAAAGAAAGGTTGCAAAACCCATTGGGTAATTCTTTTAAACTAGAGCACCATGACATATCCGGCCTTGCTGGCAATAGCTTTAACTCTCCAATCCTTTCTGGAATGATTTATAGTCCATAACCATTCTTAAAGTTAACAATGCATGTTAACTCACCTAAGCCAGAGAAAGATTCAGTAGGTATGAGCAATTGAATAAGTCAAATAGTTTTAATGAAGAAAAGTTTTCAAACACTATTACTAAGTTATTTGAATAAATCCAACAGGATGTAAATTTGAATAAATCCAACAGTTTTAATGATGAAAATTTTTACACTACTACGAAGTTATTATAGGTTTGGGCAATGAGACCAATGAGGTCAATGATCCTATGGCAAATCTTTACAATTATAACATTGGTTTTATTTTTTAATATTTGGAAAGATTGCATTTTTAAAATTCTTTGTGCAATATGAAAAGAGATAGTTTCTGCAAATCATTTACTAAATCACCCCGCGCTTTAGGCCGATTTTTCAACGTGGAAAAGTTGATCCATCTTAGATTTCTGAAATTTCCAAGTTGATACGTGGAAAACATGAAGAATGAGAATGTTACCTTCAATCAAATTCCATGTGTGTCAAACCCCAATGCATCTTCAAATCATGTAATTGATGTAATTGATATGTGACAACCACATGCAATCTTTAAAACTAATAAAAAAAATTCCTACATAAATTAAATTGTTTTGAGGAAATTGAATGGAAAAATAGGAAGAAATAAACATTTTCTTACATACATTCAATTTCTCAGAAAAACTAATTGGAAAAATAGGAGACTAAATACGTGAAAATAGTTTCGATTTTTCGAGTTTATAATTCAAAATCGCTTCAACTTTGACTCATGATATGGAAATTGAGAAATTTGTGTTTCAAAAAAATTCAATTTTCCAAACATGTCACTGTATTCACCGTCACTTTTGTTAAGTTTCCAAGTGCAAGAACTCGTACTGAATTATACATTAAGTCTAGTTTTGATGCACGGATATCTAATGGATTCTTATTTTCATTTGATTGTAATTGGGAAAACTCTTTTAGAAACGTAGCCCATTTATGATTTTTGTGTACTCTTTTTGTTGTGTTCGTTATTTATCGTTGCTCTGTGGTCGTTATTTATCCTCCCTGTTTTAGCATTGTCTAAATGTTAACCAAATGGCTTTCGCTTAGTAGGAGTTCCACAGAGGATTAGTATGTAATTTTTACTAATTTAATATTGGATTTATAAACTTTCAGTTAGTTAAAAAATTCTTTAAACCCCAATATACAACGTTTGAAATTGAAAAAATTATATAATAATGTATTTATATATATATATATATATATATATATATATATATAGTATTGTTTTCGTTTAATAACGTATTTATGTAGTATTGTTTTCGTTTAAAAATATCATGACCTGCAATTAATAAGTCGTTTTCAATAATTTAATATTGGATTTATATATTCGATTATTTTAAAAATTAGTTACAAAATTCTTAAAACTTCTAACTCATTTTCAATAATTTAATATTAGATTTATATATTCGATTACTTTAAAAATTCTTAAGACTTCTAAATACGATTGTTGAAATTGTAAAAATTATACAATAATAGGTAGTACTGTTTTCGTTTAAAGATATCATGACCTACAATTAAAAAGTCTAGGTACAATTACAATTGGTATTCACTGTGTAGTATAGTTTCGATTGAATGTGTGGATTACTATTATTAAATTATATAGTATTATTGTCTTTTTAAATGTATAATAGAATTTGAATGTGTGGATTACTATTATTAAATTATATAGTTTTATTTTTTTAATATATAATAGAATTGTCAATTAGTGGATAGTATGTCTGTCATTAATGAACAAGATAGTGGTCTATTATAATGTCTATTATAATGTCATAAATGTATTCTCTTGTATTTTCAAAGAATTTGATTTCATTTTATATATAAATGTTATGAAGTATTGAGTAGTTTGGTTTTGGATAGCCATGAGACATATTGACTAGATGAACTAGCGGGAGTAGTGGAGGATCGAAATTTACATATGTTTGTTTTAGGGAGAATAAAATAATTATATCATTTTGTTTTTATCAAAAGTTTTTAAAATTTTGAGAATGACTTTTTTCTAACTTTAAATAGGTATGCACATTTTATGGTATCAAACTTCAAATTGGCCTCAACTTTGGCATAAGCTTCATTCTTAGCCTATGCCATCCAAGCATAATGTTAATGTTGTAGAGTTTCAACTTTAGGTATCCAAATATGATCAGGGTTTCCATGGGAGTATTCATTATTTATCAAATAATTTCACTAAATCTATCTAGATTTATTTGTTTTAAATTCAATTTAATTGTTTAGAAATTATAATTTTATTGGTGTTTTTTTTGTATGTTTCTATTAGATTCTACATTTCTAATTTGAAGGAAATTAAAGCCATCTCAAATGTTTTCATTATCAAGATTAAGTTTCAAATATTCTCATTAGCATGATATGGAGTTTTTAAAAGTCCATAAAAAATTGTTATCCAAGTTGGACAATTTTTCAGTGGATGAAATTCATACTAACACTAGATAATTCATGATAATGATGTTGAAAAAATTCTTATGTTGATGATTGTATATGATTATCATACTAGGTGGATGTGAGAACTTTATTGGTGGTGGTAGAAGACCCAAGAGAGATAGGCTTTCTAGGCTGAAACTTAAAGCTATTGCACCATTTTTTATATCATAGATTTTTTGATGCACTTGGGGCATTGTGAAATCTAAATTTTATGATGTTGATAAAGGTTTCTCATATGATCATCGTGATGCTAAAAGAGGTGATAATTATGTTACATCACATCCAAGACTTGTTCCTACACTAGGGAGAAATATTGCAATTCTAGATGGTTTAGTTAGTCTTTCTTGTAACGACCCTAGTTGAATACATGTTTAAAGATTATAAAGTAAAATTAATTAAAGAAAATAATTGTGGTTAACTAAGTAATACTTTAACTACAGATCACATTTAATGACCTGAGAAATAAATCTTAAGAAATCAATGAGAAATGATATAAAATGGTTGAGTATGCAACAAGGGAGAGTCTGTTAGTCCCGAGAAGATAAAACATTAATGGGGGGATAAGGGACGGGGACGAGGGCAGGTAAGGGAGTAAAAGGAGGAGTCGGTGAAGGAGGGATAAGGGGAGAAAGGGAGGTTTACGTGGGGGGATTTGACAGGGGACGGAGGATGGATTCTGGAGGACTTTTGGACTTGCTGTGAGCACAGAGTTTTGGACTGTGGCTTTTGATCAGTTGAGGCACCGAGTTGCTGGAGGTTTTGGGCACGGGGGCCAGGATATCCGTAGATATCCTGGAGCTAGGTAGTTTTCCTAGTTGGCAGGGTGGACAGTAGATTTTGGGCAGTTATTCTTTGTTTGTGGCAAGATTGATCTGGTAGCAGGTAGCAGGAAGGCAACAACAAGGCACAGAGGCAACATAAATTAGCATCAGAACCAGGTACTTTGTTAAGTTATGTATTTATTTCTTTTTTCCATGAAATCAGTATTTATTGATAAATCTAAGTTACTGAAGTTGTTGTTATGAAAATCAATATTATGCTAGGAAGTTATTGTTTTAGTTTACTAAATAAAATGTTTATGAAACTTAATGATGTTTAGAAATATTAGGCTGTTACATATGGTATCAAAGCGTCTTAGCTTGAAATCTGGGCCTAAGGGCCAAAGACCCAGAATGTTAACTCCAACAACGCTTAAAATACAAACAAAACACGTTCAGTTTGACCCGATATGACTGATACAGTATCCGAAAATATACTTAGGTAGTACCCCTAAGTTATCCCAACACATGATCTCATAGATATATCACAATTAACCACTTTAGGCAATACCCTTTAACTGGATCATGAATGGGTAATACAGTCTCAGTCTGAATATTTAAAGGAACGCCCTTTAAATTAAGTGGTAGCAAACCAGATAGTTTGAAGGATCACTTCCCACGAAATGGCTACCATTAAAGCAGCCTAATAAAGATATTAAGCATGAAAAGAGAGCTGATAAATTAATTTTATTTGAGCAATGATTGTCAATGAAGTTTTGGGTGGAATAGACACCTGAAATCGATGAAAATGTTGAGGGAAACTTCTTTCTAAGGCTTGAAGTTGGTAAGAATCGATAACTACACGAATTATACTAAATAAAATGCAAAAGGACATTGCAGGACCTTGAAAAGGCCTACTTCATCTCGAACTTACTTGAATGAGGAACTGCCAATGCGCAGTCGGGCAAAAGAAATTTAGAAGACTTGTACCACATGGGAACAACATAAACTAGTTTCCTGTACTAACCTCAGTGAAATTATAAATAATGAAGAATCTCAGGAACTATAGACCCATACAAATTTTAGCCTTGCCAAGAAAGCAATTTTAACACTACGTAATGTTTTATGCAATTAATCGATTATCCCGAAGAAGATCTGTCTATTACGTGGGAGAATGAATCTGAGATGTCAGATCTTGGGTGAAATCCCGTCAGCCGTTAGATCTCGAAGAAGTTGCACCGGGTTTAAGTCCTAAGTGTGCAGAGGAGGAGTCCAGGAAGAGTCATCGAGATATCAGAGTCATCGGGGTTTTGTTAAGTCAGAGAATCGAGACCTTGTGGTTCTCGAAATATCGAGAATTGATCCTAGTTGTTGATCTCGGCAGGACACGCGTCAGCGTTCTGGGGAGAAATCGAGATTTTACCCATCGGAGATTTCAGGAGTGTCAAACTCATGCATGTTGAAATCGTAATCCACGATTTCCCGATAGAATCAAAGCCATCTAAACAGTGGGGACATGTGTTAGGAGATCCTGCAGCGTCAGAGATCGGGGAATTGAAAGTCCCGTGCACCTGACAACGGGAATCGCGATATCCTGAAATGCAATTTCCCGACGGGTACAAGGACAGAGCGAGGACCACCAGGGTGAGAGTGGTGGACAGGTGTCGCATCACACCGAACGATCGCTAATCAGGGTTCGAGAAAACAAAAGTCCTGGAACTCATAGGTTTTGGATTCGCGAAATCGCGAACTCTGATACACCGAGGGAGGACAGGTGTCAAGGTCAACTCTCGCGGGGTCAACGACGAGTACCATCGTGGATCGGGAGTCGGGGATCTGTGAGGACAGTGGATCATGACAGCGCAAGTGTCGATTTCCCAATGGGAAAATTCTCGATAAAAGCAAGGAACCCCGACGAGATCTGAGCCATTCATTCTGAGGACGCGTGGCAATCATCTAGTGCCATCGATGAAAGCTCCACAGGAGGGATTCATCGAGTATCGGGACATCGGGAGTCCCAAAAACATAGCAACAAGAGTTATGAAATCGCGAAACACGATTTCCCGATAAGCCAAGGGACAATGGGGCCCACAAGAAGGGTCAACGGTGGACAAGTGGCATCAGGTATCGGGATATCGCGAGTTTCATGGACGAGGTGTCCATGCACTACGAAATCGCGAACCTCGAAAGCCGACGCAATTAACTTAACTCTTAACCTCTGATTAAGAGAATTAATTAATGATCGTTTAATTAAGACCTAAACATATCGCGAAATCGGAGATCGGGGTTTCGTGATTTGATATACGTCGATTATTGTTACGGGAAATCCCGAATCCCGATTTCATTAACCTTCAAACTCGCGAAAGGTTAAAATTTTAACCATTTGTTGACCCAGGGTAAACACAAAAAGGCATCGCAAATTTTAAATTGATGAAATTCTTGCTCGAGGAGGACCGAAAACCCGATAGGGAACCATAAGGCAACGATCACATAGGTGCAGGTCACATGGACCTCAGTGTAGCCGAAAGGGCTAACACGCAAGGAAGAGGTGCATCGGGATATCAAGAATCCCGTAGGCATGGGATTCATGCAAATCGATAGTGCGATATCTGAAATATCGATAAGGGATAAAATTGCGGTCACAGGGCGAGGTCGTGTGGATCACGAGCATAGCCTAAGGGGCTAATGCGCTAGGAACATATCGGGGATCAAAAAATCACGATTCCTAAGGACTTGTGAGGTTCGACACTTGGAACCCTGCAACTTCGACGAAGGATAGGGCCGGGCGGACATGGAACGATGGTCATATGAGGTGGATGTCCAACCTAGCGGGCTAGCACATAAAGTGCCATATTGGAGAATCGGGAATCAGAAGTATGTGAGGACAGAGGTTCGTGACAACGAAAGTCGTGAAACCCCAAATCCCGATAGGGAACATGACTACGGTCACATAAGACAGGGTCACATGGACCAAAGCATATCCTAGGGGAGGGCTAAAGCTAGAAGGGAGTGCATCGGTATATCGGAGATCGGGAGTCTGTAAGGACAGGAAACTCTTGGAATCGGGCATAAGGAAACCCCGAAATCCAAAATTTAAGTGGGGAATTTCATAGTTAGGAGCAAAGTGCCATGAGCAATACAGAAGGCAATGTATGCACAACTAACTACATGCATATGCACCAACGAATAAATTTATAAAGATAAACGAATTAAATTGAAAGAAAAATACCCAAAATCCGTACAGGGATGGAATTACAAGAAAATCATTTTGTTTCAAAAGAAGAAATCACCATTCATTACCACCGCGTAAGCAAGGTTTATGCAATTTCTTGATACGAATAACCCCACGTTCTTCATGAAGGTACTAAAACTGTGCACAACATGCAGACTGAATCGTACCTCTTACTATAGCTGAGGGAGAGCTCCGTAAAATGTACATACAAGGGATTGGTTCCCAACATTTCAAGGAGACAAGACTCCAGGTCCTGGATCTTATTAGGGGCCATATCAATATACTTTGTTTCTACAAAACGAACTGGTAAAGTGCCCAGAACAACGTTGTGGAGGTGAGCCATGGCAAGGGGGATTCTGAAAACCTCCGAGCAGAGCAGAGGCAGATCTGTGGTGGACAAAGAGTGATGCGAGCAAAGTCCCAGCAGATGAGAAAGTGGGACATAGGAAGAACGCATAGAGAGTTGAAAGGTTGAAAGGTGTAGAAATTGGGGGTTAGATACGAGGGAGCTTATGAAAGCCAGACGAGCACGTGGAACCCATGCGTGCTCGAACCCTTGGGTATACGTTCAATTATTATATATATATATATATAATATAAAGTGTTAAAAATAATTTAAAGTAAATTATATAATTTAGTATAAATAATTTATATATAAATAAGATTAAGTTAGTATAAAATTAAAGTAAAATTAATTTGGGTTAAATTAGTGTAATAATAATTTTAAATTTAATTATTTTATTTGAGTGTAAGGTTAATCTACCTTAAAATTCGATGTTAACCAAGCTTAGACGCTTAATCCTAACCCAAACCTAGCCAATTCCCCTGATGGAGTAATGTCTGT
>JZKD02S1799536.1:464212-526729 GCA_000966675.3 Picea glauca | reverse complement strand
CATCAGGATTTTGGGACATGCAATGACAGGAGGTCTCGCACCTGGGTTTCCTGAGAGCTGAAACTATGAAAACACCAATCTAAACATGCTTTGCTATTTTCGGGTTTCCTCCATCAAGATTTTGGGACTGGCGTATACAAGGGACTTGCCTCTAGGTATCCAAGATGCTGAAATGTCGAATCATCTTAACTTGTCCACGCACCATCATTTTGGGATTTTGTATGTTGGGATTTCACGAGTCGTGAGGACAAGGGTTCTTACCCTCTAGTCTCCCACGTACCGAAACACTGAAACGCTTACCGGCCACCACGTGTACTCTACAGTTAGATGGTTCATGCAATCCTGTGGGTCTTGGAATCAATGATCCTGATCTCTTTGTTACTTGCGAAGGTTAAAAAGAGGTTGAGGCATTAACGCCTGTGTTCCTTCATCTAATTTAATGGTCGCAATGGACCTTAGATCCTCTGAAAGGATCTCATTCGTGAATTTAGAAAGAGGAAGGTTATCCTAGGTATTGAACCACTAAAAGGTCCTAATTCATCTGTGCGCTATCATTTCAGGATTTCGTGGGTCGAGGTTTCCAGACTCACGAGCATAAGAGAATACGCACTTAGGTATTTTGGGTACCGAAACGCTGAAATATCCTATCTCATCCACTCCTTAAAATATTTTGGGGTTTCAGTTATTCATATTTCATGACTCGTGATGACCAGGGTTCTTTCCCTTTGATTTCCCAGGTGCCGAAATGCTTACCGACAGACACATGTCCCTATAAATGGATGGTCCAGGTACTCCCACGGACCTTGGGATCTACGGTCCCGGTTTCTTCGCTACTTATGAAGATAAAAAGAAAGGGGTTGAGGCATTAACGCCCTCATTTCTTCCTCCAATTTAACGGTCGTGAGTGACCTCAAATCTTCCGACAGAATCTCATTCGTTAATTGATACCTATCCACATGTTGTCATTTCGAGATTTCACAAATCGGGGTTTTGGGACTTGCGAGTACAAGAGAACTCACGCTTGGATACCCTGGGTGCTGAAATATCGAAATATCGAGATTTTAAGAGGACAACTCTTGCTCGTGAAGGATTACTAAGGCTTATGCCATTAAATCCTCTTTTAGGTTCTTAGCAATCTTTCCAAGAAGGGTGTCTATGTGGGGAGATCTATCCAGGGTATTACTGGAGACTAATAAGGGAATAGATTTCTCGAGAACATAATTGAAGTCTGAATTAGTTCGATATATATAGATATATATAAACATAACCCATACATGGTATTTCCAATGAAAGCATGCAGGCACCATTTCTGATCAAAACACCATACAGACAGTCTTATGCTGAAAACATTCATAATTTCACAAACCATGAGCATACATGTTAGAATATTCAAATTCAAGATATAAAATATAACACTTATCAGAAAAACACTAGTTTTGATGCAACTATTGAGAGGGGTGCTCATTTCCATCCAACTATAGGCTTAGCGATTCCGAATGGATTTATCACTAGCCACCCCTGAGCAGAGACCACGATGCTGCGAGCTTGAGTCTCTGTTCGTCAGTGATCGAGAATGAAGGTTACTCTCCTTCTTCTCTGTTATCACTCCCTAGGCCCGAGGCTTCTATGGATGTGTGGTTCACCCCCATCCCTCATTACTCATGAGGAGCGCTCTACCTACCAGCCTGTGAGTCATTTATTTTGGGCCAGCGAGCCGCTCTTGGTTCTCTAGGCCAGTGAAGACCAAATACGGTATTGGTTTCGATGGAAGTTAACGCCACCATTCCAGGTGCCTTCCACCACCTTTCTTCAGCCATCGTGGTATCTCTTTTAGCACATCCCCCTTTCAGTAGTCCTGCAATATATATATTCATAATATTATTTACATTCATCGACCTTTCTCACAAGGTCCATTCACATCACACATTCACATTATTGAGTTTGCCACAGTTTCTTGGTCAGTATAGTTATTTTTCCATACTGGGGGAAACATGGTGTTACAATTCCCTCCCCCTTAAAGGAACATTGTCCTTGATGTTCTATCTATCAACATGACATGCATGTATAGATGTAAACAAAATCAGATATGCCTATCTCATGGCATCCTCCATTTCCCATGTAGCCTCATCTGGGAGAAAATGTCTCCACTGCACCTTGACCTATGCAATGGTTTGGTTCCAGAGCGAGGCTTCCTTTCTGTCCAGTATGCATTAAGGTTCTGGTAGAAATTCTCCCTTTGG
This sequence comes from Picea glauca, assembly GCA_000966675.3. Classification (NCBI taxonomy): domain Eukaryota; kingdom Viridiplantae; phylum Streptophyta; class Pinopsida; order Pinales; family Pinaceae; genus Picea; species Picea glauca. The sequence goes on along the minus strand of JZKD02S1799536.1, from coordinate 524,489 downwards.
TTCCACCTGGATCACATACCAGTCAATTATATGGTTAGCATCATGTACATATTCCTTCAATAATGAAACATGGAAAACATTATGTGCTTTCACAGTGGGAGGAAGTGCTAGCCTATAGGCTACAGGTCCCACTCTATCTATAACCTCAAAGGGTCCACAATACCGAGGTGCCAACTTGGTACAAGCTCCCATTTTTAGGGAACTCTTCCTGGGCCTCACTCTAAGATATACATGGTCTTCCGTTTTGAACTCTCTTGGAGTTCTCTTTTCATTGGTGTAACTTTTTTGTCAGTTCTGAACGACCTTCAGGTTTTGTTTTATTTGAGTCACTTGTTGTTCCATTTCTTTCAACATGTCCGGTCCAAAATGAATTATGTTTATGGGATTACTCCAACTGACTGGGGTGTTACACGACCTACCATAGAAGACTTCGAAGGGACTCATCTTTAAGGATGCTTGGTAGCCATTGTTGTAGGCAAACTCTACCAGTGGTAGGTAGTCTTCCCACTTCTTGGGTTGATGCATTACATGCAGCCTTAACATGTCCTATAATATTTGGTTTACTCTTTCTGTCTGTCCGTCTGTTTGAGGGTGATAGGCAGTGTTAAATAACAACTTGGTCTCTAAACCAACCATAAGTGATTTCCAAATGTTGGAAGTAAATTTTGTGTCTCTGTCAAACAAGATCTCTTTTGGCATACCATGCTTTCTGAATATCTCCTTCATGAATACCTGGGTGATGTCTAGTGCCTTACAAGTTGATTTGACGGGGATGAAATGAGCAGACTTGCTCAATTTATCCACCACCACCATAATGGCGTCATTCTATTTGGTTGAGCTTGGTAATCCAGTGATGAAATCCATGGATATGGTTTCCCATTTCCATTTTGGGATTGATAAAAGATGCAATAATTTTGTTGGGTGTCGATGTTGTGCTTTAACCTGTTCGCACTCTATGCATTTGGCCAAGTATTCGGTTATGTATTTCTTCAATCCAGGCCAATAAAATTGTTTCCTGGTGGCAGTGATCATCTTCTAGTATCCTGGATGACCAGTATAGGGTCTTTTATTTACATCATCCATAATCAACCTCTTCAAGTCATAACAATTTGGAATATACAGTCCATTTTTGTAAGTGAGCAGACCTCCTTCGGTCATCTAGTAGCCTTCATATTTACCCCGGCAGGTTCTTGTTGTAGGTATAAGGTCATGGTATGGACAAATGGATATCTCTCTTGTGCATTTCTGACTCTTTCCTTCACATTCGTCTCACAGGTGCTCACCGCTACTAGGTGAATTGTTTTCATTCTTCTACTAAGGGCATCGACCACCCTATTTTGTTTTCCTTTAATGTGTTTGATTTCAAAATCAAATTTGCTAAGGAGGGCCATCCATATATCTTGTTTGGCATTGAGCTTCAGTTGGTCAAACAAATATCGCAATCCACAGTGATTTGTCATAAGTACAAATTTTCTTCCTAGGAGGTAATGCCTCCACATTTTTAAGGTGTGCACTATGGTGGCTAGCTCTAGATCATGGATCACATAGTTGACTTTGTGCTCATTCAATTTATGGGATTCATAGCAAACCACATTTCCTCCTTGCATAAGGACTCCTCCGAGTCCTTCCTTGCAGGCATCTATGAACACAAGGAAGTCTTCTTCGGGATCGATGATCTTCAGCATGGGTGCATGGGTCAGTGGATGTTTCAGGGTTTGAAATCTTTCTTCACATTTCTGTGTCCACATGAATTTGTCCCCTTTTTCTGGAGGGCAGTGATTGGACACCCAATCTTGGAGAATCTGTTTATAAATCTCCTATAGTATCCTGCTAATCCCATAAAGGATTTGATATCCGAAACATCCTTTGGGGTAGGCCATTCCATGATAGACCTGATCTTGTCAGGGTCTACTGCTACCCCTTCTTCAGATAGGACATGGCCTAAGTAATATATTTTCTTCTAGAAGAAGTCACATTTGTTGAATTTGGCATAGAGCTGATGTTCTCTTAGCACTTGCAGCACAAGCCTAAGATGCTCTTCATACTCTTCTCTATTATTAGAGTAAATTAATATGTCGTCAATAAAAACCAACACAAATTTGTCTAGAAATTTGTTGAGTACAATGTTCATCAAGCACATGAAAGTGGCAGGGGCATTGGTTAACCCAAATGACACTACCACAAACTTGTAGTGACCATACCGTGTCCAGAAAGCAGTTTTATGGATGTCTTCAACCTTGATTCGAACTTGATGGTATCCCGACCTCAAGTCAATCTTTAAGAAAATAGACACACCTCCCAATTGATCGAATAGGTCATCGATCCTAGGCAAGGGTTACTTGTTATTTATGGTTACCTTATTGATTTGTCTATAATCTACACACAGTCTAAGGGTACCGTCCTTCTTTTTCACAAACAGGACTGGTGCTCCCCATGGAGACACATTGGGCTGGATATATCCCTTATCCACCATCTCTCTCAATTCTAATTTGAGTTCAATTAACTCAGGTGTGCTCATCCGGTAGGGTGTCCTAGACATTGGCACCGCTCCTGGTGCAAGTTCTATCGAGAAGTCAATGTCCCTTCTCGAAGGTAGACCTGGTACCTCTTCCGGAAATACATCTCTATATTCTCTTAGGGTAGGGTGGTCTTCAAGGCTTGGCTTGTCACCTTCAATTGTTTTCTCATCTGCAGAGCTGATATTTTTCTCACCAAGACAAGTTTTCTGATCCCTTGAAGGGTTATCCTTTTTCCTTCTTTACCTACACATTCTAAGGTTTTATGGTAGCAGTCCAATCTGGCTTTATGGGTGGCTAGCCAGTCCATACCAATCAATAGATCATACGATCCCAGGGGTAATATGTTAAGGGTTACTTGGGTGGGGAACTCACCCAACATAGATTGGCAGGCTGGTATGACCTCTGCTACCCTTCTTTTGGTGCCAGTGGCTAACTGTACCAACCAAGGCTTGGTGTTTCTGTGTGGCTGTAGTTTACACTTATCAATATCCTTAGGGGATATATAACTCAAATTTGAACCAGGGTCAATCAATATAGACACTAGATGGTTGGAAATCATACCTTCTATTTCCACCACTGAAGCTTGATGGTCAGCTTGGTTATTATCCAAGGCTGCATACATTTGCGGCACACTCCCAGCCACATCGTTGATGGTAGTAGCTTCCTGGATGTTATAAATTCTTCGACTATTCTGTTGTCGGTGTGGACAGTCTCTCAAGACATGTTCTTCTCCGCAACCCCAACATTTCAAAGGTTCTCTCTTTGGGTTATCAGTCTTCACTGGTACAGATCCAGAAGTTTTATTGCCGCCCAAGGATGGAAAATTCTGCTGGTGTACACTCCAGGCTGGGAATCTCATTCTTGGGTTCTTATTATAGTTCTTAAATCCTGGGGATTTAATCCCCTTTTTCTGAAATCATGAACTATTCTTTTGTTTCCATCCTTCACGAGCTTCTGCCCGATGTCCAAACTGTTCATGACAATATGTTGCCTTTTGAATAGTGCCTTCTAGGGTCTTTGGCTCATCGAATTCAATTATGTTCTAGTAGTCCTTGGGTAGTCCGTTGATGAAGCGTTGTACCTTTTCCTTTTCTTCTTTTATATAAGGTACATACCTCAACAAATCGAGGAATTTGTTGACATATTCTTCTATAATGAGTTGCCCTAGTTTGAGTTCATAAAACTCTTTAGTCTTCTCGTCAAAATATTTTTCCGACAAATACTTCTTCCAGAAGTATTTATCAAATTGCTCCCAAGATAGGTCCTCTTCGTGAACCCCTTTTACATTCTTAAGGTCTTCCCACCAAATGGAAGACTTTCCATTCAAGTTGAAGGTGGCCACTCGGGCCTTCAGATTTACTGAGAAGTCATGGACTCTGAAATACTTCTTTAGTCCAGGCAGCCAGGCCTCTGCTTCCTCTCCCTTCTTTATTTCACCATCGAAGGAGGGTGGTTTGGATTTTCTGAATTCTTCAGATTTATGACCCTTTGAAAGCTTTTGCTTCTTTTGTTTTCTTTGGGGATAGGAACTAGTTATGTTGCTAGAAGAGCCCTCTTAATCGCCAGCTTCCTTCTCAGAGGAATTTTCCAATGCTAGTCCTTTTCCTCTGGGGTGGACCTTTCTCTAGGTGCTCCTCTCAGTGTGGCCACTGATATGGTCATGTTTCTGTATCTTACGTTCATGTTGAATTTATATTTGTAGGTCGGATAAGCTCTACAGTAAAACTGCGTTAATTTTTGTTTGTTTCTCTTGTTCTTTCATCATCCTTTCATTGTCAGCCTTGCAGCTTTGTAATTTGACCATGAGACTCCTCACAGTCTCAGGTAGATGTGGAGGGGTCCCTACTACCCTTTTTTGTCAGAATCTGCGTCTCTATTGTGGGAGCCTTCTCCCATCTCTTGGTGAGATACCATTCTATGCGCCTGTAATTTCTCGTGGTTGATCATCCTCTTGGGTGCAAAAGACAAACGTTGTTTGTTAGTCAAAAATCTATATACATTCATAACCCACACATAATTCATATTTCTTTCACATGCATACACACAATTGGGGTTCTCATTTTCAAATTTAACCTTGGATAAGAAGGTGAAGGTAGAGGGTTACTTCTTTTAGGAGTTCTTCTAACGAAGTCTCTGTGCAACTTGTTCATGAGCCCAAGCAGGCCAACTATTGTAACCATGCTCTGATACCAATTTATTACATACCCATTTCGAATTTCAAAAATTTTCGTCCTTTTTCTTCTTTTCTCCGAGGCATAGAGTTCCCTGAATCCCTACAAGCCTGATATAGACCCTGCCATACCTTATCCATACCCACATGCTTAGCGTCTATGACCATAGGCCTTACCAGAGAGGTGTTTGTTGGCTTTCGTGGTTCGGGAAATGGTGATGTACATAATACCCTGTTCTCTTACCTTTCGATGGGCCGAAACCCGAAACTGGTCTAGCCACTTACCAATATTAAGAGTAACCCAGGTTAAGTCCGGGTACTCTACCCTTCAGGATTTCGCATACTGGAATTTCGGGATATGCGATGACAGGAGGTCTCACACCTGGGTTTCTCAGAAGCCCAAACTCCAAAAACACCAACTCTAAACATGCTTTTCTATTTCGGGGTTTCCTCCATTGGGATTTTGGGACATGCGACAGGAGGAGGTCTCGCACCTGGGTTTCCCATGAGATGAAACTCTGAAAACACCAACTCTAAACATGCTTCACTATTTCGGGGTTTCCTCCATTAGGATTTTGGGACATGCGATGACAGGAGGTCTCACACCTGGGTTTCCCGGGAGTCGAAAATATGAAAACACCAACTCTAAACATGCTTCGCTATTTCTGGGTTTCCTCCATCGGGATTTCAGGACATGCGCCGACAGGAGGTATCGCACATGGGTTTCCTGGTAGCCGAAACTCCAAAAACACCAACTCTAAACATGCTTCATTTTTTCGGGGTTTCCTCCATCGAGATTTTGGGACATGCGATGACAGGAGGTCTGGCACCTGGGTTTCCTGAGAGCCAAAACTTCGAAAACACAAACTCTAAACATGCTTCGCTATTTTTGGGTTTCCTCCATCAGGATTTTGGGACTGGCGTATACAAGGGACTTGCCTCTAGGTATCCCGAATGTCGAAATACTGAATCATCTTAACTTGTCCATGCCCCATCATTTCAGGATTTAGTATGTTGGGATTTCGCGAGTCGTGAGGACAAGGGTTCTTACCCTCTGGTCTCCTTGGTACCGAAACGCCAAAACGCTTATCGATCTCCATGTGTACTCTACAGCTGGATGGTCCATGAACTCCTGTGGTTCTTGGGATCGATGATCCCAATCTCTTAGTTACTTGTGAAGGTTAAAAAGAGGTCTAGGCATTAACGCCTGTGTTCCTTCATCCAATTTAACGGTTGCAACAGACCTTAGATCCTCCAAAAGGATCTCATTCGTGCATTTAGCAAGAGAAAGGGTATCCTGGGTATCGAACCATCGAAAGGTCCTAATTCATCCACGTGCTATCATTTCAGGATTTCATAGGTCGGGGTTTCGGGACTCGCGAGTACAAGAGAACATGCACTTAGGTATTTCGGGTACCGAAATGCCAAAATATCCTATCTCATCCACTCATTAAACTATTTCAGGGTTTCGGTTATCGAGATTTCACGCTTACCAGCAGCCACGTGTCCCTATAAATGGACGGTCCAGGTACTCCCACGGAACTTGGGATCTACAGTCCCGATTTCTTCGCTACTTACAAAGATAAAAATAAATGGGTTGAGGCATTAATGCCCTCATTTCCTCCTTCAATCTAACGGTCGTGACTGACTTCAGATATTCCGACATAATCTCATCTGTTAATCGATACTTATCCACACACTATCATTTCAGGCTTTTGCAAATCAGGGTTTCGGGACTTGTGAGTACAAGAGAAATCGTGCTTGGATACCCCAGGTGTCGGAATATTGAAATATCAAGATTTTAGGAGGACCACTCTTCCTCGTGTAGGATTACTAATACTTACTCCATTAAATCCTCTTTCAGGTTCTTTGTAAGCTTTCCAAGAAGGGTGTCTCTATGGGGAGATCTATCGAGGGTATTACTGGAGACGAATAAGAGAATAGATTTCTCGAGAAAAGAATTGAAGTCTGAATTAGTTCAAAACAATGCAGCCACCATTTCTGATCAAAACACCATATAGACAATCTTATACTGAAAACATTCATAATTTCACAAACCATGAGCATACATGTTAGAATATTCAAAATCAATATATAATATATAACACTTATAAAAAAAAACACTAGTTTTGATGCAACTTCTGAGAGGGGTGCTCGTTTCCACCAAACCGTAGGCTCAACGATCCCGAATGGATTTACCACTAGCCACCCCGAGATGAGACCATGATGCTGCGAGACTGAGTCTTTGTTTGTTAGTGATCAAGAACGAATGTTACTCTCCTTATTCTCTGGTATCACTCACTCTGTATTCTTCTAGAGTTCTTTCAATTTTCTCTTCTCATACCCCTTGCGTCTGCCCCCCTCCACACTTCTTCCTTGCCTTTTCTCTTTCCGGTGAGGTTCTGTGTGGCACGATCTTCCTCACGGTGGTCAGGCTCGAGACTTCTATAGATGTGCGGTTCACCCCCATCCCTCATTACTCATGAGGATCCCTCTACCTACCAACCTACGAGTCATTTATTTTGGGCTAGCGAGCTCCTCTTGGTTCTCCAGGCCAGTGAAGACCAAATACGGTATTGGTTTCAGTGGAAGTTAATGCCACCATTCCAGGTGCCTTCCACCACCTTTCTTCATCCTTCATGGTCTCTTTTTCAACACATTCCTCTCTCAGCAGTACTGCAATATATATATTCATAATATTATTTACATTCATCAACCTTTCTCGCAAGGTCCATTCACATCACACATTCACATTCTTGAGTTTTCCACAGTTTCTTGGGTAGTATAGTTATTTTTACAAACTGGGGGAAATAGGGTGTTACATTCATCTCAATATCCTATTATTTATCCTTGTTCCCATCTTACTTCCTAACATTTAGGATTTTTGGTTTTATGATTGCTGCTCATTAGAAGAGAATAGTGAATTGGAACAATGATTAGCCAAGTTTGTTTTTTATTATTGATCACACTACCTTCCTACTGTTATTATTGATAACACTACTTTCCTATTACTACAATAGTAGAAAATATGAAAAACTTTAACCCCAATTATGCCTATGATTTGTACTTCAAATCATCTATCAGTTGTTTTCTTCTGATATCTTCCTTATAGGTGCACACCCATTGTAAAAAGGGAACTTATGTCATTTGATATACATCAAAGAAAGTTATATGAAAATTTGCATGGTTTAGGATCTTTTAAATAAAGCTAATAAAGTAGTTAAAAAAATTCGCATCTCCATAAGTAGTCTATTGTCTCAATACCCTTTTAAAATAGTCTTCCATTATTTGGTGACAATTTTGAATTTTGAGCATATGGTATGATTTGATGTATATTTTTCTAATTTATCCTGGACATAAAAACCAAGAGATATGGTTGGAAAATTTATTGCATAAATCTCATGATAACACTATGTTCTCTAAAATTTGATTGGATCAAAAACTATGTGAGTAGTCATTAATTGGGCATTGTTAAATTTATTGCATAAATCTCATGATAACACTATGTTTTCTAAAATTGGATTGGATCAAAAACTATGTGAGTAGTCATTAATTAGGTATTGTTTTGGTATGCATCTAAAATTTGTGTCATTTGGTCAATGTTTGTTTTTTTAATATGCTTCATATATTACCTCAATAGTAGTAACGATCATATAGCATTATAATGCTTATCATATTGTATTTTTGTTAGCATTGGAATTAAATTAGAGGTTATTAAATGAGAGGTTTTGAAAGAGAGATGCATGTTTACGAGTCCTTCTATAACATCCCCAAAAATAAATTACTTTTAAGTCTAAAAATGCTTAGGAATTTATTTTCATTTTTGGAAAATTCGAATTTGGAAAATTATTTCCATTTATGGCAATTCCGAATTTGAGAATTTAGTTAATTTTAATTAATTATTGTGATTGATTGAGAAAAGATTTGATTTTCCCAACTAACTCTTTGACTATGACACTTGTAAGAGACAAATTCATTTTATATTTATTGCCGAGAGACAAATAGAAGAGCTAGATTGAAACCATGAATCCATGAGTGGGGAACATACTTGAACTACCTCAGCGATGAATTTTACAAGTTGAAAATATGGAATTTGTCCATTGGCAGCCCCTGAAAATCAGGGAATTGTAAAGCTTCAAAAATTACCAAGGGTAAAATACCTAGGCACAAGATGTTTTTGCATATATATATCATATGGGAGGAGGCAATATGTTGCCTAGTATGGTGGGGAAAAGACGGACTTGATGTTATGAGCACTAACTCTAAGTGCAAGGCATGAATAATTTGAGATTTGGGAAAAGATTGTCACTTGTTGTTATGAGCACTATTTCTAAGTGTGAGGCAAGGATAATTGGGAGTTGAAAGAAGACTATAGCGAAAGAGGAGTTTCGAGGTTCTCCCTCATGGATTAATGGTCAGGATAGGGGGTGAACGTAATAAGTAGTTTGTCCATTATGTTCTATGGTTGGGTAGAACTTGGTTGTTCTATTTTCTTTCCCAGCAATTTGTTCAGATATGTTCTTCTACTCTTCCCTGGTTGATTATTTTGTTGACTAATAATTGGTAGAATGTATTTACTTAGTTCTGGTTAAATGTTTTATTGATGAATGACTAATAGATTACATCTACTTGTTGGGTAGAAGGAAATAAATTATTGAATAAATATTTACACTTAAATTTATGCATTGAGTAGAGCCAAGAAAGACTGTTGTATGTGCTAACTATTGATAAATGTATGGAAGTTTTCCTGAGTAGAGTTAAGAAAAAAAATTGTGTGTATTATTGTTAACAAAAGTGTGAAAGTTCTCTTATTCATTTGATTTAATCTCTGGATACAATAGGAAAGTAATTATCATATTGATCTGTGACTGATATTTAAGAAATGTTTAAATTGTGCAATTACCAAACAAAATTGTGAGTGAATATCAGAATTGAAATATATATTTGTATATGTAACTTACCTCCCATTTCGTTATAACAACAAGCCTCACATAAGAAGTGAATTTTTTTTTTTTTGTGTGTGTATGTAGGAAGGTAATAATGACATTATACTCAACATCGCAACACGACGACGAACACAATGCATGCAACTCATGCCACAACAAACATAACGACTTAACATAAAAGCACATCAAGCACCTTGAAGCAATGTACAACATTCAATCGACAAAGAATAAGAATGACTACCCACCCATCCTACCCTGCAATGGTTAGGACCTCCAGGACACATAAGCAATGCTCAAGCCAAGGTTCCCATTGATTTTGACCATTTAAGGTCTCAAGGCTGGCGACTATTCTGAGGAACAAGGAGGTGTCTACATCCCACCCGACACAAGCAGACCAAGCGTACTAAGCTAAGGACAATCATCCTAACAACCCAATGCACCCAAAACTAATTACACAAGTAACTATAACCCTTACAGTGAGCAAAATCAATCACATTAAACGTTTACATAACCAAGTACAAACATTACTTATAATAAACAACAACACCCTCAATGGGAAGTGCAAGATAAAAATGAATTCATCAACAACCCAACCGATAATCAAGGCTAAATGGTCAATATCTATGATTTAAAACAACGTTAATTACAGATCAATTAACTAGTCTAAATTCCATTAGTCAATGAATTACCAGCTGAACTTAACATGAATTACGACTCAAATTTAGCAGGTCTAAGTTACCAATTAGGCGATATCTATAAATCCAACTAACATCAATTACATATCTAATTTAGCCCGTCCAAATTACAGCTAGTCAACTATCTGCAATTCTAATTTATCCTTAAAAGTGAAACAAGTCAGTGAGTCTAAATCACAACTAGTCAACAATTGACAATTCTAAATTTACCTTAAAAGCCATCCCAATTAGCAAGTCTAAAGCACGATTTAGACATTTACTACAAATATAATCTAACAAAATCTTCATTAACCATTTAACAATTATATATAAATTGCTACCCATTTCCAATATAACACTATTATTCAACACTATAACAATATTAGTGTACCAAGCACTATCTAATAGCAATAGCAACTTTAATGTACAACCTGTTGACTATTACACTTGTTGTCTAACAAAATTTAACCATAAATATAGATAGAAGGAAATTAAGGCTAAGGTGTTACCGAGGATATTGTTGTCTAAAACCAAGGTCGTTTATAGATTAAAGGCGCTGTCAACTAATTAGGAAAATTCATCCAATTACCAGCAAACGCAACCCATAATTTAAGGGCAACGTTGTCACAATTTTAAATTCATTTTGTGATCAATCAAGGCAGCAACACAAACCTCAGTTTAATAGAAAAAATCATGGGTGTGAACAACAATTTCAATCAAACTTTATTGGGCAAAACTGTGACCATTTAGAGCAACCTCATCCACACATTTGAATGGCAATTTCGTGGGCCTTCAACAGTAAAACAAAAACAAGTTTTCAAAGGCAAAAGTGGTCGATTCATAGCAAGTAATTTGATGAATTGAAAAGAAAAAACTTGGGCGAATTCAGCATACAACACAGTCTATTTTTAATTTCCAAAATCATGGTCATTCACAACAGGTATTTTGATGAATTGAAAAGCATAAACGTGGGCGAATTCAGCATGCAACACATTCCATTTTTAATTTTCAAAATCGTTGTCTTTCATAGCATGAAATTTGATGAATTGAAAACCAAAAATGTGGGCATTTCAACAACAACACAATCAATTTCTGCTTATAAAAAACGTGGTCAGTCCAGCAAGTAAAGTTGTGAATTAAATCGATAAAATCGTGGGGGATTTCTACAACAACTCGGTCAATTTCGAAGGGTAAAAATGTGGCACCCATTAAATGCAAATCATGGGCATTAACATGAATCAAATGGCAGCAAAATTTTAAAGCAAAACACAGTATTCATCAAGGGAAAAATTTCCCCAAAGGTAAAATGAAATGTAGACAAGAATAATTCCTCCTTTCCATCGCCATAATACAAAATAAAAATCTAGACCATAAATCATTTCGTTTTTCATTGCCAGAATACCCAATGTAAAATGCAGAGATGAATTCATTTTGTTTATCATTGCCAGAATACCCAATGTAAAATATAGAGATGAATTCATTTCGTTTCTCATTGCCAGAATACCCAAAACAAAAATGCAAACCAAAAATCATTTCGTTTTTCATTTCTAGAATACCCAATGTAAAATGCAAGGATGAATTCATTTTGTTTTTCATTGCCAGAATACCCAATCTAAAATGCAGAGATGAATTCATTTTGTTTCTCATTTCCAGAATACCCAAAATAAAAATGAAAACCAGAAATCATTTTGTTTTTCCATTGCTATAACCCCAATACAACACAGACAACAATAGGAGAACGCAAGGATCCAATGGGAAAGGTCATGGAATGATTACAGGGGTTCTATCAGTCAAGGCATAGAGAAAACCAACCAGGAGACAAGATAATCCACACGTAGAGGTCATTTTCATATGGTGGAATCAACAATCAGCCAGGGACAAGCATCAAGGGTAGTCGACTAACAGGTTCATCTTTTGCTCATCATCCTCGTATAGAAAAGTAGGGCGTTGAGATCCATAGGTATTTTAACGCTAAGGCGACGACCATAGATCAGGCTCCTGGACGAATTCTCAGGTGAGGAATGGTGAGCTAGTAACAAAGGCTAAACAACCACGAAGGTCACAATCAACACAGCAAGGTGGTCAAGACGTGGGGGAAATGAAGCCATGGGAGTCAATCTATCATCAAGCTAGGCTAAGAAAATTTCAGAAAACCATCTAGACAATCAGTTCACTTACCCAAGTAAAAATGCATATTCAAACATAATTTCTTAATTAATTTACCATACAAAATGAAGAAAGTGTATCGTTTCGTATTCGAAGTGAACGTCCTGCGTGCTCCTTGCAACTCCCATGTGCCAACCGGCAAGACTACACCAGTACCTCCCAGCCAATGCTAGGGGTACTGTTATTCCCCCTTAGCCCCCCGAGCCGTAAAGGGGCCACACACTCATTATCCAGAGATTTTTACTAGCTCCCAGCTCACCTCTCAAGGTCGAGATACCACTCCTCACCGAGATGGGTATCCCAATTCCCACAAGTTAAGTCAGTCAAGTATATATTTCTGCAGCGTAACGTTACACAAAATAGAAGAGATCTTACCTCCATCTCCTCCATTCATTATATAGAGTTTTGTGGTTCCTTACTTTCCTAAAATCTCATTTAATTAAGTTTTTAAAATTTAATTCCTAAAAATTCCTCCCTATACAAGTGTCCCCCATCCCCTTTATTCCTCCATAAATTGATTTCTTTAATTAATTAATTATCTTTAATCCCCTCACCCACCTAGTGTTACTCCTAGAATCACTCCTAGGTGTCCCCAAAATCTCTTACAGGTTTTAAAGGCTTTCCCCATTATTAAATAGCTAGTTTAGTTTAAGATAGAAAGTTCTTAAATGGTAGATACTTTACTCAGTTTGATTTTCTGTTTTTTCCCTTATGTTCCCCTTTTCCCTTTTTATGTTTTCCTCATTTCCTAGTTTCTTAATATTTTAGATTTTCCCTCTTTCCCCTTTTTAATTAGAACTCAAAAAGGCAGGTATGGAAATTAACCCTTTTTTCCTTTTCTCATTTAATTAGTATATTTTAAATTATCAAAAGGAATAAAACAATTAATCCTTTTTTTTTTGGATAAATTAAATTTCTTACTCCCTCCATGTTACAAGATTTAACGAAGATCATACTCTTTATTTATTTTCCTTTTAATTTTATTATTATTATATATATATATATATATATATATCAATTTTTTTTCTTAAAAAGGATAAAATTTTACCACTAGCATGATTTAGACCTAAACCTTAATTTTCATGATGGTCGACATTTTACTAGGGAATTGTTTTTTAAAAAATTATTATCACATTGTTCATCCTAAGGCCGTCTAAGTTCATTCATTTATCAAAACAATGTGACGTGCCCTTTAGGACACACTAGGTGCTCCAAGGGTGCCACTTGCCTCATCTGTTCCCTTGCGCGACGTTCCCTTCAGGATGCACTACGTGTTACAAGGGTGCCACTCACCTCTTTCCATTTTTCTTACATGATGTGCCCTTTAGGATGCACCACGTGCTCCAAGGGTGTCACTGGCCTCTTGACTGACTTGGTAGACATCAAAAAACCCTGGAGTCAATACTCCGCCAGGTGAACTTGTGGGAGACTAAGGGACTCTAAGGAATAAGGCCCCCATCTTATTGTGTGCCCCTTAGAATCATCATGAGAAATTGTCGCAGTATGCCCTCATGACATCGTGGGTCCTCTAGAACTAGGTAAACGTTAACCTACAGTTCGATCCATAGCGAAAGTGCTAGTAGGCTATGGCAGGGTTGTTCTCCACACCTCTCCCTCAACATCTCTGGTAGTTGTGCATGACCCCTTTACTCCACCTGTGAGTCTGGTTGGAAAGCTATCGTTAGCCTGCATCATCAACAAATCGTGTCAGAATATATCCATATCATATCATCTATTTAGATGCACTAATATCACAGTAATACAATCAAACCCCAATGGTACACTCCCTGACTCGATCCAGAGTCCAAGGGTTTCAATCGATGCCTCTGCACCCTTGAGGTCCAAAATCCTACACACTCAGTAAAACTGAGTCAATAGCACCTATGTATGTCAATGCAGTAAAACAACCTTGTCCCGTTGGACCTTGACTTTCTTTATTGTTCGATGTCGTAGCTTTCAAACGCGATGATCCAAGATGAGGATTGGCTCAGCTATGAGTGCGCCCTTGTCCGATACCTGGAAGGAACTCATTTCAATAACATGTGTAGGATCACTAATATAATGTCTCAAAATAGATACATGAAAAAGATCATTCATATGCCTCAAAGAATCAGCCAAGGCTAGTCGATAGTCCATGGGCCCATTTCTCTCCACAATATCGAAAGGTCCCACAAACCTAGGAGAGAGTTTATCTCCCTTCCCAAACTTGATTGAACTCTTATGTTGCTTAACCCGCAAGAAGACTCAATCACCAACCTCGTAACTACGATCGGCATGCTGCGCATCGACATAACTCTTATGTCAATCATGTGCTTCCTTAATCCTTTGTCTTATTGTTTGTATTTTCTCTTCCATTTCTTGGATCACTTCTGGTCCCACCAGGACCCTATCCTCAAGCCGATCCTAACTCAAAGGCATCCAACATGGTTGCTTGTAAATAAAATCGAAAGGCGTCATCGTAATGGTGCTCTGGTAACTATTGTTGTAAGCAAAATCCACTAGTGGCAAGAATTCTTCCCAACGCTTTTGTTGGTCTATCACGTACATGAGAAAGATGTCCTCCAAGGTCTTGTTCATTTGTTCAGTCTGCCCACTAGTCTCTAAGTGATACGCAGTACTAAAGTTAAGTTGGGTTCCCAAGGCCTCTCGGAAACTCGTCCAAAATCGTCCAGTAAACAGTGATCCTTGATCGGATATAATCCTCTTAGGCATGCCATGCAGCCTCACAATCTTACTGATGAAAAACCTAGCTATGTCAGGTGCCTGATACGTCGTATGCACAAGAATAAAGTGAGCACTCTTCGTCAGAGTGTCTACTACTACGAAAATCAATTCATGTCTCCTTGCCGTTAGTGGCAATCCAACAATAAAATCCATCGAAATAACCTCCCATTTCGATTTCGGAATAACATGTGGTTGTAGTAATCATGTTGGGTGTATATTTTCATCCTTTACCTGCTGACATTCTATACATTTGGCCACATAGTTGACTATGTCTTCTTTCATTCCCATCCAAAAGAATAAGGGTTTAAGGTTTTCCCTCATCTTCGTGACTCCCAGGTGAGCCATGTAAACTGCTCTATGAGCTTCACTTAGGATCAACATCCTCAACTCGTTGTTCGATGGTACGTAGATCCGATTTTTAAACCTCAATAAACCATTGCTATCGAATGAAAATCCTTCAAATCATGGTACCATCATTGTGTTTTGTCCAATAAAACCCTCTACCTCCTTGTACCAATCATCGTCATGCTATAAGGTTAGAATCTTTTCACATAGATTCATCTTAAGAGGAAGCATCGAAAAGATGTGAGGTCTCCAACTCAATGCGTCTACCACTCAGTTCACTGTTCCTTTTATGTAAGTAATCTCGAATTCGTATTCGCTAAGAAATTTCGACCAACGTCATTGTCGCACGTTCAGGTTGCTCTGCGTAAAGATGTGTTGGAGTCCACAGTGGTCAGTCTTTAGTTCAAATATTTGTCCAACAAGGTAGTGTCTCCAAACATTCAAGGCATATACGATAGCTAACAAATCCAAATCATGCATCATGTAGTTCTCCTCATGCCTTCTTAGTTTCCTTGAAATATAAGCGATCACTCGTCCGTCTTGCATCAAGACTCTACCTAAGCCTTCCTTGGATGCGTTAGTGCATACCAAGAAGTCTACATCCATGTCCAGGACCTTTAGTATCAGTGTTTTCATCAACAACTCCTTGAGCCTATGAAACGCTTCCGCGCATTTCTCGGTCCAAACAAACTTCTTGTTTTTCTTCTACAATTCCGCGATCTGATTTACTATCTTCGAAAACCCCTCAACGAACCGTCAATAGTATCCTGCTAAACCCATGAAGCTACACACTTCTGAGACATTCGTTGGTGCAGACCATTCCATAATGGCCTTGATCTTTGCTGGATCCACAACAATACCTTCACTGGAGATAACGTGCCCTAAGTAGTGGATCTTCGATTAATAAAGTGAGCATTTGGATAAACTCCCATACAATTTGTGCTCTCACAGACATTGTAGTACCAAAGCACAAGTACTCATCATGCTCCTTCATTCTCTGAGATTAAATCAAAATATCGTTAATGAATACTTGGATGAACTTGTCCAAGTACTCGTGGAACACCCCATTCATCAAACTCATAAATACCCTTGGGGCGTTTGTCAGTCCAAACGGTAAAATAGTAAACTCGTAATGTCCAAACCTCATCTTAAAGGTGGTCTTAGGGATGTAATATTCCTTAATCCGTAACTGGTGATACCCTGATCGTAAATTGATCTTTGAGAACATCGTCATTCCCTTCATTTGATCAAACAAATCATCAATCCTTGGCAACAGATATTGATTCTTGATCGTGGCCTTGTTCAATTGACACTAGTCAATGCAGAGCCTGCATGACCCATCCTTCTCTTGTATGAAAATAGCAGGTGCACCTCACGGTGAAACACTAGGATGTATCAGTCCCAGGTCCAACAATTACTTCAGCTGCATTCTCAATGCTTGTAACTCTGGGGTGGACATCTGATAAGGTGTTCTAGCTATTGGTTCAGTTCCCGATTTTAGGTCTATGGTAAACTCCAATTCCCTCTCTGGCGACATCCCAGGTAACTCCTTCGGAAGGACGTCTGCAAACTCTCTCACCACTGGAAGGTGTTCTATACCTTCCGCTACACCCTTCTCATTTAACTCAAGGATTTCATAAAGCTTGCACCCCTTGCACATGCTCTTCTGAAGCTGCAAGGAAGAAATGAACCTCGAGGAAACTCCCTGGTTTCAGCCTACAATCACAAATCTCTGGCCCTCATCATCGACCAAGATCAACCATTTCATCTTACAATTGAGTATCACCTCATGTGATTCCAACCAGTCCATATCAATCATGATGTCATAAGATCCTAATATCGTCACGTACAGGTCAACCTTGGTGAAAAACTCTCCCAGGTTAAGGGTACAACCCATAACCTTTCCTCCAACTTTTTGTTTGGCTCCTGAGGCCATCTCTACAAAGCTAAACTCATCCTGTTCGACTGTCTTTACCTTAATCCTTTTTAGCACTGTGCCAAAATTGAAACTCTCGGTAGCACCGGGATCTATCAAAATACTAAGGGTCTGGTCAGCAACGGTACCTATCGTCTCGAGCATAATTGACTGATGCTCTTCCTTACGATTATTCACCACTGCATGAGTCCTATGGGCCTTTCCCATATCTCCCACGGTAGTGGGTCCGACTGATCCAAACACTCTAGTCCTCTCCACCGGGTACTCATGCTGGTAGTGTGGATCCCCACACGTCCAACACCCCTTCTTTGACCCAGTAGTCCTGGTACTCGAAGTAGAATATGAAGGCCCATTGGCCTGGAATCCTAGTCTATTCTGCTGAACAGGCCTAAATTGTTGCTACTGCGGTCGACACTACTACTGATGTTGTGGTCCTCGATAAGGTTTTCACTGTTGAGGCATTAGTCATTGAGGTGTAGTGAAAGTGGATCCCCTCTGGAAGCCACGATATCCTAGCATATGTCTGGATGGTGTCTGATGCTGCTGTGCTCCAGATGACACCTGCCCTACTGGTCTTTCTAGAGTCCTTGTCTGACCCCTACTGATAAGATCCTCCTCTCTATGAGGGCCTTCTAGACAACATCATGCAAGGTTTGAGGCATCAAGATCCTAACCTTTGCACGTAAGTTGTTGTTAAGACCGAACACAAACCTGTTGACCTTAAGTTTCTCAGTGTTTAAGATGCGGAGCATACCAGAGAAACTCCATAAAACGGGCCTCGTACTGGGGACCATCCATCGAAATGCAACATGTGGCAAGAGATCATCATTTTTTTGACTCACAAAGTGGAAAGGTAAAAGGGAGAAGTTGTGAGGATTCGCGAAACATGAAATCACAATTTAATCTTAGCCGTTGATCAAGAAGAGATATGGACCGTCAATTTTTGAGGAAGAATTTCAGGATATCAGGGATCAGGAGAAGGAAAGTTAGCACCCGTCCAAATTCATGAAACACAAAGGGAAGATCTGGACCATTAGATCCAGAGGAGCACAAACCATCAGATTTGGGGTGTTTCGAAAATGTTGGCATGTCAAAAGTTGGGAATGTGGAGGATGTTTTAAATTGGAAGTCGCGAGTTGCGAAATCCTGATTTGCGAAAGGAGAGTTTGGACCGTTTGATCTAGAGAGGATATATGTCAATGGGTTGGGAGATCTAGAGGGAGACGAAAGTTGAATATTTGAAATAGTCAAAGCCTAGAAATTCGAAAAGCTGAGAACCGTAGATGGGAACGAGGACTCTTAGCACTAGATCTAGAACTCCGAGAGATACTGAGTCAACAGGGATGAGATATTGAGATTCAAGATCTCCAAAGTCCAAAGAGTCGGAATAGATTTGAGTCGTCAGATCACTTGAAGTAAATCTAAGTCGTCAGATCCGGAGAGGAGACATGGCCAAGATCTCTGGACTCTGCAAAAAGACCCTAAGTAATTCTAGGTCGTCTGATTTAAGAGGACACATGGCAGGATTCCACATCCTTAAGGAGAAGGAAAAAGGGACTTGATATTTGAGATCCCCAAAGGTTGGATCTGCGAAGGAGATCCTAGTCGTGGATTCAAGGGGACATGTGGCAATAGATCTTCCACTCTGGGAGATTGTCATGCAGAGGAGAGTAGAGTTGAGAGTTGAAACTCTAGGAGGCCAGAAAGGTAGAGTCAATGATAGTCGTTGACCCAGAGGGGAGTTACATGTCAACAGATCATAGGAATTTGGGGAGACACGTCGAAAAGGAAAGAAGGGAAGAAAGGAGTTTGATAACAACCGTTGATCGAAATCAACGCCCATAGGGAGGAGATCGATGGAAGAGGAGAATTCCAGAGCCGAAACTTGCATGGAGGATAATTTTTCCTTGAGTGGGCCGCAATTTCAATCATTGTTTTGGTGACAGGGTATGTGTCAGCTGGAGGAGGATTTTGGGGTGAAAAGTGGGTTGGTTTGAAACCTCTCTTTCCAGCATTCGCAATTGTGCATTAGCACAAGGAAACAACCCAAGGGCATATGAATGAAGGGGCTAGTGAAGAAGATCTAACGCCCACAAACTGAGAAGCAATCAGAGTGCGCAGAGACAGAAGGTTTCAAGTCTGTGATAGAGGCACTGAACCTTAACTTTAAGCATGGAAATCTAAGTTTTAAAATCCACTTCGTTTAGACTTGTATGATATGGCTACTGTTTACGCTTAAATATTTTTTGTAATTCGAGTGGGGTTCTCCCTCTGTGAATCTAACGTTAATATATATATATATATATATGTGTGTGTGTGTGTGTGTGTGTGTGTGTCTGTGTGTGTCTGTGTGTGTGTGTGGGAGGGATCATAATGTTAGTGGGGATTTAGTATCCTTGATGCCTATTTTAGATATGTGGGTAATCTGAGAGGATGGGGTATAGCAAAGCTACCCTTGACCCTTTGAGCATATGATTAATGTGCAATAGGAAATAGTTCTGAGATAAAATCTGTTATAATGTTAGTTAATTATGTCAATAACTGGAGAACATAAATCTTGAAAATTTTATAGTGATGACAACAGAACTATTTATAATAATAATAGGTCTTTCGAGATAAGTTGTTTGAAGAGAAAGAAATTTAATGTCCCTAAGATTTTTTTTTTTATTTGGTAAATTTGGGGAACATTACACCTTCCAACCTATCCTGCCTTTGGGTTGACTAGGCTATTTTTGTGATATCCTTGGATTATTCAAAAATAAATCTTTCAAAGTTGTTATTCAAAAATAAAATTTCATTTATGGAAATTCTAATTTAGATTTGTGGAAGTATGTAATTATTATTCTTATGATTGTTGGACAAAGGTTTGACTTGTGAATTGTCCTTTTTTGATGGACACATGTATGAGACAAACGTTTTAATCAATTTAATGATGGAATAAAAATGGAACAACCAGGTTAAAAATAGTTGACTATGACTCCATGAGTGGGGAAAAGGTTTGAGTTAACTCAGAGCTGATGTTTACAAGTGTGAGAAGTTAACTTTTGTCACTAGCATCCCCTAAAAATCAGGGATTTGTAAAGCTGTGAATTTCCCAAGGAGGGAAAATGAATGGAAAGACCTAGGCATGAGATAAATACAACAAATGTGGAAGGCAGGTCACTGCTTAATATGTTGGGGAAAATAAATTGTTTTGTTGTTATGACCACATCTGGTGTTAGGAAATCGTTTTTTTTTTTTTTTCTGAACTGTTGAAGGTGACAGTGGTGAAGGAGTGATACTTTTTTTTCCTTTATGGAGTCATGGTCATGCTGGGGGTTTATCAGGACAAGTGATCGTGGATGTATTTTTTCTACAGTTGGGAGGAACGTGGTTGTTCCATTTGTTTCCCAACATCACCGTTTAGATATGTAACTCAACTATGAAATTTCATTTTCAGTGTTATATGGTTGATGTTATATGGCTGATGTTTTATTTACATGTGTATATCTATAAAAATCTATATAAGTGTGCCTCATAGGCATGATAGATTTGTGGGATGTCCCTATTCAAATATACCTGCTAGTATTGCTTTTCTAAAGTATTATATGTTTAATGTGTATGTATATAGATAATAATATGTATGGGTATGCCTCTTCGCCTTAGTAGACTCATTGATTTTGTCTACTGCTTAATTACAAACTACTACAGAAAATAAACAAGTGAAAAAAGAAATATATCAAAGCTCATACGATCATACTAAGTATAGATAGAAAAGAATTAAAACACCCATAAATATATACATATTTATATTAACGAAAAGGGTTATCTATTACAGTAAATATCAGAGATTGGTATAGTAAAATTTAATTATACATTCCATAGGTCACTAATGTACACAAGGCCTTATAGAGTTTCTTCCTAGTAAAATATTAATACATTTAGGGTTTTATATACCCAATAATTTATGTAGCTAATTTAAAACAAAATTTAAAGAATCTACATCAATTGTCTCTAACAAAAGTAAGTGAGTGCTAATCTCTCGTTTACCGGTGGAAGTGAATGTCAATAAAAATCCATGTAACCCGAGTACCTTTTGAATACATGATGTCTCCCTTTCCGAAATCGAAGCAAACGATTTCAACCTATAAAAGGGAAAAAACATAAGTATTAATATTATATCCTAATTTTAATCGAAGGAACAAGCTAAATAGAATGGGAAGAGGGCGCAAAATTATCTCGGGTATGGATTGAATTATGGTCATATTTTTACCCTTGCAAAGAAAGTGGTTTGTGATCCATAGTAGTCTGATGGATTCCCTCGCAAAAAAAGGGATCCATCATTAACCTCATATCCATATACATAATTCAAATGTGAATTAAGAAAAGATGTCTTAGAAAATATATTTTAATAAATCCATTACATGCTCCATTAATTTTATTAAAACAAAGAGGTTCTGTGAAGTTAACCATTACTATGTCAAAAGTAATTTATGCCACATCATATCAAAATGGAGAAATTATCAAGACTAGTACATAGTCTAATTACATAGAGTAATTACAGAAAAATAATTACGGAGAAACAAATTACAGAGAATAATTATTGTGCCTAACCACAAAGAAGACTATCGCTTTCAAAGGAGTTAACCATCAATGTTATTTCCTCTTAGAGTAAAACCTGATCTGTAACATAGGGGAAATAAAGAATCAAGAAAGTAATTCAGAGACAAATTTATGAATTAATAGAAGGAATAGTATCAACTTTTCCATACAAAGAAGACAGATCCCCTAACTTATGAACCAGGGAATAAATGAATTCTTCTACAAAATAAAATGAACACATTTAAAGGAGTTAAACCCATCAACGTTTTCCTTACAGAACCAAAAAGAGCTCTTATCATAAGGTAACTACACATAAAAAATATGTTTTTACATATTGATAGGCATACAAATAACACTGAGGGTTATGACACATACAAGAGAACAAATAGAGAACACATAAAACGATTTGACGGGTAGTCTGGAAGACTTGTTTTCAAAGGGATTAAGATTGACCCTCACCATAGTTAAGAAGAAACAGTCTAAACAGAGATTCAAGAACAAAAATTGAATACCTACAAGACCTCTTTCCATTTATAAAACCTCACGTTCGATGGCACACAAAGTCATTATTACCTTCTTTCCATAATGAAGCTGGGAGTGGTAAAAAATTATTTGGGTAGTTTTGTACAAACGAGCATTACTATTAAAGAATCGATTTTTATTGATGGTTTTTTCAACATGGAAAAGAACTCAGAAATATACAGAGCATAGTACCAAAAAACTCTTCAAAACAAGTTTCTTAACATGTGGAAACCTCACCTGGTTATATGAAACACACTAGGCATGCTGATGCTACTTCTATCCACACCTAGGGTCAAACTCTATAGAGTAATTAGGTCACAAAAAAAGAAGAAGAAAAAAATGTTGTGGAGGGAAGCTTAGCGAACAAGGAAAAGAGGTTGAATGCGAGGAGCATAATGGTGCCTCAAGCCCATCGTTCATAGCGTAAACAGTGATCGAGTATGCCCCTCCTCTGCCATGTGAAATGAATGAAGTGAAGAGACCGCATTCAATAGTTTCCTGGAGTGTTAGAATTCAAAGTACATAGTTGGTAAAACCTTTTTAAAATAACCTACTATACCTTAAATGCAAGTTAAGAACAAAGAGCCACCATGTCCCTTGTATTATCTATGTAACGAGATTAAAGGTTTAGTTAATACATGGTGTCAACTATGTCGGGCAGGATTATTACCTAACACAACTAACTTAACGTATGGTTTCCATGGTCATGACTTGGAGAAACACCTTTTGTTTCCTTGTTTGAAACTAGGTATAAATTTAATAGGAAGACTTATATATATAACAAAGTAAAAAAATACATCGTTACGGTTAGGAATTATCCCACCTATGTTAGACCAATACAAGTTTTAGATTAACCTTCATGCACTATAGAATAGTGTAATAGCATAAAACAATATAATTTATGATTGGGATTTTATTCCTTCTAGTTTAGGGTTAGACTAATATGGAGGAAAACCTTTATACTATACAAGAATAGTATAAGAAGGAAATGAGAAGATATCTTCATGGATATAATAGTATTCTTTTCTCATGAATAGTTTTATTGACAAATGGACTATAGTTTTTCCTGTAAAAAAAACAATAGAATATATTTTCTTTTTATTTTAGAACATTTTGGGGTACATTACATATGGTATGATAGTTGTTGGTTACAACACTTAGGCCTAAGGGAAACACCAGAAAGATATTTTTGCTGAAGTAAAATCTAACAAATAATATTTACCGTTACAAACATAATTTTTTGTCTTTTGTATCAATCTCAATGTAGAATGGAGAAGGAGATAGACTTGATAGAAAGCACAATCAAGAGCTCCCGAGAAATCCAAAACATCACAGTGAGGGAATTTCAACCACCAAAGTATTGAAACGATGAGGAATATTATTGTGGAATTGTAGGTGTTTAAAGATGATAATGAAAAATTGAAGAAAGCTCAAGAATATTAGCTGGAAATAAATGAAATGTTGTTACATAGTATAACAACAAAGAAGAGTCAAAGAAATAATGAGATGGAAGAAGAGGTTAGTAAAAATCTTGAAAGAATCCTAGTCATGAAACAAAAAGAGAAGCTAAAGCCTGACTTCTAGACATAAAGAAACATTTTTAGATTTATAATTACTCTAGTAATATGAAGGTTAGGATGGCCATTTATAACCTAAAAGGAAAAGCTAATATGTGGTGCCAAGATATAAACTGAGCGAAATGACTGAAAGAAAAATGGATGGAATGACCATAATTCAAAAATCATTTGAAGAAACAATACCTATCAGAAAGTTACTACGAAAGAAAGACTAAGTAATTTTATGAATTGTGACTAGGAAAAATGGCTATGGATGATCTGATAAATAAATTTCTAGATATGTTAAGGTTTGTGCCCTATGTCAAAGAAGATAAGGTAAAAATTCAAAGGTTCTTGGGTTATCTACCACAATCTTGTGAATTGAATTTGATAATCCTAAGTCTTTATATGAGGTATTTAGGAATGCCTGAATGTGTTATGAGCAATATAAAGAAAGATCGAAAACTCCTAAGGCTTGGAAATATAAGAACCCGGATAAATTGAATCAGTGCAAGGAAGGTTTCCAACAGTCCCATTTCCGTAACATGAATAAAGGACTCCAAAGGAGGGACTATTCCTCTAATACACAACATATTAAAGGGGGAAATAAACGAGTCAATTTTGGATTCAAGAAGGTAGGGGACAGTCCTAGAGAACCCCATCTATGAAGGAATTGCCCATGCTTAAACCCATCAGTAAAAAATTCAGTCCACAATATTCAAGAGGCTTCAACAATCATAGATATTAGAAGAAGCATGGATAGGATGAATGCAGTTGTGGATGGCAAGCATGAAGATCATCAATGCACTATTGTAGAAGTTGAAGGTAAAATTTATAACAACAATGTTTCTATACTAATTGACCCAGAAGCTAGTCTAAGTTATATTACTCCAGCTTTAGTATAACAGAACAAGTTAAAGAAGGTAAAACATTCTAAATCTTGGTTAGTACAACTAGCAACCAGGGCAAAAAAAAGGGTAACATAATTTATTTCTGATTGTGAACTCAACATAAATGGTTAGAATACAAAGTTAAATCTGAACGTGTTACCTTTAGGGTCTTATGAAATAATTATCGGAATGGACTGGTTAGAAAAACATAAAGTGATACTAAATTGTTATGAAAAGTTATTTGTGTAAAAGGATGAAAATAATACAACTAGAATAATACAGGGAATCAAAAAATCAGTTTCTGTTAGACAAACATCAACAACGCAATTCAAGAAATTTCTTAATAAGGGTTGCAAAGTATATGCTATTCAAGTAACTAATATTTTAGAAAAATAAAGCAAACCAAGTTTGGAAGACTTTGAAGTCCTTCAAGGGTTTAGAGATGTATTCGTAGAATAAGTATCGGAACTACCTCCAAGGAGAGAGATATATTTATCTATCGGTCTACTACCTCGATCTTCCTGGGTATCAAAGGAACCTTATAGAATGAGTGTTCTCGACTAATAGAACTAAAAATTCAGTTACAACAACTGTTAGATAAAGAGTATATCAGACCAAGTGTTTCACCTTGGTGAGCACCAGTTTTGTCTGTTAAAAAGAAAGATGGAACGCTAATATTATGTATCAATTATCATTAGCTGAATAAAATGACAATTAAAAATAAATACCCTTTACCTAGAATCAACGATCTCTTTGACCAGGTTGGGGGAGAAAAAATATTCTCTAAGCTAGACTTGAGAATTGGTTATCACTAAGTCAGGATAAAGGATGAGGATGTAAACAAAAAATCATTCAGAACACATTATGGGAATTATGAATTTGTAGTGATTCCTTTTGGACTAACTAATGCATCAACAACTTTTATGTGTTTGATGAATAGTATATTGAGCCAATATATGGATACATTTGTGCTGATTTTTATCAATGATATTTTAATCTATTCAAAAACTGAAGAAGAACATGAACAATACTTGAAAATAGTATTGCAGACTCTAAGAGAAAAAAATTTGTATGCTAAGTTTGATAAATGTGATTTCTACCAAAGGAATATACAATATTTAGGGCATGTTGATCTGGATTATTTTTGGCATGAAATGAGAGCGGAGATATAATAAAGAAATGTACATAGATATCTGAGATATCCAATAATATAAGATAAATGTATCAGAGATGCAACCATAAAAACAAAGATACAATAATACAAAATTTTCTATTAATGAGTAAAAATGTACAAAGAGTGTAAAAATACAGAGTGAAATACTTGCTAGAATGGTGGCAACTTATCTCTAAGAAGATATGTGTCCGCTACTCGCATTCCCAGGAAGATGATTTTAAAATGAGGATCCAAAGGCATTTTTATCATAAATAAAATATAGAACCCTAACCTTGGAAGATGAAAAACCAACCGTTTTGTGGACTTCGTTTTGGTAGTTTTGTGTATCAACTTTCCTGGGGCGTAACTGGCATACGATCTCCATTTGGGGTGCACAATAGCTCATTAGAAAGGTATCATCGAGGAAATTCATTTTGGGGGCTCAATCAAAGCCTTTAGTTATCATAAAGAATCTTGATCATGAAAAACCTTCATTTAGACCCTCAAAATGCCCACAAAAGTTTAAAACTGCTAAAAATAGTAAATTACCAAAATTGTCAAAAAATCGTTTTGAGCTAGTTGGAAAGGGTGGGTGGCCACTGATATCCACCTGGATCAATTATCCCTCCTTAGGAAGAAATGGTATACATTGCATTGATTCCCCGAGGGAGAGGGAAAAGTGTTTGTTGAATTTGCATCTTAGTGAGTAGTTGGGCTTGTTGGAGACATTACACTGCTTGGTTTGTGGAAGGCTATTATGAACCTATTGTTTGCAGGGATGAATCTGTTCAAACATTTGGGCTACATGAGATGACTGTGTAGAGAAGTATTTTTTTTGCTTTGCTGCAGTCTTTCCGACCTGCTTCTGTTGGATAGAAGGTGCTTGGGTCGAGGCTGTAGTGGTTGAAATATGAGGTTGTAGTGGTTGCAATATCCTTTCATTCACCTTTTGAAAAGATTGTCAAGAAGCAGAATTTTGTAGTATGATATACTACCTTGCGGCATTTTTCAGGTCGAACAATATTTGGAACTACCTCTGGTATCCTGTAGAGATCACCCCCCAGAGTAACAATGATACTATGGGTTCGAGACTCATAAATAGCATGGCACTTCCACATATATGGATGGCTGAAGAAAACATCACTGACATCCCGTGGGGAGACATCACATAATACCTCATCCTTGAAGGGTTGTATGTCGTATGACAATCGACATTGTTGGCTGACACAAAGATCTCGTCCTTGGAAAAGCCACCCAATATTGTATGGTTGTAGGTGTGGTGTTTTCAACAATCCCAAATGTTTGATGACCTCTGTTGAGATGAGGTTCTTCTGGCTTCCGATATCAACAATAAAATGTAGTGGGGTCCCCTTCACCCACATCTGTGAATGAAAAAGGTGCCCCCCTCTTCAAAATCTGTTGGTTCTTTTGGTTGAATTGCTGCAATCATGACAATAGTAGTGGGGTCTTCTTCGATGATCTATATTCTATCAGTATTTTATGAATAAGATTCTAAATCAGGGTTCGGCTCCTTGTCTTTGATATCGACCACCAATCACTATTTTGAGTGACATTGATCGTTGTTGTGCCAGGGGATTTTGTGGAAATCACACCATTTTTCGGTGTCCTTCTTCATCTTTCCGTGACCCTTCTTTTCTTGTGGCTTAGACTGATTTTCGGGAGACTATTTATTAGGGTTGTCTTTATCATACTTTAGTTGTTGTGGATTTTCATACCCAAACTCCCATTTGTTCCGGTGCTTAAATTTCCTCTCAATTTTAACAACATATTGATAAGCAACACCAAGTTATGAGATGTCCATAAAATCCATTTCAGTTTGTATGTATCTGTGTAGAGCCCCACGATATTTCAAAACCAAATGTCATTCGGAGTCTTTGATACCCAACTTTGTGCGCAAGTTATGGAAGTTATTGGTCAACTCCAAAACTTCTTGGCCTCTCTCTTTACACAATGTGTTTCATCTCATGTATTGGTCCTCATAAGTTCCATCAGGGTAATATTGTTCCTTTGCCACATCCACAAAAAAATCCCAAGTAGGCTTGGCCCGATATATTCCAGAATCCTCTATGGAACTTTGCTCCTAGTAAGTTTCCCACCAATGTTTGACATGGGGGTGAGCCTTAAGGAGTGTGAAGGTGATCTTTTCCCTATCAGAGAAATTATGAACAAATAAATTATGATCTTTTCCATCACTTCATCCCTCTGTCGCGTGAGAGCTTGCTCAAGCAACATATTAATAGAATCATTTGCTCTGTCGTTTTTATTTTCGTCTACCATGGAGGGTTTCTTGGGTGTGTGAGAGTGATTTTCCTAAAGAGATACAAGCTCGAGACCCAAATTTCTATACTCGGACCTCGTCGGGGACATGCACTGAAAAATGATCAAGAGCAGCTTACTCTAATACCATTGATCCAGATTTTTTTTGGCATGAAAAGAGAGCAGAGATATAATAAAGAAATGTATAGAGATATCTCATATATCCAATAATATAACAAAAATTTCTAAGAGATACAACCATAAAAACAAAGATACAGTAATACACAATTTTCTATTAATGAGCAAAAATGTATAAAGACTGTAAAAATACAGAGTGAAAGACTCGCTAGAATGGTGGCAGCTTATCTTTGAGAAGAGATGTGTCTGCTACTCACATTCAAAGGAACATGGTTTTACAATGAGGCTCAAAAGACATTTTTATCATAAATAAAATCCAAAATCCTAACCCTGAAAGATGAAAATCCAACATCTTTGTGGACCCCGTTTTGGGTAGTTTGTGTATCAACTTCCTCGGGGTGTAACTTTGGCATACTATCTTAGTTTGGGGTGAATGATAGCTCGTTGGAAAGGTATCATCGAGGAGATTCATTTTGGGGGATTAATTAGAGCCTTTGGATTTCATTGAGAAGATATATCCCAAAAAAACTTCATTTAGACCCTTAAAATGGCCCCGAAAGTTAAAAACTACTAAAAATAGTAAATTACCAAAATTGCCAAAAAATTGTTTTGAGCCAGTTAGAAAAGGTGGGTGGCCACCGATATCCACTTGAATCACATGTAATATAAAAATATGGTATTGCAGTAGACCCAGAAAATATTAGATCCATTATGGAATGTCCTATTCCTAAAGATGTAGGAGACATAAGATCATTCATGGGGAATATCGATTATTACTAGAGGTTTATTGAAGGATTATACATAATATCCTATCCGATCAAATCACTACAGAAAAAGGGAGAAAAATTTAATTGGTCTCAAAATACCAAGACAATTTTGATAAAGTAAAAGAATTGTTAACTACAACACCAATCCTTAAGGTAGCAAATCCAGATAAAGACTTTACAGTTTTTATAGATGCAAGTAAAGAGGTATTAGGAGGAGTGCTAGAAAAAGACAGACACATCATCTGTTATGAATCCTGCAAATTGAAATAACATGAACTGAACTATGTGACTCATGATCTAGAATTAGCAGTTGTGATTCATGCATTGTGTAACGACCCTCATCGTTATGACTACATGCAACACAAAGAAGTGCATTTTATTTTTTTTAAAGTAGGAATGGAAGCAACAACAACAATTAATCAACACAACTTGATGATGAGCACAACTTCCGCATTCGGGCAACAGACAACAACGACCTGACATACTAGCACATCATGCTACTAGACGAAACATGTGATAATCGATAGACATATAAAAATAGCTACCCACCCGACATAAGCAAGACAATGCCTACAATATAAAGAACAAAATCTACAACCCAACACATAGTCTTCAACGACCAACACCTAGAAACTTCTATAGTGTGCAAAACCAAACACATTACGACATTACAGAACCAAGTACCAACATCTAATACAACGAACAAACACCCACATCAGGAAGCACCAGACTCTGACCAGGTTATCATTCACATCTATCCGTCAGGGCATGCAATGATCCCCTCATCAAGAATCATGTCGTCACAAGGCGATGGGCGTGACAATAACTATGGTGCAACATAATATATCTAGACCTTTAACCCAAGCTAAATCCCTCGCATCGGGAGACTAAATTATTTGTCAATAAATACACGAAGACTATACCCAAGCAATTAAGTCATTGATATATTACCATCACATCATCTAATCTATCGTGGTAGAAAAAGACTGAAATGTAAGACGCATAAATGAACATTTTCTATAAAGAAGACAATTTAATCTATTGTTTGCATAAGTCATAAGTCATATAATAAAACCATAGACATGTGAAAACAATTAATCTAATTGTAGTAAGGATCAGAACCCTCATTGAAACCATATCTCTTTTTTTTAAACCGATATGTCCTACATTCAACTAAATTATTACTAAAGATCTTGAATGACGATAAATTTGATGGAGTGAGCGCAAATCAAGTTATACGGAAAAATTGCCTCAAACTCGATTTTCAAGTGCAAATTCATTTCAAAGAGTTTTGGCCACTTGAATATCTTGAGATGAACTGCATAAATTTTATAAATAGATATAACTTTGATTACATTTAAATTGTTGGATTTTATTATTCCACGTTTAGTGTATCCAACAATCGTTTTAGCTAAAGGAATTCTAGTGATACCTTGAATACTACAACATATTCAAATTCAAATTACATGGAAGATGTAGCTACTGCTACTATTTGTTTTATGCAACTGCGTTGCACCATCCAATGTATAAAATAATCATTTATTGAATGTCTAAAAAAATCCTTACAATTAAAATTTTCCTTTATATGCTATGAGTTTAAATCTTCATAGTACACCATCGACCTTTTAAATAACTTCATATTCCTTTTTACTTATATCTAATATACACCATACCCATTTTAAATACATTGATATTTCTTTTTTCCTCACATTCAATGATTAGTAATTTGCTAAAATTGATAAAGAGGGCATATATAAGTTACCATGATATACAAAAGGCTATCAACTAGACTCTCATACAATTTATCAAACATAACTTCAAATATCACTGAGTTAAAAAGGATATTGTTGTGCATTATGATATCATTGTTATTTATGATATTGCATGGGTAATATGATATCGTTGTGCGATATGATATCATTGTGTAAAACATGATATCGCTTCATAGTAACATTTACCATCAGTCATATTAAAAACTGTCATAAAAACGTAGTCATGATATTGCTAACACACTGTCAATCATTAATTCACTATCCATGATAACACATTGTCAATCATTATTACCAAAAAGGAAAATTGTTGTCATAAATAACATACAACGCAACAATTACAAACCAACTAATTACACAGTCACAAAAACAAATCTATTACACAGTCACAAACACAACATTGCACAGACATAACGCAACTATGCATTCGTTGTCATTCCATTGTATAAACACGTTGTACATTAACCAGACTATTGATTGATAAAACTATTAAATCATTGTCTTTTAAACTGAAACCAATATAATAAAATTGGTATCTATCGCTATCATTTAAACTAAAACAAATATAACCAATTTGTTATTTATACCATCCTATCTATATAATAATTAATATAATAAATTTGCTATCTATCACTATCCTTTAAGCTGAAACAAATATAATAAATTCGCTATTTAAAATGGAACAAATATAATAAATTCATTATTTAAACTAGAACAAATATGATAAATTCGTTTTCCTTTAAACTAAAACAAATATAATAAATTCGCTATTTAAACTAGAACAAATATAATACATTTGTTTTCCTTTAAACTAAAACAAATATAATAAATTCGCTATTTAAACTCTAACAAATATAATAAATTCATTGTCCTTTAAATTGAAACAAATATAATAAATTCACTATCTATCATTGTCCTTTAAATCTACGATAATTTTTCTATCAACATATGATATTGCTGGGAAAATATGAGGGAAATCATCACAAATTTGTTGTGTAAATCATTTAGAAAAACATTGTGTAAATTTGTTGTGTGAATCGTCAAGAAAATTCATGTGGTGAGTGATATGTAAAGGATGGGCAAAACGTTGTCTATGAAAGGAAGATCGCAGAGTAAAATACAGTCACAAATCAAAGAACTTTAATCACACGATAAAAATAAGATTGTTGTATTTAGAGCATAAAAATTTGCTGAGTTTTACCAATCAAGTGCTGGGACTTATCATTAAAATCGCATAGATTATACCAATCAGCATTGGGTAATATGCTGAGAAATCGCAGGGACAATATGACAACAAATCACAGAGATAATATGCCAATAAATCGATTAGAGATGAATTAAACAAAAATGAAGAGACTAATCGATCAGAGATGAAACAAACAAAAACACAGAGATACTCAATCACAAGAAGGAGAAAACATTAATCATAAGAGAAAAATGCATAGATAAGTAAGGGATAGATAGTTGGGCGAAAATTTATCCTTCACTTACTATCCATGCATAGGAAAGAAGGACATTTGAATCTATAAGTATTTAAACACCGGAGTGACGACCGTCGATTTGGCTCCTAGCCGACTACTTGAGCACAAACTAATAACTAAAGGGATAAGGGAGGAAGATAAAAACACAATTTTTCTTCGAATTAAATCAATAAAATAAATGCAGAGAATTCATTGCAATCAGATTTGGGGTTCGCCATGGGGAATCAATTCAAAATATAGTGGACATAAGGCTGGGATGACTTTAAGTTCTCTGATCAAAACGCTGGACTCATCAAGACAAATTGCAGAAAGATAAAATGAAATCTCTGGACAATGTTACGCTGATTAAACATAAAATTTAACACAGTATAAGTACATTACTGAAGGAGAAGGAAAATATTTAAACTATCAATCAATACAAATATACACATGCGTACCATAGACAAATTTGAAAGCTCCAAGTTGTTCTCCCCTGTGCACTCCATCCAACTCCCGCTTGCCAACTGATGTGACCTCATCAGTGTAATGTACCTCAATTTTGACATAAAAAGAAAATTACGTTTCATTTGATCAATTCGTAGCTAAGAGGTAGTAATGTTCCTTTTGATTATAGAGCTATAATACCTCTGTCATATGATGACAATTATGTACTAGACTAATTTAAACTTAAACAGAGTAATCCTGTAAAAGTTCTTTTACCTTCCTTCAACACGTATTTAAAACTTTCTTTATTTATCTCATGTATAGATATCTATAAGTACACGTAAGATGTATAGTCCTAAGTCTCCTTCAACTTATGATTTCTTATGTTGGCACGTAAGGCTGTATCATTTAGCCTTAACTAAACACCATCAAAACAAAAAAACTACATTAGTATAACAGAGGTGAAACAGTTATCACTTAACTAGACTGGACTAATCACTTCTTGAAAGGACTGTCATTAAACTCGCATTTCTGGTAGTTAAGAGTGGGGGTGTGAATGTCAGAGGTAATTAAGATCCCTTCCTTGCGTTTAATGAAAGGTCTTGTGTGTACAGGTTATGATGGCCCTTCCATCTAACCTTCCCCAAATCTCGTCGTGCCAAGTGCACCCTAACACATGGCTCGATTCAACCCAGTACCCTAGGCATTTATACTGATAACACATCCTCCTCTTAGGGTTAGGCGGGCCATTCCTCACCATTGCGGGCTCTTTGAAAATGGTTCTATGTAATGTTTCTTTGGAGTGAAAAAAAATATTGTTTGGGAGGTCATTACTCAGCAAACCAAATGATAATGTTCATCTCCCTGGTAAGTTTCTAATAGGTTATCATATCTTTATGATGCAGGAGCATCACTCCAAGCCAACCACGTGCCAACCAACACATCAACACACACATTAAATGGGAGAGGAGAGGCGCAACCCTCTCACTTTCAAATTTTGAATTTGAACTTAATTGTATTAAATGTTTGAAAGGCTGGAAGATCCGAGCTGTGCCTATGCATAGGCTTTAGGAAAAGTTGCCTTAAATAGTTGTAAGGCTGAGATGTAGATTCGATTTGGACTAGATAGCCATTTAATGTAATTGAATGCAATTTATGAGAGTTGGTGAGATGGAGGGAAGAGATCGAAGAGCCCCCTCGTGTAAAATATCTAGGATCTTATTTTGGGTAGAGTCGATAGGGAAGAGAGGAGAGGAGAGAGCCGAGAGTCTATTGAAGTCCGAGCTCAAACACCCTGTAAAAAGGCATTTTATATTAATACAAACAGAGCAGTTTTTCCTGCATGTGTTGTTCATGTGTTTGTGGTTATAGATGAATGTCTTTATGTGTTATAATATGATGTAGATGTAGGTTAGATGTGCATTTGCAGGGTACAAACAAAATTCATTGTCTGTTGGGTTCTTTGATTTCGAGTCTAGTTCTTTGTGGCTTCATGCAAGAGGTTGCATGACAAAACACTGCGGGTTCTGTAAGCCAATGCATAGAGTGCACTTCTGAGTTCTGTGTAATTTGGACAGAGACGTGCCAGGAGAGAACACCAGAGGAATTCATTGACCCAAGGAGAAGCCTCAAGTTTTCTTAACACCTTGAAGGTAAGACTGTGCAGAGGAAGGCACAGAGAAGACACAATTTCTGGGAATTCTGTGGAAACTTTGCCAAGAGGGCATTGAGTAAGTTCATAGAGTGCATGGGAGAGAACTCTATTTCGAGTTCGTTGAGAAGACAGAGTCACTGAGAACTTTGTAGTACTTTGCCAGGAGGGCATTGAGTTGGTGCACAGAGTGCCTAAAAGAACTAATTTGAGTTCTGAAGTAGGAGAAGTGTTATAGGAGGACCTTCACAGGGTTATTGAACACCCTGTAGGCTTAGAAAGGCATGCTTGAACAAGATGTTGCCAGAGGGAGCTTATGTCCCTTCAAGTAGAAGGAAAGGGTTGAATCCCTTAGAGGTCCGAGCAGTTGAAGCTCAAGGAGGATAAATACTTGTGCAAGGAGTTCACCAGGCCAACACTCATGTGAAGTGTTTATAGACAGTCATATGGAGGCTTGTCAAGCATAAGGAGTGAGTGCAAGAAGACTTTGTTTCAAGTCTGAATCTTAGGAGGTCAAGTGTAGGAGTGGGAGTGAGAGAGGACTTATTCTAAGTCCTGAATCCCAGAAGAGATAGCACCATTTCATGCAAAGAGACCCTGCAAGGAATCTTAGAGACCAAGAAATCCCTTTGGAGGGTCTGGAGTTTGAAAAATATTAGGAGGGACAGTGTTTTCAAGAATGCAAGCGGGAGCCAAGGATACAGGCTTCGCAGCAGGGACAAAGGCCGATACCTTTTGGAGCAAGAAAAATTCCAAGGGGAAGGAAGAAGTGTGAGCTCAGGAGAGCTACAAATACCATTGGATCAAGCAGAGGATGAGATC
Organism: Picea glauca; assembly: GCA_000966675.3. NCBI lineage: Eukaryota > Viridiplantae > Streptophyta > Pinopsida > Pinales > Pinaceae > Picea > Picea glauca. The sequence continues at coordinate 488,979 of JZKD02S1799536.1, read as the reverse complement.
TGGACCATTGGAGTCTACGTCTAGATGGTGGCATGGAGAGAGCCCACGAGGGAGGAGTTATAGCTGCCATCAGATCTAACGCTAAAGACCCGATAGTCGTCGGATCTAGTGAATTCACACAGATTTTAACCTCTAAGGTTGTGCATAGGTGAACATCAGAATCAAATGGTGGAAACACTTTGTGGAGAAGTGACGAAGTTGCGAGAGCCATTGATCTCATAGGTGAATTCCACTATTTCAGAACTTGAGAGTTGGAGCATCAAAGGATCGTGGAGTCATTGCATTGCGAATTCCCGATTCCTGAAGTCTCAAAAAGATCAGGAGCATCCATCTCAGGGGATGCATGGAAGAGATCCGAGAACCATCGACATTTTAGGACCTGGGAAGTTTAAGGAACAAGAGTTGTCTACAGTGGAATCATGAAGTTGTGAATTTCGAAACCCTGAAAAGTAGGACGCGGTCACGGGGAGATTTCGGTATTTCAGTTGTCGGGAATAAAAAGGGTAAGAGTTTGGGACTCTTGACCCACGAAACCCCTAAGGAATGTAGGCCATCGGATCGAGGGGATCCAAAGCCATCAGATCTAGATCAACGAGGGACTTTAATCGCATATGTGGATTCGACATATCGGGGATCGAGAAATGGAGTGACTAGTGGACCAAGCCTAGCATCTTGGATGTCTGGTCCACAAAATCTTGATAAAGAATGAGACATCGAATCAAGGGAGGCTTATAGTTGTCGATCCCGTTGAAGGTGGAATATCGGTATCTCAGGGTTCTTCATTTTGGTATTTCTGAGGACAAGGAACTGGGGTGCTTTGCATCGCAAACCTCGAAGTTATGAAATGTGACGTGCCTTTTGAGTTAGGTTGTGTTCATGGAGGAAGTGGTCACATGGATAGATATTTGGCCAGGGGATAAGGGGATAACCGTCGTTGAGCCGATTCATCATTTCGGTGTTCGGGGATTGAAGATTCGGAGACTCGACATCAGGAATCCCAAAGTCGCGAAATGCGGAAAACATTTCTTGGTTAGGCTGAAGGGTGAAGACTCCTACCTGGTGCATTGTTTTTGCCGGTGGAGTTTTCATGAAGGACCTGTGGATCGGGTTAGTGGGGTTCCAATGAGGGCCCGAAAGAACTATTTCAATTCTGCGGATTCAAGAGAGGAATGATCCTGTGCGGATCTTGGCTCGAGGGTTGGGGGTCTGCATCACTTTAAGAAATAGAGTAGAGTCTCTGGAGGTTTATTACGTTGAAGGTCATTGTACTATGTAGCTTTATTATTTCAGAGTTTACATACATTTTCCCTTTATCGCTAATGCCTAAGATACTTCGAGATTAAATTTCATGCTGAAGCCATTTTATATTATATATATATGTATATATTTTATTTTATTTTTGACTCGACTCTCCTAGAAGTCATGGCATCCCAACTCCTCGTTCTTTTCTCAGAGGATTTTACCAATTTAGACTTCTCAGAGAAAGACAACTTAGGGTTTCATTGAGTCTTACAGTCAACAAACCTACTCATTCTTACCCTATGGTTGTGCGTCGAGGTCCATTATCGAGTGCTTAAGAAGTTTCTTTATCATATTTGTTTCAACTATGTGTGTAACACTTTATACTAAATCTTGTTCTTTCTCTTCACGACAAGGTGATCCCACCCGTCTATACTCTCACTTCAACTCTTAACTGGTCCTTATACAGGAAGTTAAAACACGTTGTAATGAACCCCATATTGACCAGCCAAAAAAATAAAATTGTTTACATAGTTTTATTGGTAGAATAAGGATCCTAGTTATGCCATCATGATGTTCATTTGATCATCACTCTCTATAATAACTTTGTTTTAAAATTCTATTACAATGTCCTTGTTATAAACTCTTAATTTCTCTAATTCACCATAAGATTTGTTAATCATGTCATGATTAGGAGCTTATAAGGAAAGGATCCACAAAACTAATTGGCAAACCCCCTTCTTTTTTTAATCTTTACTCAAATAACTATAGGTTGTGCACCTAAGGCAAATCTTATAATACATGTTGTAGCTCATTATAATGTCACAAGACTTTAAGCCGCGCATAATTACACCTGTGAATTTATGGCAGGAATGCCTTAAATAATCCTTAAATTATGAAGGACCTAGGGCCAACTTACTCTTACACCGGACAACTAACCTAGCTACCAAGCTCTTGTTAGAATTGATGGTTTATTGTAGTGCAGGTACGAGATCCAAAGTCCAGTGAAATGTGACAACTAAGCTTTGTCTGTTGTTCAGAATTACATCAAGGGGTGAGAAAAATTTCATTCAGGTTCGAGTCATGATGGTGTCCCATCAAAACCTCCTTTATGTGTATTAGAAGTGTTACTGTCAAAAAAGTTAAGGCTGTATAAAGTCACTAAAAACCATCCCACGAATCCGTATGTAATTGTTGGCTTCATACTCCAACTGTCAAAACACTCTACCATGGTCACATGGAAATCCGTCCTCTGCACCACTTACATTTACTATGAGGTGACAAGGTGTCGATTAGGGTTAAGGTAGGTTTATCACTTTGTCATTCCTGAGTTTTCCCGAAGAGGTTCGACATTGTAATGTACCTCAAAAGCTATTTTAAAAAAAAAATGTTTGTACATTTATCCTTGAATAGTTTCAAGATTCAAGAAAGTAAGCTTTTTGTTATATAGCTTGAGTCTAAAAGTTTGTTAGAGTCCTTACTATCATAAACTTTCCTTACCATTCAACATAAAGTTTTCTAATCGACGATATAATAAGTGTTTACTCCTCACTTCAATGTTTATTTAAAGTCCTGTACTTATAATTACTTTCCTATCTGTTTGTACCTATAACACTACCACAGTCTTAACAATACAAACAACTTTGGGAATTTATGGCCAATTCCTTACGTGTTAGATCCTATAAAGAAACATTGCCAAATTTTTACAATACAAATGACTTTGTGATTTTATGGCAAAATCCTTAAGCATTAGATCCTACATAGAAAACATTACCATATGTTTACAATACAAACGACTTTGGGTTTTATGGCCAAAAAATTACACATTAGATCCTACATAGAAAACATTACCATATGTTTACAATACAGTCTATTATCTCCTAAAATAACACAGTCATTTTTGTCAATTTTAGGTGATAGGGAGATGTCCAAGAAATTATTTCTAAATTTTTTATAGGCTTGTTAGAGAGCCTATTGTTTGTAAATGAACTTGAAATAAACATCAAAATTTATTTTCTTAAGCAAAAGGGAGAGTTACAGGTTTCAGTGGTTTAGGCGAACATGTGAAGTGTTCATTAACCACCGAAATCCTTGGCTTTCAGTGGTTAAAAGGGAAAAGTAAAGCCTGATTAACCACTAAAAACGTGTCAACGTGGAAAGATCAGAGCCCGTGTTCAATTGGTGCAATAATGAAAGGAATAACTGCCGAAAATCAAGTGAATCGGTTTTGTAAGGTGGTATAATTACTTTTGATCAAGGTTTTATGCCCTGTAGTACTTGTAAACCTCCACTTATCATTTCAAAGTTATATTCTTGCCTACACAGAAATCTATGATTGATTGGTTCGCTTAACTGTTTGATGTTTCTGGGGTTCTCATAAATTCAAGTTCTAGGACTATCACCGTAATCATTTCCCATTTAGCTCATTATTTGAAATCCCTTTGATTGAGCTATCAAGACTGAGTCTTTTGTGATCCTCATTTATATCATATATAGTTTTGGGTTATCCTTTGTTAAGATTTCATCTATGTCATAGAGGCCGAGTCATCCCTATTCCCATTCCCATTAATTTGCCACAGATCTGAGTTCCCTCCTCAAATTGGTCATGTTGTCTCCCGTAGCCTGTAGGTGTGTCAATTTTCAAGATAGGCGCAATCAAACTCAGGCAAATGCAGAAGGCGGGACTAGTCCTGAGGACCGAATTAGATGGAACCTAGTATTTGGAGACACATCCTAAAGTGGATGATTTTTTCAAGTAGGTTGGATGTTTCTCTTACTGTGAGAAACTGGAAAGTTTCCATCAACAACTTTCAGAAGCCTTTGCTCTATCATACGATGGGAGGAAAGCCATTATTGGAAAAGAAGAATTCATTGTTGATGAGGCATCAATTGTAGAGATCAATGGCTTGCCAAGAACCGGTGAATGATGGGTTAAAACCACCATACCAACTGATATAGAGTTCAGATCTTATTTACAACTGCAGCACAAGACTCTCATATGGAAAAAGGATATCCCTATGTCTTATCTAGAGACAAAATGCCAGTCCTCGCTCAAGTCTAGTTTTGCCTACATTACATGTGAGGGTAGGTATAACAGAGTTATGTTTTACCATTTTAAACTGCTTAATAATTTTACTGGAAGGAATTATATCAACCTCCCTCATTACCTTCACAAGGCTCTTACTAAAATGGCTTGACAAGTCAAGGTTAAACCAAGCAAGGTAGCCAGTATATTATCACATCAGGGTTTAATTACTTTGATAGTTAGAGGGTCTTTGAAGAAAAAGTATGTTTATTGGAATTTTTTCTTGTTTTGGAACGAGTTTCACACTGACGTGCAACCAGACAACAAAAGGAAAAAACCTACAGCTAAGAAATCACTCACCCCTAAGAGCAGCAGGAGGAAGAGGAGAGCCATTTCACCTCCTCAGGCCGAAATAGAGACACCTTCTATCAAGACCAAAAGGGATAAAAGGGAACTTTATTTTGGAAAGGAGGGTGAACAGACTGAGGGTCTTACTGAAGAAAATAATCCTTTGAATGTACCATATAGTGACTCAGAGGAATATCAAGAGAAAACAAAAATATAGGGTGACGAACAGGCTGAGCAAGTGGCTAAAGCATACTCTAATCTTAGATCCCTAACTCCCCCTGAGGAACATAACAGACCTTTGGCAGAAGCATCTGCTAGCAGACTAATACCAGCCAGGTCACAAAAGAGAAACCAACTTCTTAAGAAGGTTTATGAGTTGGAAGTCTCTAAGAAACAAATCAAGAAGAAAAATGTAGAGTTAGTTGATAAGAATGTGGAATTGTATCATATCATTCAGGAGGTCATGGATAAACATGATAAGACTCTGGATAGAAGTAAATTGTTAATAAAAGAGAACATTAAGATAAATAGATAGCTTAGACTCCTAAGGCTGAAGATGAAAGAGACTCAGACTCCAACTCCCAAACACTTAGGGTTGGAAACACTAGCAGAATTGGCCACTTCTCTAGAGATGGAAACATAGTCTTCTACATAGCAAATTGAAGTTTCAAGCCCTATACAAGGATAAAAATCACCAAGTAAGCCTTGAAAACTCATCGAAGCAACAAGGTATTTCATTTTTTGCAATTTTGAAATTTTGGTGAAAGAAGAGCTTTCGGTGGTTTAGGCGAACAGGACGACTGGTCATTAACCATCGAAAGTAGAGATTTTTCGGTGGATAATACACCCAGATTCTAACTGTGTTAACCACTGGAACCTAATATGGCCATAGAAAGAGTATTTTTTCCCAGATCGAAGTTTTATTCAGCCAAATCCCTTGAAAACACTTTTTAAAGATATATTTTGAATTATGATGTCCAATTTATGATCCACTTTTGATGCAAAGGAGTTAGAGGAGGTGTTCAAGTTGATTTGGAACCTATTTTGGGGGAAATGAATTAGGGTTTATTTCCAAACTTGGAAAATTTGAATTTGATCTTCCTCAAGAGATATCAAAGAGCCTTGGAAGGCTTATATGCACAACACAGAGATTCTACATGATCTGAAGACCATAGAATGCGGAATGGACCTCATTTTGAGGATATCTTCCTCTCTTTTTGTAAAATAGTTTTGAATTTCTATCTTTAGCCTATCTGATGCATTCTTCTAGGATCTAGACTTTTATTGTAAAGCTATAAAGCTGAAGATATGAGATAAACATTGGGGTCAATCATGGATACATTTTGCTATTGTTCTAGACTCTTATCTTGATAATAGAATCACAATCTTCTTTTGCTTTCAATGACAGATTTGTTCATGTACTTCATTTTTCTATACTTTACTTCAGTTTAGCTCAGCTTCTAAGAATTTTTATTTTCTTATTTAGCTCATTAACTTGAATTAAATTACTACTTGATATCTTGTATGACCCTCCACATTGTTGTATTTGGTTATCTAGACTAGTATTATTCATACCCTGTTCCAATTACCTTGTCTGATTATTGATTTATAAAAGCACTATCTTATTCCAAGGCAAGATAAGATCTCATTTTCGTTAGCCATTAAGTTATCCCATTGATCCAAAAATACCTAATTATCATATTCTTAAGTTACCAAGCATCTTTGGCCTACAACCCCAAAGAGTTTGTTCGAGTGATAAGAAATTGGTGTCATTGTCGGGGAAAGGAGATTGAAGCTTAGCTTCCTTGGGAGATGAGAAGATCTAGCTTTGATGATAGACATAGACAAATTCTGGACATATATTCATTTGTAATCATCTATCTAGCGACTCCATGAAGGAAGGATTCAGTGGAAACTCCATAACATTTAGATCTCAAAGGCGCTTTCTGCTCTTTTGGCTTGGAGATTTGCACCTCTCAATTTTTCTTCAGTTCCTGGTTTTCCACATCCAGTACCTAATATGTCAGAATGCAGAGATTTTCTGCCTATCCTCAAAGAGAGCAAAGAAGACAATCTTGCAGAACACCTCCTCAAGTTTCATGAGTGCATGGATCTATTAGATTTACAACATGAATATGTTTGTATGAAGATTTTCATCTATTCATTGTATGGTGATTCACGTCAGTAGTATTTTTCTTTACCTCCTTCTAGTATTTCATCATTAAAGGATTTTCACAGAGAATTCACTGAGCATTGCAAAAGGTATTTTTCAGATGAGTTTGCATTTGATAATTGTTGTGATGAATATGAATTACATTGTAAGCTTGAAGATGTAAATATAGAAAGATATCCCCTTCATAATATGCCACAACCCTATAATGATCTTCAAGATGTTATGTTTTCCCATCAACATGAACTACAAATGGATAATAAAGGAACTGAACGCTCTCTGACCATCCTTAAGTCTGAATTTGAAGAGATGGTTTCTTTAGCTACACAGAGAGATGATCATAAATGATACATGATGTGGTTAATGATAGCTTCGAAGAGTATGTTGCAACAAGGGACATCTATCATTGTAACCAAAATATTGGTGATCTTCAGGTGGATAACCATAGCATTGATTCTTTTGACATTGTATCAAATGCATCTACTAACTTAGGTTGTCATGAAGATGATATTTTCCCCTTTGAAAACCCCAAATATGATTATTAGATTGACACATTAGTAGGTGACACTCTCAGATCTACAACAGATTCTAATGGCAACCCTCGACTTTCTGATTTGCAGACCGAGGCAGTTTTCAGAAGATATGAGGAAGAAGGTGAAGAACATAATGTTTATGATCAACAGTTAAGTTTGTATTTTGATTTGACAGAGGAAGAACAATCAACATTCAGTTCTCAGTTGGGACGGCAAGAAGACTTCCAAGGAAGACATCTATCTACAAACAGAAATCCAGTCATGGAAGGGCATTCATTTTTCATGAATCAGAATGCTTTTGATCTTGATTTTACAGACTCGGTGGCCGATTTGATAGAATTACTTATTTCAAACCCTATGAAAGTTCTAGATTTCATTCATTCATCAATTTCCATGGGTGAGTATGAATTTCTAAAAGATTATTTACTACTGTTGATATGTTTCAGTTCTTTTCTATTACAAAGTGAAAGAGATAAAGTCATCATGGTTTTGAAGTTGCTCAAATGGTTGTTATGGAAATCTGCGTTTACCTGACCAAATTTTAGATTTGGTTAGTAGTAGGGATAGGAAGAAGAATAAGCTATTCATATGAGCACTTAGATTGTTTTCAGTTATTGGTTGAATATGCATAAAAGGCTACAGGTTGTCCGAAGATAAGTTGCTCAGGCCATATGACTCCATGGCCCAATGGACTGACACAATCCAAATTGCAAATGATTGTTGAGCAGAATTTTTATGTATAATGGATGGGCACAGGACTTCCTGTTCTTGGAAATTCACTGGGAGGATTCCATCCCCGAGTAGGATCCGGTTGTTATCTCCTAAAATAGCACAATCATTTTTTTCAATTTTAGGTGATCGGGAGATGTCCATGAAATTATTTCTAAATTTTTTATAGGCTTGTTAGAGAGCCTATTGTTTGTAATTAAACTTGAAATAAACATCGGAATTGATTTTCTTAAGCAAAAGGGAGAGTTACAGGTCTCGATGGTCTAGGCGAACCTATGACATGTTCATTAACCAACGAAAGCTCTAGCTTTCGGGGGTTAAAAGGGAAACATAAATCCCGATTAACCATCGAAAATGTGTCAACGTGGAAAGATCAGAGCCTGTGTTTTCACACAATCCAGATGTCAATTGGCATAATAATGAAATGATAACCATTGAAAATCAAATGAATCGGTGTTGTAACGTGGTATAATTACTTTTGATCAAGGTTTGATGCCCTGTAGTACTTATAAACTTCCACTTATCATTTTGAAGTTATATTCTTGCATACACAGAAATCTATGATTGATCGGTTCGCTTAACTGTTTGATGTTTATGGGGTTCTCATAAATTCAAGTTCCAATACTATCACCATATTCATTTCCCGTTTAACTCATTATGTAAAATCCCTTTGATTGAGCTATCAAGCCCGAGTCTTCTATGATCCTCATTTATATCATATATAGTTTTGGGTTATACCCTGTTAAGATTTTGTCTATCTCACAGAGGCCGAGTCATCCCTATCCCATGCCCATTAATTCTCCACAGATCTGAGTTCCCTCTAGAAATTGTGCTTGTTGTCTCCCCTAGCCTGCATGTGTGTTAATATGCAGGACAGGTGCAATCAAACTCGGGCAAATGCAGAAGGTGGGACCAGTCTTGAGGACCAAATTAGATGGAACCTGGTATTTGGAGGCACATCCTGAAGTGGATGACTTTTTAAATCATGTTGGATGTTTCTCCTACTATGAGAAACTAGAAAATTTCCATCAACAAATTTTAGAAGCATTTTCTCTGTGATACGATGGGAGGAAATCCATTATTGGCAAAGAAGAATTCATTGTGGATGAGGCATCAATTGCAAAGATCACTAGCTTGCCAAGAACCGGGGAATGCTAGTTGAAAACCACCATATCAACTGATATAGAGTTCAGATCTTATTTGCAACCACAACACAAGACTCTCATATGGAAAAAGGATATCCCTATGTCTTATTTGGAGACAAAATGGCAGTCCCTGCTCAAGGCTATTTTTGTCTACATTATATGTGAGGGTAGTTATAACATAGTTATGTTTTACCATTTTAAACTGCTTAATAATTTTACTGGAAGGGCTTCTATCAACCTCCCTCATTACCTTCATAAGGCTCTTACTAAAATGGCTCGGCAAGTCAAGGTTAAACCAAGCAAGGTAGCCAATAGATTATCACATCAGGGTTTAATTACTTTGATAGTCAGAGAGTCTTTGAAGAAAAATGATGTTGATTGGAACTTTTTCTTGTTTTGGAATGAGTTTCATACTGACCTGTAGCCAGACAACAAAGGGAAAAAACCTACATCTAAGAAATCACTCACCCCTAAGAGCAGGAGGAGGAAGAGGAGAGCCATTTCACCTCCTCAAGCTGAAATAGAGACACCTTCTATCAAGACAAAAAGGGCTAAAAGGAAACTTTATTTTAGAAACAAGGGTGAATAGACCGAGGGTCTTACTAAAGAAAATAATCCTTTGAATCTGCTATATAGTGACTCAAGGGAAGATCAGGAGAAAACATAGATACGGGGTGACAAATAGGCTGAGCAAGTTGATGAAGAATACCCTAATCTACCATCCCCAACTCCCCCTAAGGAATAGAACAGACCTTTAGCAGAAGTATTTTCTAGCAGACCAAGACTAGCCAAGTCACAGAAGAGAAACCAACTCCTTAAGAAGGTTTATGAGTTAGAAGTCTCTAAGAAACAAATCAAGAAGAAAAATGCAGAGTTAGTTGATAAGAATGTGGAATTGTATCATACAATCAGGAGGTCATGGATAAACATGATAAGACTCTGGATAGAATTAAATTGTTAATAAAAGACAACACTAAATTGAATAGACAACTTAGACTCCTAAGGCTGGAGATGAAAGAGACTTAGACTCCAACTCCCAAACACTTAGGGTTGGAAACCCTAGATGAATTGGCCACTTCTCTAGATATGGAAATAGAGTCTTCTACACAACAAATCAAAGTTTTAAGCCCTGTACAAGGAGCAACATCACCAAAGAAGCCTTGAACACTCATCGAAGCAGCAAGGTATTTCAATTTTTGCAATTTTGAAATTTTGGTGAAAGAAGAGATTTCGATGGTTCAGGCGAACAAGAAGAGTTTTCATTAACCACCAAAAGTAGAGATTTTCGATGGATAATACACCCAGATTCTAACTGTGTTAACCACCAAAACCGGAAATGGCCAGAGAAAGAGTATTTTTTCCCAGATCGAAGTTTTATTCAGCCAAATCTTCTAAAAACTCTTTCTAAAGATATATATTGAATTATAATGTCCAATTTAAGATCCACTTTTGATGCAAAGGATTTAGAGGAGATGCTCAAGTTGATTTGGAACCTATTTTGGGGGCAATGAATTACGGTTTATTTCCAAACTTGGCAAATTCAAATTTGATCTTCCTCAAGAGATATCAAACATCCTTGGAAGGCTTATCTGCACAACACAAAGATTCTACATGATCTGAAGACCATAGAATGAGGAATGGACCTCATTTTGAGGATCTCTTCCTCTCTTTTTATAAAATTGTTTTGACTTTCTATCTTTATCCTATCTGATCCATTCTTCTAGGATATAGACTTTTATTGTAAATCTATAATGCTGAAGATATGAAATAAAAACTGGGGTCAATCTTGGATACATTTTTCTATTGTACTAGACTCTTATCTTGATAATAGAATCACAGTCTTCTTTTGCTTTCAATGATATATTTGTTCATGTACTTCATTTTTCTATACTTTACTTTAATTTGGCTCAGCTTCTAAGAACTGTTATTTTCTTATTAAGCTCATGAAATTGAATTAAAGGACATCTTGCTATCTTGTATGACCCTACACATTGTTGTATTTGGTTATCTAGACTAGTATTCTTCATACCCCATTCCAATTACTTTGTCTGATTATTGATTTCTAAAAGCACTGTCTTATTTGAATGCATGATAAGATCTCATTTTCATTATCCATTAAGTTATCCCATTGATCCAAAAATACCTAATTATCATATTCTTAGGTTACCAAGCATCTTTGGCCTACAACCACAAAGAGTTTCTTGGAGTGATAACAAATTGGCGTCGTTGTCAGGGAAAGGAGATTGAAGCTTAGCTTTCTTGGAAGATGACAAGACACAACTTTGACGATAGACAAAGTATGGACATATATTTGGTTGTAATCATCTATCTGGTGACTCCATGAAGGATGGATTCAGTGGTAACTCCACAACATTTAGATGTCAAAGGTGTTTTCTGCTAGTTTGGCTTGGAGGTTTGCACCTTTGAATTTTTCTTCAATTCCTGGTTTCCCACATCTAGTAACTAATATGTTGGAAGGAGGAGATTTTCTGCCTATCTTCAAAGAGAGCAAAGAAGACAATCCTACAGAACACCTCCTAAAGTTTCATGAGTGCATGGATCTATTAGATCTACAGCATAAGGATGTTTGTATGAAGATGTTCATGTATTCATTGTATGGTGATGCACGTCAGTGGTATTTTTCTTTACCTCCTTCTAATATTTCATCATTAAAGGATTTTCACAGAGCATTCACTAAGCATTGCAAAAGGTATTTTTTAGATGTGTTTGCATTTGATAATTGTTGTGATGAATATGAATTACTTTGTAATCTTGAAGATGTAAATATAGAAAGATATCCCCCTCATAATATGCTAGAACCCTATAATGATCTTCAAGATGATGTGTTTTCCCATCAACATAAACTACAAATGGATATAAAGGAACTGAACGCTCTCTTAGCATCCTTAAGTCTGAATTTGAAGAGCTGGTTTCTTTAGATACACAGAGAGATGATCATAAATGATACATGATGTGGTTAATGATAGATTCAAAGAGTATGTTGCAATAGGGGACATCTATCATTGTAACCAATATATTGGTGATCTTCGGGTGGATAACCATAGCACTGATGCTTTTGACATTGTATCAAATGCATCTACTAACTTGGGTTGTCATGAAGATGAGATTGTCCCCTTTGAAAACCCCAAAGATGATTATCAGATTGAACCATTAGCAGGTGACACTCTCAGATCTGCAACAGATTCTAAGTGCAGCCCTTAGCTTTTTGATTTGCAGACCAAGGAAGTTTTCAGTAGATATGAGGAAGAACGTGAAGAACATAAAGTTTCTGATCAACAATTAAGTTTGTATTTTCATTTGAAAATTTAAGAATAGTCCACATTAAGTTCTTAGTTGGGACAGCAAGAAGACTTCCAAGGAAGACATCTATCTACAAACATAAAGCTAGTCATGGAAGGGTAGTCATTTTTCATGAATTAGAATGCTTTTGATCTTTAGTTTAGAGACCCGGTGGTCGATTTTATAGAATTACTTATTTCAAACCCTATGAAAGTTCTATATTTCATTCATTCATCAATTTCCATGGGTGAGTATGACTTTTTGAAAGCTTATTTACTACTGTTGATATGTTTCAGTTATTTTCTATTACGCAGTGCTAGAGATAAATTCATCACAGTTTTGAAGTTGCTCAAATGGTTGTTATGGAAATCTGCGTTTACCTGACCAAATTTTAGATTTGGTTAGTAGTAGGGATAGGCAGAAGAATAAGCTCTTCATATGAGCACTTAGAATGTTTTCAGTTATTGGTTGAGTATGCACAACAAGCTACAGTTTCTCCCAAGATAAGTTGCTCAGGCCAGATGACTCCATGGCCCAATGGACTGACACAATACAAATTGTAAATGATTGTTGAGCAGAATTTTTATGTATAATGGACAGGCATGGGTCTTCTTGTTCTTGGAACCTCACTAGGAGGATTCCATCCCCGAGTAGGAGCCAATTGTTATCTACTAAAATAGCAAAGTCATTTTTTTCATTTTTAGGTGATAGGGAGATGTCTAGGAAATTATTTCTAAATTTTTTATAGGCTTGTTAAAGATCCTATTGTTTGTAAATAAACTTGAAATAAACATCGAAATTGATTTTCTTAAGCAAAAGGGAGAGCTACAGGTTTTGGTGGTTTAGGTGAACCTGTGAAGCGTTCATTAACCACCGAAACCCTTGGCTTTCAGTGGTTAAAAGGGAAAATTAAAGCCCGAATAACCATCGAAAACGTGTCAACGTGGAAATATTAGAGCCCATGTTTTCACATGATCCAGATGTCAATTGGCGCAATAATGAAATGATAACCGCAGAAAATCAAGTGAATTGGTGTTGTAAGGTGGTATAATTACTTCTGATCAAGGTTTGATGCCCTTTAGTACCTGTAAACCTCCATTTATCATTTGGAAGTTATATTCTTGCATACACAAAAATCTATGATTGATCGGTTCGCTTAACTATTTGATGTTTATGGGGTTCTCATAAATTCAAGTTACAAGACTATCACCATAATCATTTCACATTTAACTCATTATTTGAAATCCCTTTGATTAAGCTATCAAGCTTGAGTCTTCTGTGATCCTCATTTATATCATATAGAGTTTTGGGTTATGCTCTATTAAGATTCCATCTATCTCATAGAGGCTGAGTCATCCCTATTCCCATGCCCATTAATTATCCACATATCCAAGTTCCCTCCTGAAATTGTGCTTGTTGTCTCCCCTAGCCCATAGGTTTGTCAATTTGCAGGACAGGTGCAATCAAACTCAGGAAAATGTAGAAGGTGGGACCAATCCTAAGGATCGAGTTAGATGGAACCTGCTATTTGGAGGCACATATTGAAGTGGCTAAATTTTTCAAGAAAGTTGGATGTTTCTCTTGCTGTGAGAAACTAGAAAATTTCCATCAACAACTTTTAGAAGCCTTTTCTCTATCATACGATGAGAGGAAAGCCATTATTGGAAAAGAAGAATTCATTGTGGATGAGGCATCAATTGCAGAGATCACCAGCTTGCCAAGAACCAATGAATGCTAGTTTAAAATCACCATACCAACTGATATAGAGTTCAGATCTTATTTATAACCACAAAACAAGACTCTCATATGGAAAAAGCATATCGCTATGTCTTATTTGGAGACAAAATGGCAGTCCTTGATCAAGGCTATTTTTTCCTACATTATAGGTGAGGGTAGGTATAACAAAGTTATGTTTTACCATTTTAAACTCCTTAATCATTTTACTGGAAGGGCTTCTATCAACCTCCCTCATTACGTTCACAAGGCTCTTACTAAAATGGCTCGATAAGTCAAGGTTAAACCAAGCAAGGTATCCAGTATAATATCACATTAGGGTTTAATTACTTTGATAGTCAAAGAGTCTTTAAAGAAAAAGGATGTTGATTGGAACATTTTCTTTTTTTGGAACGGCTTTCACACTGACCTGCAGCCAAACAACAAAAGGAAAAAACCTACAACTAAGAAATCACTCACCCTTAAGAGTAGCAGGAGGAAGAGGAGAGATATTTAACTTCCTCAGGAAGAAACAGAGACACCTTCTGTCAAGACCAAAAAGGATAAAAGGAAATTTGATTTTGGAATGGAGGGTGAGAAAACCAAGGGAGTTACTGAAGAAAATAATTCTTTCAATCTGCCATGTAGTGACTCGAAGGAAGATCAGGGGAAAACATATATACAAGATGATGAACAAGCTGAGCAAGTGGCTAAAGAATACCCTAATATACCATCCCCAACTCTCCCTGAGGAATAGAACATACCTTTGGCAGAAGCATTTGTTAGCAGACCAAGACCAGCCAGGTCACAGAAGAGAAACCAACTCCTTAAGAAGGTTTATGAGTTAGAAGTCTCTCATAAACAAATCAAGAAGAAAAATGCAGAGTTAGTTGATAAGAATGTGGAATTGTTTCATATCAATCAGGAGGTCATGCATAAACATGATAAGACTCTGGACAGAAATAAATTGTTAATAAAAGAGAACACTAAGTTGAATAGATAGCTTAGACTCCTAAAGCTGAAGATGAAAGAGACTTAGAATCCAACACCCAAACACTTAGGGTTGGAAACCCTAACAGAATTGGCCACTTCTCTAAAGATGGAAACAATGTCTTCTACACAGAAAATCGAAGTTTCAAGCCCTGTACAAGGAGCAACATCATGAAAGAATCCTTGAACACTCATTGAAGCAGGAAGGTATTTCAATTTTTGCAATTTTTAAATTTTGGTGAAGGAAGATCTTTCAGTGGTTTAGGCGAATAGGACGACTATTCATAAACCATCGAAAGCAAATATTTTCAATGGATAATACAACTAGATTCTAACTGTGTTAACCACCGAAACCTGAGATGGCCAGAGAAAGAGTATTTTTGCCCGGATCAAAGTTTTATTCATCCAAATCCCTTGAAAACTTTTTATAAAGATATATATTGAATTATAATGTCCAATTTAAGATCCAGTTTTGATGCAAAGGATTTAGAGGAGGTGTTCAAGTTGATTTGAAACCTATTTTGGGGGCAATGAATTAGGGTTTATTTCCAAAGTTGGCAAATTCGAATTTGATCTTCCTCAAGAGATATCAATCATATTTGGAAGGCTTATTTTCACAACACAAAGATTCTACATGATCTAAAGACCATAGAATGAGGAATGGACCTCATTTTGAGGATCGCTTCCTCTCTTTTTGTAAAATTGTTTTGACTTTATATCTTTAGCCTATCTGATCCATTCTTATAGGATCTAGACTTTTATTGTAAAGAAATAACGCTGAAGATATGAGATAAACACTAGGGTCAATCTTGGATACATTTTTCTATTATACTAGACTCATATCTTGATAATAGAATCACATTTGTCTTTTTCTTTGAATGAAAAATTTATTCATGTACTTCATTTTTCTATACTTTACTTCAGTTTAGCTCAGCTTCTAAGAACTATTATTTTCTTATTAAGCTCATGAACTTGAATTAAAGGACTTCTTGTTATCTTGTATGACCCCGCATATTGTTGTATTTGGTTATCTAGACTAGTATTGTTCATACCATGTTCCAATTACTTTGTCTGATTATTGATTTCCAAAAGCATTGTCTTATTCGAATGCATGATAAGATCTCATTTTCATTAGCCATTAAGTTATCCCATTGATCCAAAAATACCTAATTATCATATTCTTAAGTTACCAAGCACATTTGGCCTATAACCCCAATGATTTTCTTGGAATGATAACAAATTAGCGCCATTGTTGGGGAAAGGACATTGAAGCTCAGCTTCCTTGGGAGATGGCAAGATCCAACTTTGATGATAGAAAAAGTTTGGACATGTATTCAGTTGTAATCATCTATCTGGCGACTCCATGAAGGATGGATTTATATGTCAAAGGCATTTTCTGCTCTTTTGTATCAGAGGTTTGCACCTCTCAATTTTTCTTCAGTTCCTGGTTTCCCACATCCAGTACCTAATATGTCGGAATGGGGAGATTTTTTGCCTATATTCAAAGAGAGAAAAGAAGACAATCCTACAGAACACCTCCTCAAGTTTCATGAGTGCATGGATCTATTAGATCTATAGCATGAAGATGTTCGTATGAAGATGTTCATGTATTCATTGCATGGTGATGCACATCAGTTTTATTTTTCTTTACCTCCTTCTAGTATTTCATCATTAAAGGATTTTCACAGAGCATTCACTGAGCATTGCAAAAGGTATTTTTTAGATGAGTTTGCATTTGATAATTGTTGTAATGAAAATGAATTACATTGTAATCTTGAATATGCAAATATATAAAGAGCTCCCCCTCATAATATGCCACATCCCTATAATGATCTTCAAGATGTTGTGTTTTCCCATCAACATGAACTACAAATGCATAATAAAGGAACTAATCGCTCTCTTACAATCCTTAAGTATGAACTTGAAGAGATGGTTTCTTTAGCTACATAGAGAGATGATCATAAATGATACATGATGTGGTTAATGATAGCTTCGAAGAGTATGTTGCAACATGGGACATCTATCATTGTAACCAAAATATTGGTGCTCTTCGGGTGGATAACCATAACATTGATGCTTTTGACATTGTATCAAATGCATCTACTAACTTAGGTTGTCATGAAGATGAGATTGTCCCATTTGAAAACCCTAAAGATGATTATCAGATTGACAAATTAGTAGGTGACATTCTCAGATTTGCAGGAGATTCTAAGGGCAGCTCTTAGCTTTCTGATTTGCAGACCAAGGCAGTTTTCAGCAGATATGAGGAAGAAGGTGAAGAACATAAAGTTTCTGATCAACAGTTAAGTTTGTATTTTTATTTGATAGAGGAAGAACAATCCACATTCAGTTATCAGTTGTGACAGTAAGAATACTTCCAAGGAAGACATCTATCTACAAATAGAAAGCCAGTCATGGAAAGGAAGTCATTTTTCATGAATCAAAATGATTTTGATCTTGATTTTAGTGACTCGGTGGCCGATTTGATAGAATTACTTATTTCAGACCCTATGAAAGTTCTATATTTCATTCATTCATCAATTTCCACGAGTGACTATGAATTTCTGAAATCTTATTTACTACTACTGATATGTTTAAGTTCTTTTCTATTACGCAATGATAGAGATAAAGTCATCATAGTTATGAAGTTACTCAAATGGCTGTTATGGAAATCTGCATTTACCTGACCAAATTTTAGATTTGGTTAGCAGTAGGGATAGGCATAAGAATAAGCTCCTCATATGAGCACTTAGATTGTTTTCAGTTATTGGTTTAATATGCACAACAGGCTACAGGTTTTCCGAAGATCAGTTGCTCAGGCCAGATGACTCCATAGCCCAATGGACTGACACAATACAAATTGTAAATGATTGTTGAGCATATTTTTTTATGTATAATGGATAGGCATGGGTATTCTTGTTCTTGGAACCTCACTGTGAGGATTCCATCCCCGAGTAGGAGCCAATTGTTATCTCCTAAAATAGCACAATCATTTTTGTCAATTTTAGGTGATAGGGAGATGTCCAGGAAACTATTTCTAAATTTTTTATAGGCTTGTTAGAGAGCCTATTGTTTGTAAATAAACATGAAATAAACATTGAAACTGATTTTATTAAGCAAAAGGGAGAGTTACAGATTTCAGTGGTTTAGGCGAACCGGTGAAGCGTTCATTAGCCATCGAAAGCCTTGGCTTTTGGTGGTTAAAAGGGAAAAGTAAATCCCGATTAACCACTGAAAATGTGTCAACGTGGAATAATTAGAGCCCATGTTTTTGCATGATCTAGATGTCAATTGGCACAATAATGAAATGATAACCACCAAAAATCAAGTGAATCGGTGTTTTAAGGTGGTATAATTACTTCTGATCAAGGTTTGATGCCCTGTAGTACTTGTAAACCTCCACTTATCATTTCAAAATTATATTCTTTCATACACATAAATCTATGATTGATCGGTTCGCTTAACTATTTGATGTTTATGGGGTTCTCATAAATTCAAGTTCCAATACTATCACCATAATCATTTCCCATTTAACTCATTATTTGAAATCCCTTTGATTGAGCTATCAAGCCCGAGTCTTCTGTGATCCTCATTTATATCATATATAGTTTTGGGTTATGCTCTGTTAAGATTTCGTCTATCTCATAAAGGCCAAGTCATCCCTATTCCCATGCCCATTAATTCTCCATAGATCTGATTTCCCTCCTAAAATTGTGCTTGTTGTCTCCCCTAGCCCGCAGGTGTGTCAATTTGCAAGACAGGCGCAATCAAACTCGAGAAAATGCAGAAGGTGGGACCAGTCCTAAGGACTGAATTAGATGGAACATCGTATTTGGAGGCACATCTTGAAGTGGCTGACTTTTTCAAGCAGGTAAGATGTTTCTCTTACTGTGAGAAAATAGAAAATTTCCATCAACAACTTTCAGAAGCCTTTTCTCTATCATACAATGGGAGGAAATCCCTTATTGGAAAAGAAGAATTCATTGTGGATGATGCATCAATTGCATAGATCACCGTCTTTCCAAGAACCAATGAATGCTGGCTTAAAACCACCATACCAACTGATATAGAGTTCAGATCTTATTTGCAACCACAACAAAAGACTCTCATATGGAAAAAGGATATCCCTATGTCTTATCTAGAGACAAAATGGCAGTCCCTGCTCAAGGCTATTTTTGCCTACATTACATGTGAGGGTAGGGATAACAAAGTTATGTTTTACCATTTTAAAGTCCTTAATCATTTTACTGGAAGGGATTCTATCCAGCTCCCTCATTACCTTCACAAGGCTCTCACTAAACTGGCTCGATAAGTCAAGGTTAAACCAAGCAAGGTAGCCAGTAGATTATCACATCAGGGTTTAATTACTTTGATAGTCAGAGAGTCTTTGAAGAAAAAGGATGTTGATTGGAACTTTTTCTTGTTTTGGAACGAGTTTCACACTGACCTTCAGCCAGAAAACAAAGGGAAAAAACCTACAACTAAGAAATCACTCACCCCTAAGAGAAGCAAGAGGAAGAGGAGAGCCATTTCACCTCCTCGGGCCAAAACAGAGACACCTTCTGTCAAGACAAAAAGGGATCAAAGGAAACTTGATTTTGGAAAATAGGTTGAACAGACTGAGGGTCTTACTGAAGAAAATAATCCTTTGAATCTTAAATATAGTGACTCGGAGGAAGATCAGGAGAAAACATAGATACAGGATGACGAACAAGTTGAGAAAGTGGTTGAAGAATACCCTATTCTACCATCCCCAACTCCCCATGAGGAATAGAAGAAACCTTTGGCAGAAGCATCTAATAGCATACCAAGACCATCCAGGTCACAGAAGAGAAACCAACTCCTTAAGAAGGTTTATGAGTTAGAAGTCTCTAAGAAGCAAATCAAGAAGAAAAATGCAAAGTTAGTTGATAAGAATCTGGAATTGTATCATATCAGTGAGGAGGTCATGGATAAACATGATAAGACTCTGGACAAAAATAATTTTTTAATAAAATAGAACGCTAAGATGGATAGACAACTTAGACTCCTAAGGCTGAAGATGAAATAGACTCATACTCCAACTCCCAAACACTTGGGGTTGGAAACCCTAGCAAAATTGGCCACTTCTATAGAGATGAAAAGAGAGTCTTCTACACAACAAATTGAAGTTTCAAGACCTCTACAAGGACCAACATCACCAAAGAATCCTTGAGCACTCATCGAAGTAGCAAGGTATTTAAATTTTTGCAATTTTGAAATTTTGGTGAAAGAAGAGCTTTCGGTGGTTTAGGCGAATAGGACGACTGTTCATTAACCATCGAAAGCAGAGTTTTTTTGTGGATAATACACCGAGATTCTAACTATGTTAACAACTGAAACCTGATATGGCTAGAGAAAGAGTATTTTTGCCCAGATCGAAGTTTTATTCAGCAAAATCCCTTGAAAACTCTTTCTAAAGATATATATTTAATTATAATGTCCAATTTAAGATCCACTTTTGATGCAAAGGAGTTAGAGGAGGTGGTCAAATTGATTTGGCACCTATTTTTGGGGCAATGAATTAGGGTTTACTTCCAAACTTCGAAAATTCGAGTTTGATCTTCCTCAAGAGATATCAAACAGCCTTGGAAGGCTTATCTGCACAACATAGAGATTCTACATGATCTGAAGACCATAGAATGAGGAATGAACCTCATTTTGATGATCTCTTCCTCTCTTTTTGTAAAATTGTTTTGACTTTCTATCTTTAGCCTATTTGATCCATTCTTCTAGGATCTAGACTTTTATTATAAATATATAAAGTTGAAGATATGAGATAAACACTGGGGTCAATCTTGGATACATTTTTCTATTGTACTAGACTCTTATCTTGATAATAGAATCACAGTCTTCTTTTGCTTTCAACGACAGATTTGTTCATGTACTTCATTTTTCTATACTCTACTTCAGTTTAGCTCAGCTTCTAAAAACTGTTATTTTCTTATTAAGCTCATGACCTAGAATTAAAGGACTTCTTGTTATCTTGTATGACCTTGCACATTGTTGTATTTGGTTATCTAGACTAGTATTCTTCATACCCTGTTCCAATTACTTTGTATGATTATTGATTTCTAAAAGAACTATCTTATTCGAATGCATGATACGATCTCATTTTAATTAGCCATTAAGTTATCCCATTCATCCAAAAATACCTAATTATCACATTCTTAAGTTACCAAGGATCTTTGGCCTACAACCCCAAAGAGTTTCTTGGAGTGATAACACAATCAACTTTGGGTTTTATGGCCTAGGCATCAAGTGTTATTCCATACACATATTCATACGATGAAAAGGACCAAGTGGACTTAGGTAAAAGTATTATTAGTCTATACTACGTTGTGAAAGATTAAATATAGGTAGGCTCCTTTAGTTTTAAAGTATCTGGATACGGGATAGTGGTTAGGTAAGACCCTTCTGGTTAAACTTAGAGTACGAATATTTCGTAATCCTCCACCCATGCTAGTAATCCTATTTGGATCCACTTGTTCATAACGTAGCGTAAAATGTACATGTATTAACTGCATTCGTTGTGATTTATGGCTTAGGTCCGATATACACTTAGCCATCCCATTCATCTCCACCTGTCTGAACGTAATGTCAACTGTGCATTGTATTAACTGCATTTACTGTGATTTGGGTTTAAAGATTTCCATGAGTTGCACAGGATCTTCTTTACTCAGTAGCTCATTAATTACCAAAGAAGGGGTAGGTCCTATATGCACTTAATCTTGGCTAGGGCATTAAAGGTGGTAGGGTATATGTTGCAGTCGAGGCCATCACCTGTCCTGCTATCCAATATGGATGTGACAAGTCACTCTCATCACCTGGTCATTCGTACCCGCAGACCTCATTCTCCGAGGAAGATATTAGTTAGGTTGATGGATTTTTTTATGGAGAGGTCCTCCAAAAGTCTAACTCTGTGACTCTAATTTCCTGGAGAGGAGAATAACTGTGAGTTTTTTCTCATAGTGGAGGCGACATCGCCATCTACCCTATTGGTAAGGTACTTGTTACTTCTGTATCTCTAGTTTTGAGATTTGTGGCCGATTGTTTTCTTCCTCTTGCAACTACTATGGGTGACCTATGCATTATAGTGATTATAATCTTTTTAAGTGGTTATTCTCTTATTTCCAAGACTCCAGGAAGGGTCTGGAAGTTTCTCCCTTTTGTTAAGCAGTTGTATTACCACGTCCTTATCTATTCTAGAAATTTTCGAAGGGGCTAGATACATTGTCCCTTTGTTTCTTGTTGTTTTCACAAGTAGATTGTCTATAGGGCATGATATTTTCCAATCTTCTTCACTATCCTATATCATTTTTTGGTATTGAGCTTCTGCGGGGTTTCCCGAATTCTATTCCAGAAACTATGTTTATTACGGTGAGGGTGTTGCACTCTAATTGCAATATTTCCTTGTCCATATTAATGAATGTTAGTTGTTTCATTGGCTCTAAACTCTCGTCGTGGATGGTTATACTCTGCTTAGTATCTAAATAGGGTTTTCCCAACCCAACTCCACTCATATACCTCAAAGCCCCCCTTTCTCTTGTATACCATCCTCACCAATCAACCCAAAATCCCAAGGAGAGAGCTCCTAAAAGGACCTTTCCTAAAAGTGTTTTCAAAATCTTGGTTTGAATGGTACTTCTCGGTTTGAAATCTTTATACAATAAAGCTGGTAACTATTTACGAGTTCTGTAATAGCTTACTGTGGCCTATCGATAGATTAACTCAATCTGTATTACTTAAATCCTTTCTTTGTAAATTTTTAAAGGAATGGATTCCTATATTTAACATTCATGTTAATGGTAACTTTACGAAGATTTCGTTTAGTATTTATCTATATCTTGTCTATACCTTAGAATATAATCAATCATTGTTTACTGTCTCTGGAATCGGTGATGGAACTACTGTTATATTTACGAAAGCCATAATTTCTTGCATAACTCTCTTTTTGAACTGGATGTTGTACCTAATGATGGGACCCTATTTTGATGCAAGGGTAGCCATCAACTTAAACAATCTCACTCCTCCCCTTTTTGGTTGGTGGATGACCAGGACTGGGAGATGAATCATTCCCATGGAAAAATCCAAGATAAGTACAGGTTATGTCAATGATGTATTTCCATTCTATATATAATTTCATTCAACCTCCTTTCATATAATTATAATATTTCAATGGCATGTTTAGTTACTAATATTTTATCTATACAAATTTTGCAGAGTCCTCATCGGTAAGCTGCTTCAGATATCCGCGTTTGTCCTTGGAGATAAAGGTACTCAGGTTCCATGCCCATAACCCTGACTGTCTCATTCCTTTATTTCTAAAGGAAGGGCACGATCCCTTTCCAATCCTTTTAGTTACTGTGTAGTTCTGTTCCAGTTTCGGTACCATTGATTAAGGGTAACCCGTCTTGGGATGGAAATTTCTATCATTGGAAAAATAAAAAACCATATGGGATGTTCATTTGTTTCAATTCTGAACAAGATAATTAATGTAATTCTTTAAAGAAAAATAGGGTTTCCCTTCCGCCTGCTTGTATTGGCATACTGTTTATTTTATTGGTTTAATATACTAGCACCATATTGGCTACTTCCTCGAAAGGGTTTTGAAAAAGAAAAAGATACTCGACTATTTCCGGTTATATGTATGTCTTGTTTATAGTTGACTCTAGATCGCATGATGGTAAATGAATGCAATTTGCACTTATTGTTCTTTTTGTTAAACGCTTTCCTTTGAAAATTCTAGGTGATTGTGTTTTATTTTCACAGTTATGAATTTACTCTGGGGTTTTTGCTAAGTTTCGGGATGTCCCCTCTTCCTTGGGCCTTCGCACTTCTCATGATTAGTTCTGGTCATTAAACTATGTTAATCTGATTCACTCCAAAGAATCTCCCAACATTTCAACCTGTAACTTTTCATTAAACACTAGTTTGATATAAATATGTGTAAATGTTGTAGGTGGTCTATAATAATTTTTGGTATTCACAAGGTCACCTTCGTACTTTAAATATACATATAAATCTTAGACACTTGCGACTAAGGTTATCGCCTGAAAAATCATGATTGTTTAGCTGGTACAAGGAAGAAATTTTAGTTAATTACTCTACTGTTGTGCATTCTTTTATATACCCAAAAATATGTATATGTACATACATATATTTATATCTATACACTATGAAGTTTTATATTTACATTCAATATGTAGGTAAACTCAAATCTGCAATGCATTTTACTTGTGGGATTTTCAACTACAACGTTTTACCTTACTACAGTAGTGATCAAACCACAACACAAATATTCTTTAATAATTGACTAGGCATATCTTTTCAGCTAGTACACTTTCAGGGACTAGTATTCATAATAGTAATGAAATACAACAAAGATAATCCATTTCAAACTAGTAGGGAGACATTCTAGCAGTTCCTGCATTTCAATAGGACACATGTTGATTAAGGTTGGTTGTCATTGATGTCAACCCTTGAAGAAAGACCCATAGCACAAAGTTTTGGGAAATGGACCCAATAGTGTTTGATGTAAATATGACTTATTATTG